>JBCFYV010000001.1:2192386-2248025 GCA_039000515.1 Timema cristinae
TATCCAGGAGTTTGAGTCGTTGAGTATTATTGTGAGAGTTTGCATCTAATTGTTCTCTCTCTCTCTCTCTCTTCCATTTGTGTTTTGGTTTCCTATTTTAGGAAGTTGTGTTCCGTGTTTCACACTCCTCCCTGATGAGTTTCTGATAGAATGAAACCTAGGTCGGGGGATTGGGTGGTAATGACCGGTTTTCTTCTAGAGGCAGCCATTACCTCTTTGTCCATTGGCAGCAGTGTAAAGTGTAAGCTGTGTTCTTCTTTTTATTCTAAAATAGATGTCTGTGAGATTGAAAATGGGTTTGAGACCTACTATTTTGGGAAAAACAAGTAATTTTAAATATTACCTAATTTCTGGAATATAAATTCTCCCTTTTATTCTGTGTTTTTATAACCCTTTTCATATATGAGAAAGCTATTGAAATATTAAAGCTGGATTTATCAAAAAATGTATTTAACTAATGCAGGCTTGTTTTTTTAATCCAAATAAGGGCATTAGTCATAAGATATAAAAGTGCACTTTAAAATAAATTTGTTTCGGAATTGATTCAAAGACTGTAAAATAAATAGGAGTGCGTGAAAGATTTAAAAAAATTGAATACAGAGCTTTTAATTTAAATTCAAAAAGTTAATAAAAGCCAACTAAAAACAGGTTTTACTTACTAATATTCATATATGCTATTAAAGAAAGTAAAACTGACTATGGATCATGGAAACTAATTGCTCATGATTTGATTTATTAACAGCTAATACAAATCGTGAACTATAATAATATGCCTATAATTGTGAGAGCAGTTAATACAATTAATAGAGTATTTAATTTTATAAGCAATAGTTTATATTAAAGGTGTATCGATTCATTAAAACCGATTACCGTTGCCTGGATTCAAAAAAGGTTTGTATTCCTCGAAGTCCAAAGACATCTCGTCACTAAATGTGGCAGTCAGTATATCTTTACAATTAGTTTTAAAGTTTCTCTAACTGTTTTATTAAAACTAATAATATGAATGAAATACTAAATAATGTACTAATATTATTTTTGTAACGCGAAAGCAAAAAGAGCACAATTGATCACGCTTATGGTGACGTACAATAATCTTGCCACCAGTGTCTGCCTTGTTTAGAGAATACGGAAATGGAGCAAATAATAAAGTGTGTCTTTGGGAGTATCTTGGATGTAAAGTTGCGCTATTTCTAGACTTGTCCCGGAGCAGAATTACACTCGTTAGTGAATCCAGGCCCAGGTGTGAACTAATGACTGCCATAAGCCGTTACATAATTAAATATATATAGTGATTACATATTAAAAATTCAATAATGAAACATCGTTCTATTTTTAAATAGAAATGATCTAACTTTTTTTTTTTTGTAAAGAAATATAATTAATATGGATGGTTTTGTTTTAATCCTTTGAATCTTGAAGGATATTTGAAATAAGAGGATTGGATGAAATCTAAAATTCGAGATTCAAAACATATTATTTGTTTTCTTACAAATTTTGAAATGGAATTTGTTATTGGTGGTTTATTTTGTAATAATTATAGTACCAACTTAACAACCAGATTTCTGACCAGTAATTTAACACTTTACTTAAAGAAGGATTGTATTAAAACAACAAATAACAGTTGGTTAATATTTCTAAATTTGAGTGCATTTTAAGAAAAAATATGATAAATTAACCTTGGTTTTTAAGATTCAAATTTGAGATTTGGGTAGAGTAGGTCATATCAGATTTGAAAAATTAGATCTGATTATCTTAGATGCCATTCATTAATTATGTGTTTGGTTGTATGAGGGCTGTTTTTAAGTAAGGACTGTTTACAATAAAATAGGAACTACTAAATATGTTATGGTATTTAAAAAAAAAATCAAGATTCTACATACCTTCAGCTACTTTTCAGCTTAGTTTCCGTTGTTATTTAAACATTTGTCGTATCGTATAAGTTCATGATTTAAGTCTGCCGTCAGCGAGGAAAGTCATGCCTGAGCACTTGTTTTCACTTCTCTGTCAGCGTGTAAAAGCTTGCACACTGACGATGAAGTGAAAATGACAGTTCAGGAGTGGCTTTCTTCATTGGCAGCAGACTTAAATAATGAGGGTTTACAAAAACTTATCTCATGATATGACAAATGTTTAAATAACAACGGAAACTGTGTTTAAAAGTAGCTGAACATGTGCAGAATCGGATAAAAAAATTACTTAAAAATATTTGGGAGTTCCTATTTTATTGCAAAACAGGCCTTACTTAAAAATAAACACCCCTCGCATTTCAACTGTAGTGTTTACCAGCATGGCCGAAAAAATTATCATTGGTGAAATGTGGGTTTATCATTTCACATTGATAAATTAACTGCCGGGGACTGGATGTTGTGCCTGTCCTAGTCTTAAGTTATATTATAAGGCATGTGATGCTATGACAGGCCTACCAAGACAGTAGTGGAAAATAAATGGCTGGAAACAATGATGGATGTAAAATAAATACTTAGAATACAAGAACAAACATTCAATGTTGATGATTAGTTTTTATTTACCCAAAAGTTTGACATAGTTTTCCACTAATTGTCTGTCCTTGTCGGTTGCTAAAAAGTGATTGTTGAGACATGCCTTTAGTTTCTGTATTCTCCTCTGAGGATTGTGGGTGGCTTGGACAGCCAGTTGGAACTGCTTCATCTGCAAACATCAACTGCTTCATTACTATATTTAACAACAAAGTTGATAATGGTTTGAGCTAGGGAGAACTACCAGAGAAAATACACCCATGTTAGAAGGGAGAGGAAATTAATGTGTGAAATCATCCCCAAGGCGGCCAACATATCTAGGAAGTACGTTAGAAGCAGGCGTTAGGAACATTGAGGAGATGCATTCTACAAGCGCAATAAGTGCCTTTAAAATGCAACCGAATATTGTACAGAACAAACAACATGGACAGTGAGTAAAGTTTGATTCACACATTTGTCGAAAATAGAAAGCAGAATCTGTCTCAGTATCACACACACTTTAAGTTGACCCATGATGCATTGCAACGTTAAAACAGCTGACTATCAATACATTTTATTTTCTAGTAGAGAGACATATATTTTAGATCATTCTCCCGACGCTGTGTCGTGGCCCGTGCAGCAGAGTAGTATAAGAGAGCGCTGTGTTCACTCACATAAAGCAGCAAACAAACATGACTTCACGAGAGCTTGTAAGCCACTCCTTTCTCCAGACATGGCAGGAGCACAATTCTCCCCCTTCATCTCACTTGCTGTCAACAAATCGTCTAGAATCTTGAAAACTCCTTCAGCACTGGCTATTCCCGGAAGTGGCTTGCAGAACAATAGGTCCTCTTTGACAGATCTGTTATTGATGTAACGAAAATAAGTTACAAGGTGGGCATCCTTCACTGAGTCAGTGGCTTCATCAACCTGTATTGCAAATTTTGACAGTTTCAAAGCTTCGGTTAACCCTTCTTGTATGTCTTGTATGTCATCCATGTCGAATATCCATCCTCGCACCGTGTTATTTTTCAAGGGATCTTTTGGATTAGATCTGCAGATGCTTTGTCAAATATTATTTCGGTGATTTAAATAACAGCAAGAAAAAAGAACATCCCTCCAAGAGAAAGAGGCTTCTTACATTTTGCGATCATATCCGAAGTTTTGTATAATGCCAGAAGTCCCGTGGTAGGAATACTTATTATTTTTATCATTGATTTGTTCTGTCCAGAATATTCTTACAATCTTTTCTTATAAAAACAAATCACAAGGTTCTCCTGCCTGCTGGCTGTGTTTGATACCAGGTCTCTCTTCAGCTTGTTTGGTTTCATACTCTCCGAAGATAAAAAAAAAAGACAAACACGGCAAGCACAAGGGTCTAAATAATTAATGTGGACAAAATGAGAACTAAAGCAAAAATGTACACCCATGTGATAAAGTGATTATAGTAATATTTTCCAGGATTTGGATTCAAAATCAAGTTTCAGGATTAATAGGTAAAATTAAGATAAAGATTCAAGAAATAGTGGTGTAGTGAAATATTTTTTTTTCCCACATTAAACCAAAAGTTCCCACCCTAAACATATTCCAAATTAATGAATAGTTTCAGAATATAAAAGTGAATGTATCCAAGTGTGTTAGGAAATCTTCTCACACACCTATAGAACAACTTCCCTTGCTGCCCTCTTATTAGATTTTCTTTACTCCCACCCTTCACCTAAATCACACCTCCAATATGCTTCACACTCCACATTTATTGGTTATGTTATGTCTTATCCTCTTCCTTGCTATTACCATCACATGTGAGTGATAATATAAACAGAACATTTGACATTCTAGCTTACTCATGATAAAGAGACAGTGAAGTAAGTAGGAGCAACTGTGTGATAGGTCTATGTGGACAAGCACAATCATGAGATGGTCTTGTTTATCTATATTTCTAATCAATCTTTTCCAGTGACTACTGAAGAAACAAAAGTGGACAAAAGTCTGCTTATAAAGTCATACAGTTCTTTAAGTGACCATAGACGATTTGGATGTCCTAACTGATTTTTCATGTCCCTTCTGGTCATATTGAGGGTGGTTTTTACTAAATGTACGCAAATAATACGAGTACATTTCCTCTTGATTCTCCCTTCACCCTTACCTCATTAGTGTGTATTGTGGATAGTTTGGTTAGATAGCAAGATACAATGAACAAAAATAACAATCTTGTATCCACAAACAAGTAGTACAAGTTGATAAATCTAATTTTAAGGCCCATTATGAAGTTATATACAAATATTTGTTTGTAAAACGAATTTTGATGATTTAAATAAAATATTAGTGATTAATCATCAATAAAAATTGTCCTTAAATCTGCTTATGTGACCCCTTGAAACAAATATAAAGTAATTCACTTACTTGTTTGTATGCTAATGTAGTAAAATGGCAAAAAAGTATTAAATAATTCAAGCAAATATAGTTAATTGTTTGGTAAATTATAGTCATGAGATTGTGAACCTTTGATACTATCATTAATGGAAGCTCATTAACTGCCAGTCTATTCTCACCATACATAATTAACACCTGACAAAATAGCTTGCAAGAAAAATAATCTGCGACAACACATCAAGAAATTATCTGATTTTGGACAAATATTATTTTAAAAGTAACCTGTCTTCAAGGGTATTCAACCACTTATAACCTATCAATTTATAATTTTTCATTATAATAATTAACCGTTTTAAGTCTTTAGGGGTCAGTTTAGTAAAATTCTTTAAGTTTCGTCTTTTGCCCCGCCATTATTCCTTCTTTATCTGCTTCCGTTCTTCCCACTCGCACACTTGCTGCTATCTGCTCCTTCCGTCTCTTTCATGGTATCTCTTGCGGTCAATTGCCATCCCAAATAAAATGGCAATAGTTGTGATAAAAATAAAGAATTGACTTATTTGACTCGTTTAGAAAATTCAAAAACCCCTTTAAATTATCAATCAATATTAGGAACTCGAGAAATTTGCTAATGTTATAATCATTCAGTCCAATAAGATGTAGACATTATAACAGTGATAAAAACTTACAGAACTCTCTTGACTCCGGCCCAACATTCTGTAAAAAAAGGGGAAACACAATAAATAACGTGATAGTAGAAACGTTCTAGCAAATATACAGAATAGTTGTATTGTAAGCTAAGACCAGAGAGGTAAACTGTGAATGAAGTTTCCAAGTTTAGATGAGCTTGTGTGTTTAAGGTATGCTCTACCTATATTTCACAAACTGTTCAGGTGTTCTTAGCGCTAGATCTATGTTGTAAAGTGCTTGGTGAACTAATGAAACTTGAAACGGTCAATACTAGTAAACAAGTATGTGTTATAAAGTTGATTACCTTTCACATTTATTAGTGCTAATATAAAATTTAAAATTGTGTCAAACAAGAAATTATGCATTAAGGACCAAAGAGTTTCTTTGAAATCATCAACACAAACTTGCCAAGTGTCTTGATATTCAGGGATGAAACAATGAAGTAAAAGTTAAAGAATTTGACAAAAATACCAAACTTGCCTCGACTCAGGTATTTCAGAGACTAAGCTATGTCAAATATAAACAAAACACTGCTATGCACAGGGTCCAGCCAAAATATTTTCCTTCTACTTCTTATCCGAACTCTCAAAAAAAAAAAAAGTTTCGGTCCTTTTAAAATTGTATTTAATAGTGATATTATAATAATGAAATTTGTAAATAGAAAATTGTACTAAAACATAATAATAATACAACAAAATTAGCTTGGTAATAACACAATGTGTTTTCATCTGTCATTAAAACAGGAGAAGTTTGATATATTTTTGTTCACCACATCTCAAAAGAATATTATCCTATTTGTATCCTCAAATGAAAATAGGTTCAAAAAAATGTAATTATATAATGTTAGTTTTGTGCATCATACCTACTAATCGCCATCTCGGAAAAATAAGGAAATACTGTATTTTATTTTGGTTAATTTATTTAAATAAACAAAAAATATATCTAATGTGTGTGTTAATTATATTTATGTATAAAAACATTATTTTAGGTTTGATTTATTACCTACTGAAACAATATTTTTCCCAACTAACTTGGGTTATATTGGAAGTTTTTTTAGGGAGGAGGAGAAAGGGGTGAGAATGGTGGAGGAGGGGGGAGAATGGTGGAGAAGGGGGAAGGAGGGAGGGAGGGATTTAATTTACTATGTATGCTAACTAACAATCAAATAATATAATTATTCACGATCATGTGAAAGATATTGAAACTTGAATATATTAATGAAAAAATAAACAAGAGGCATAATAAAGGAAAATATTGATGTGATAATAAACCAGTTTATAACTTCCCATGAGAGAAAAATAGCATATAGGACCAAGCTTGCAATTTATTTAACTGCTTAGTTAGCAGCATAATCTCATAAATCAAGACTTATTTTTACAGGGGATATAATGTGGTGTGTTAATAATATTATAGTAATTAGAACTTTTTTTAAAATAATTATAAATAATATACAATGATCAATAACACTTTTAGAGGATATGTTTTATTTAATAATGTTATCACTGCCCGAGCTCGAACTAGTTACGTTTATTAGACCTGGCCTAAGGATAGGAATTGATAGATAAAAGATTATTAAACGCTGTCAAAGGCAATGAGTTTTATTTTTGTGACTTTTTACTATCAAAAGAGAGTATGGGGAATAAGTAGTCCCCAGATGCCCCATGAGTGGGGACCTGAGGAGACTGAGACTGTTCTCGAGAAGCATGTTCACATCCAAACTGCAACTTCTTTAGAGCCAAGCACATTCCTCCTCGGTAAGTATGCGACACTTTCTTGCTCTCCTCTACAAAAACACTTCCACGCTTTCAAATACAGCCTGCCGACAACTACATTATTAAAAACTCTGATAATTATATGAAAAAAACAATGTTTCAAATTAAATTGTGTCTCTTTTCTTCCAAGTATTCAATAACATTAGTTTAATCCAAGCCTATGCTAAGTTTGTTTGGTTCAAATTCTAATCTACCAGTATGTATTTATTGAAAGGCATTAATTAATTAATTAACCTGGCTAAACTGAGACTAGTTAATAAGATTAGTGTTACAAGTTATTTAGGGCCTAGGTTCGGTGGATAAGAGGCTAGTATTACAGTGTTTACATTAGACAAAGAAGAGATTGTTATTGTCACGGGTCATGTAGGAGGGAGGGGGGTGGTACACATTTAACAGCAATAAATTCACCCAGTGTAATTGTAATAATAATAATAATAATTCACCCAATTGCTTTGTATGCAAAATAAAATAAGTGGGTTTTATTTTTTATTTCTAAATGCTCAGTACTCACTCTAACAAGTCTGTAAGCTCGTTAACTTGCAGTCTAGTAGTGAGATAATGTGAATATTGATTAACAGCCGCAGGCCGAGTCCTCAACAGTTGGTAGACTCGACTCTTTTTTAGGGTCTTCATTAAGAACAAAACAACCTACCAACAGAATATCAATAAAATATGAACAATTAATTGTATAATACATTATTACATAAGCGACATGGCTTTTGTGAATATTCACTCATGTATTCTTAAAGATGATAAAAAAAAAGTACTAACTGTAAATTTATAGTTAAACATTAAATTAGCTGACACCTTATCTCAGTCGGTAGTGAGTCTGTCTACTGAGCTAAGGGTCCTAGGTTCAATTCCCGGCATGACCGAAAAATTTATCATCTGTGAACTGTGGGTTTACCCTTTCATAGTGATAAATTAATGGCTGGGGACTGGATGTTGTGCCTGTTCTAGTCTTAAGTTAGATTATAAGTCATATGAAGCTACGACAGGCCTACCAAACTGGCAGTGGAAAATATAAGGCTTGAATAAAAAATTGCCACAGGCTGGAAACAGTAATGGATGTAAAAGTAAAATGTTAAACACTGACTAAACTATGATTTGAAGTTGTCTCTGTAGCTAAGAACCTCTGGTTGTCCACTCATAGATGTGTACGAGTGGATTATGAAAGAGCTTGTTTAATTTCTCTAGCAAGGATATGTAGTATGTCCTTAACTTACGTGGCTCAGGTACTTAAACTATGTTTGATAAAATGTAGGGTCTTTCTTATTGTATTGCTCTGAATACTGACTGGGATTATGAAACGTAAATGTAAATATCTTATTGTATTTGTAAACAATAAGAGTAATTATTACCAGAGTTGATGAACCCCTTCGGGTTGGTACTAGGCAAACTTATTATGTCTAGGCAACTATTTCCTTCCATGTTGTATCAAGAATTAGTCATTATGACTTGTATTAGTCGCTTAATGGCCTTTTGGGTTAGCTCGTCCCTCCTAGTAACATTTAATATAGTAAAATAATAGACTTATGAAGGATTCAAGGTTATGTTGGGTATCGATCAAATTATGTAACTTATGGCTCATAAAGCATTTAACTCTTTGAAGAGGGTGACCTGCCGGCCTAGGGGTAAGGTTTGGAATACTGTTGAGTTGGGTCTGTTACTCTTGTTATTATTACTATTAGCATGCGTCTTACTACCCGTCCGGGTTATACACACTTACACTAATGTGTAATGGTTTAGGGTGATTGTGAGATGAAATGGAGGACCTACAGTTTAACGTGGATCCGAACCACGGTGGAGGCCTGGCATTCCACACATTCACATGTTGTGATTAATACACGTCTTGTCAGAGGTGAAGGAAGGTTTGGTAATCAGATAAATCTGTGCCGGGACCGAGGATTGAACCCCGGACCCCCAGGTCACCATGAATCCTTGTAAAATGAGGATGTGCTGTATCCATTAAGATGGATGCGTGGTCTTCCCGAGAATGTGACCATGGGGATGTCAGAGTTGGATATGTATTGATGTGAAACCATTTTATTTTTTGCCCTTAGACACTAATTATAGGTACATTACTTGTCATACTTACACCTAAAATAGCGTTGCCATCCCCCATGTTGATAGCTGCGTCTAGAAGTTCGGTCTTGAGTGCCAAGGAACGATACAGTTCCAAGGAGAATGGGCGACCAAGGAGGATTTTCTTTATAGTTTCATCCACTGGCGGTGGCGCCCACCGGTTCTACGACCGTCAAAGATAGCAATCATATGCGAAAGATAAGAAAGAGAAGAAAGATTGACACACTATTGCAGTTTCAAAATTTAAATGAATTTGAATGGGATGGAACATAGATTTTGAAAAATATATTTGAATGTTTAACAATCAGGACCCAATGGATGAATATATTTATAATAATGAAAATTAATAAAAATAAGGAAAAATAAAATAATAAGTGTAAATTTGATGAAGAAAGCCCACCTAGGGAAAAGGAAAGATGTGTGAAGAATCCAATGTACAAAGGTGACATCTTCTTCCTTTCTTCTGTCTTCTACAGTAGAAGTAGTCACACACACATTTTAAACACAAATATAATATATTTCAGCATTTGAATAATATTTGAGCCAAATAGTAAACTCGAGCAGAGGGTGCGTTTGGTCAACAGTAGCTGGGTTTTATTTATTTCACAATAAAGATGTGGACAGTTGATTTTTATTATCTCTTAGAGGGCTTTTAAGTAAGAATTATGTAAGCAGCTTTGAGCGTTGCTTATTTTTGTTACAAGGGAGTAGGGGGGTAGGTGCAATGCTTACCTAAGACAAAGATAGAAGGGAAACAAGGGTGCAGTGACCCCAAATGAGCACACAATAATTGAAAGTGTCGAGACGTGGACCTTCATCAGCAGATTAAAAGTGGCTTAATAAAGTTTTTTATAGCTATAGTAATTCATGTATTCACAAATAATACTTTTTTTATGATTTTAATTAGATGTAATTATTTTACAAATAATTCTCATAACTTTTCTAATTTTACCTGTTTAGTAAAATAAATTTAAATTCAGTTTACAAAAGTATTTATTGAGAATTATTTCTCGCCGTTAACTAAAATCTTTACATTAATAATTACTAGCAATTTATAAATAGCATAAAAAATTGTTTATCAATCTTGTTAACAAATTACAAAAAAGTCGAAATTTAACTGAGCAAGACGAGAAGGGTCAGGCGTTTGGTTATTTTTGCCTAAAAAGGAGGGAGGGGTTGAAAATGTCCATAAATGTATTTATGTTACAATATATAATTGTTTTAAATCTCAGTGTTAACATGATTTTAGCCGACCTCGGTGGTCCTGGGGTAGTACTCGCCTCAGAACCCAATAGTCATGGGTTCAAACCTATCCAGGATCGACCAATTTTTCCTTTCTTGGGCGGTAAAAGATCCGTAGCACAACTTCCTATGGAGGGTAAGTAAAGCCGTCAGTTCCATGTAAAAGAACTCTGGAATGTGTGTGAAAATACCGTTCCCGGCAAAATTGGTGGGTCCTTTCAGCTCACTCATAGAAATTCTCGTGTGCTGATATAATAAGTCGGTTCAGAGAGTGCACGTTAAATACCTTGAATAAATGAAAATGAAAAATCCCAATTTTAAAGTAAGCTAATGTTTGCACAATTAAATGTACGTGGATATGGAAGCTTGGTAGATGGACAATATCTACAGAGCAAGGATGTAAAATGAAAAATGACAGCTGGACAGGGGCAATAATGACGTACCCCTAAGGAATCATCATGTGCCTATTATGCGCTCAGGGTCACTCAGAGGGAGCTTAAAGCAGAGTCTGTGATGAAGATGTGTAAATTACATATTTTCTCTGTCTACAAAGCTTGAATGATCAGTTACTAACACAAACCTCTAATTGTCGTCGTAATATTCTCACTTCTTCCTCGACGTTGACAGGTCCTTTAGTAAACCTGGGTCGACCTGCAGCGGCATCAACAACTGAGAACAACGACACTTAGATAACTCACGGTCCGTTGACACACACCCGTCAACAATGAGAGCCAATTTGGCATGACATTAGCACCATTGTTGCAAATTGTTATAGGGTTAGTCTTATTGTATTATATTAACTTAAAGCGACAACATACATAATATATTTTTAAATGCAATCCCCTCAATATTTTTAATGTTTGATGTGGCCCTCGTGATAAAATGAGTTTGACATGTCTGCCTAAAAGGAAATTTAAAGTAAAACATACTTTGCTAAATAGTAATAATAATAACAATAATAATATAGATGCCTTTGCTAATGACCTTACAAGAAAGAGGACTCTAGGATGAATGAATAAACAGGTGCATGAATGAGCGCAAACTATCTAATATTTATATCACTTCAATAAGTTATTTGTAAATTTAGCTCAATAGTTAAAATATTTATCTTTAGGATTAAAAAATAAAAGCGAAACTAATTTTTGGGGGATATTTGAACCCCTTTGATGCTGAAATGATAGAACGTAGGAAGTAAAAAACTAACACTACAGGATGAAAGAAATACTAAAAAATGCAAGTTTATTAAACAGTTGACTCGTAGAAACACACACAAGTTTAGACGTAGAGCACAAAGTTTAGACTCGTAGAAGCACAAAGTTTAGACTCGTAGAAGCACAAAGTTTAGACTCGTAGAAGCACAAAGTTTAGACTCGTAGAAGCACAAAGTTTAGACTCGTAAACACAAGTTTAGACTCGTAGAAACACAAAGTTTAGACTCGTAGAACACACTTAGACTAGAACACAAAGTTTGATGTAAACCGTTAGATGAGAACACAAAGTTTAGACTTGTAGAAGCCAATTAGACTCGTAGAAGCACAAAGTTTAGACTCGTAGAAGCACAAAGTTTAGACTCCGTTAGAAGCACAAAGTTTAGACTCGTAGAAGCACAAAGTTTAGACTCGTAGAAGCACAAAGTTTAGACTCGTAGAAGCAAAGTTAACTGTAGAAACACACAGTTTAGACTCGTAGAAGCACTAAGTTTAGACTCGTAGAAACACAAAGTTTAGACTCGTAGAAGCACAAAGTTTAGACTCATAGAAACACACAGTTTAGACTCGTAGAAGCACACAGTTTCGACTCGTAGAAACACACAGTTTAGTTGGTAGGAAACCATTTTGATGTTAATAATTTTAACTTCTAGAATGCACTTCATTTATTTATAAATGTCTTCAGAACCTGTGTATTAACATACAAAATGTTGAGTTCTTGTTATCAACACTTATCTTCTACAGTAGTTGCTACATTTGAACAAGCTAAATGTATGATCCTAGAGCCAGGAGGAGATAACCATATATAGCTATCAATATGATGATCTGTGTTTGCCAGTAGCTGGCAGATTCCACAAACTGGCAAAATGAATAATTAAACATATGAAGCTTCATATTCAGGTAATTGATTTTGTTTTAATTCCATATGGATAAAGCTTTACACAGACATAATGATAAAATAATTTAAAAGACATTTGTAAAAAAATAAATAGACCTAGAAGAAATGTTCTAGAGTGACAATTTCTCAGTTTATTTATTTACAGCATTTTTGATTGTGCATTATTTTCAAGCTAGGTGACTTGGCGGTCTAGGGGTAAGGTGTCAGACTTCTGAGTTGGGGGTCCGGGATTCAATCCTCGGTCCCGGCACAGATTTATCTGATCGTCAAACCCTTCCATCACCTCTGACAAGACGTGTATTAATCACAACTTGTTAATGTATGGCCTCCATCGTGGTTCGGATCCCACGTTAAACTGTAGGTCCTCCATTTCATCTCACAATCACCCTACCATCACACATTAACGTAAGTGTGTATAACTCAAACGGGCAGTAAGACGCTGTGCTAATAATAATATTTTCAAGCCATAGCTCAAAAAGTGAGAGTTTTATTGAACTACTTTAGAGCCAAGAGCTGGTTGGGTTCTCCAGATCTCAACAGATACTTGGTAGAGTGTACTGGGAATGTGTTGTAATACTTACTGCATCGAAGAGCTTCATCCGAGATGAGGGTATCAAGTGGCCTTATGGAGATCTCAGGACCTTCCAGGACCATGCCCTTGGAAAATGAACCTTCAACAAATATTCAGGAGCAAAGTTAAAAGTGGTTCCTCAAGAAAGGTAGAAAGGTAAATGTTTTTGTTACAAAAGCTAACAAGTTGAGCAGCGTAACTAGGTAATATATAAGGTAAAAACACGCATTAATGGACAAACAAACTAGGGCTTGTCTGGATTTCAAGTAATGGGGAACTAATATTCAAACACGTTGGATTGATTGGTATATTTCCTTTAAGTTGTATATTCCTATATGTGGATAACGCGGACAAATAGTAAGCCTTGATATACAAAAAACAAACTAAGTTACCTAGAAAAGGATGAGTGGTTAATTTCCTGAGCTTAGATTCTCTAAAGGAAGAAGAGAGATATGCTAACACAACTTTGAGAAATGCGTTGTTTAATTTTGTCTGTTCAAGAGTTTGCAAACCTTTAAAATCATGTCAATTTGATAGATTAAAATGGTGGCATATTATCGCAATGCCTCAAATTCACTTGGTTAACTGTTCTTTAATTAATTATATGGGCATTAAAACATTTTGTAAGACCACACACAATATTAGATCTAGAATGGTAGTAAATCTATTTTTTACCGGGTTATATTTTCAATTTATGTCCATAGAATGCCATAGCATTGCTTTTGTTATTTTATGACAAAAAAAACATTGAATCAAACACCAAATTGAACCATCTTTTTCTTGATCAAATATGAATTCATTAAATCCAAAGAAATAATATCTCATCACTAAATATGATGGGCAAGTGTATTTTTGAAACATGTTTTAAAGTTTCCATGGATGTTTTATTAATCCAACGAAATATTTATTTACTAATAATATAGATAATTAAATACTTTATAGTGAAAAATATTGTGTAACCGTCTTGTGTCCTTAAAGGACAGGGGGAGGACGTACAAAATAACAATGAAAATAAACCAGAAGGACGATCAGAAAATAGTTAGAATCTGGTCGGAGGCACAAATAGTCATGACAATGATAATAAAAGTAAAAAAAAAATCTCAAAATTCTTTATATTCCGTTATGTGCCAAATTATGTGAATGCTACATTAAATTTAATTTTGGATTTGTCTACTAGAAACATTGATAAAACCTTTCAAAATAATAATTTACAAATTACAAGACATTAACATCAACATACATTAAATACACTTAAGGTCTATGACTTATTAAAGAAAATACTATTGATGGTATGACAATATAACTTGCGTTATAAAGTAATTATACAAATATTGTTCGGTTAAGATAGAACATTGCAATGATTGTACCTGAGCAAGCCCCTAGATCAAACCATTTTTCCCGAACCCTTCCCCCGCCGAGAGCGTTCAGTTAAACTACACCATGTGAGCTTCGGCCAAGATGTGCCGGCAACATAGACATCTCTCTTTGAAGGACCTTAATTACGTCGAGCAAGGCAGTAAATCATTAAAAATAAGTGGTGGGGGAAGGTCAGTATTATATAATTTGTCGCATGATTGTTTGAGGAGTAAGAAGCCCACCTGCGAGAGAGTCTGTGCTGTGAGGAGTTGTTCTACTGTCCATTCCAGCGCGCACCTGCTGGCCAAGACGAGCGGCTCCACTCCTCGAGACACCGCACAGTTGGCTGCCATACTGGGACATAGACATGATACATGGGGGCGCCATGGCGCCAGAAGTAACACACTTTTTTCTAGCATTATGCAATGCACTTTTTTCTTTTTAATTAAAAAGAGATGAGTAAAGGCAAAAAATGCATTCTTTTATTATGCGCAACACCATATTTTATTCAAATGCTCTTTGTCTTGTAGTAATGCATTGCAATAGTTAGGTTATGTTAGGTTAAATTAACTTTATAAATATGAATTAATTATGTTTCCCTACTAAGATTTTTTTTAAAAACTTCATAAATGAATATTTACATAAATTAAAAATGTATGATGTTGCGCTGAAAAATATAATTAGTTAGAAAAAAAAGAAAAAGTTCATTTTTAGTTTTTACCCAACACTTTTTAATTTTAATTGAAGCATATATGAAAAAAATTGTGCATTTTTTATATTCTAAAAAAGTACATTGCATTATACTAGAAAAAAGGTTAATTCAAAAAAATAAAAGGAAAAGTGTGTTTTTAGTGTCCAGATGGTGGCGCCCAGTTGTCCTAGACCGACATGGGGGATACAGACAGTGCTATGCCATCCTATGGTACAGGGTGCACACCCCTCATTTATTTTCTTTCTAGTTTGGTCGTGTGTAGAAGTTAAGTAATGTAATATTTAAGCCTATAATTTTCTAAGCAAATGAACAAATATTTATTTTCACATAATTTTGTACCATATTTTACATTTAGTAGTTAGGTTGTACAACTACGCTGTGTTTATTTGTACAGGCCTATCCCTGGGATTCTCCCCCCCCCCCCCCCCCCCCCCAGATGTACCAGCTTGGTGCTGGCACAGAACATTAACTGTCTGTAATATGTTATGTAATTAGTGCGGTTGACAGTCAGTTTTACTCTTCCCAGCCACGAGAATGTACATTACGTTCTGCTGTGCGGTTAGAAGCTAGAGCACATGTGAACATTCGGAGGGCAACGTCGACATTTGGGTGGATCCCCTGTAGTTCCTATTTTCGTATAGAGTGGCACAACTCAAGAGGAGTTAGTTTCTTCTCAAATCTAGTGTTTGTTAGAAGACGAGCCTTTGAGTGCACTAACTCTTCAACTAGTGTATCCTCAGCGTGTGCACAGACGGCACACTGTAACACAACAGTAACATATAAGTGCCTACTAGGGATATGAGTAAATCCGCCCCTGAGCCCAGGTTTAAAGAGTTATTGAAAAAATGGAGGGAGAGTTTCAGTAAGATGTGAATTCTTAAGTACAAAATTATATTATTCAAATACTTTCAAATAATGTAAACGTTGAAATTTGCAATGCTATAAGAAAAGTACTTTTTTTTTCTACCATCACTGGTACAACTAACAAAAGAAGATCAACCACCGGTCTGTTTAGTAGTTAGGTAGGCCTATGTTTCCATTGAAAAAGGGTTCACTATAGAAATCCTAATACCTATTCCCAGTTTCCGTGTAATTTATTTGAAGTAGGCATAATTAATGTGGAATCTTTGAACCTACTAATTAGATCAAAAAAAGAAAATTTCTACGAGCAATAGCGAAAAGGTTTTGGTTCCGAAAAGGTATTTTCACATAGGCCTACCGTCCAGGATTCTTTTTGCATGCTACACTAGACATGAGACAGACGGCTTTACTTTCCTTCAAATGAAGTTGTGCTACGGATTTTTATCGCTCAAGAAAAATCCATCCACTCAACCTGAGTTTGAACCCACGAACTTTGGATCCCGGCGAACACTTGACACCAAGGTCGACTTGTTTCACTGACTATTCCAGAGTATGTCTTCAATATAAAGCACATTGGCATATCTTAGGCCCAAATGAAAGATGATTCTCATAAGATTATAACTAGTTTGCCATTTAGATCCCGTTTTAAACTCGCGTCGGCCTCGAGTATGAAGTATGTATTTACCTACCTCATCTTCTTCGAAATTAAAAGCTTTTGCTTTTGATTTTGTGTCACTTTCATTCCAATAATCTTCATCATCTTCTTTCCAAAAAGCCATAAACTTAAAACACGAAGCAATAAGTTATATAAACGTAACTTAAATAACAAGTATTGTACCAAAATTGTTTACATTTGTGCGTGCTGTAAAGCTTCACATCAACAATAGATTAACCATTTTAATCCAACATTAAGAGAATAAATAAAACTAAAAATAGACTATAGTTCTAAAAAAAAATCATAGAGAGCATTAGAGAGCAAGTACGGATCTAAAATACATCATAAACACCGCCACAAAAAAAAATACTAGTTCAACTAAGGAAGTTATCATCAGATATTAAAAAAAAATATTGATGAATGCCTTTAAAAATCATGATTAGTATAAATTAGCATACAAATTGGAACAATTGTATTATTCTGTGATACAAAATTGTGGTTCTTTCGTATACTGCAAGAAAGTACAAGATATTGAAAACATAACATCAATTTAAATTCAGCAAGTTTAAAGTGCCACAGTTTCTAAATTTAAAATTGCGGTACGAGCACACGTGGTGGGAAGTGTAGTAATAGGTGCCCACAACACCCCATATAGTCGCGGAACCTGGTTCTTCTGGAAATTTTAAGATAATTCACTTTGAAATTACATCACACATGCAACTAGCCCTCTAAAATTACAAAGTTCAAGGTGCCACAGTTTCTATATTTGAAATCGCGGCATGGGTACACATAGTGGCGGTTGTAGTAAAAAGGTGGCTACAACAATCTTACATAGCCGTAGAACCTGTTTTGAAATAATTTACTTTGAACTTAATTTATACATTAAAATATCCCTTTCAAATCACCAAATCTAGGGTGCCAAAGTTTATATACGGGTATTTGAAATTTCGACACAAGCACTCTTGGTGAGGATTGTAGAATAAGGTGCTTTCAACAATTGTACATAGCTGTTGATCGTCATACGCATATATACATGACCTTATAATAACCTAATAATAACAACCTTAAACTTGACGAATTTAGAGGGCTAGTTTGAGTGTGATGTAAGTTCAAAGTTAATTTATCTCCAAATTTCCAGAAGAACCATGTTCCACATATATGTAACATAGTAACTTGGTAGGAATTTTAGTACCTACTGAGTACCTGCAACAATCCCACTTAGCTGTGTAGCCTTGATCTTCTAGAAATTTTGAGAACATTTAATCAAGTTTGAATTTATATTAGACATGAAAATAGCTCTATAGGTTGCCATCTTTAAGGTGCCACAGTTTCATGTTTAAAAACACGGAATGAGCACACTTTGTGAGAATTGTAGTAATTTATGCTTACAATGATCCTATATAGCTGTGGAATCTGGTTTTTCTGAAACTTTTGAGAAGATTAACTTTAAATTACGTCACACTAAAACAGCTCTAAAATCACAATTTTAATGTATAATAATTTATACATTTGAAATTGCTACACGAGCACATATTTAGTGATTGTAGTATTTGATACACCTAGTACCACAATCGCCAAGTTTTCTTGTGCCGTAATTTTAAAATATATGAACTCTGGCACCTTAAAAATGGCGACCTATGGAACAATTTTCATGTGTAAAATACATTAAAAGTGATTTTTTCCAAAATTTCCAGATTCCACAGTTATGTATGTTTGTTGTAAGCACCTAGTATCAGAATCCTCGCCAAGTGTGCTCGTGCCGAAATTTCAAATATTGAAACTATGACACCTTAAAAATGGCGATCTATAGAGCTATTTCCAGGTGTAATGTAATTCCAAAGTTAATTTTCTCAACATTTCCTTAGTTACCAGGTTTCACAGTTATGTAGGGTTGTTGTAGGCACCAAATACTACAATCACCACCAAGTGTACTCGTGCTGCAATTTCAAATATAGACACACTGGTACTTTATAAAATTGTGATTTATAGAGCTATTTGTATGTGTAATGTAAATTCAAAGTTAATTTTCTCAAAATTTCTATAAGGACTAGGGTTTACATTTATGTAAGACTGTTGTAGACATATAGTACTACAATCCCCACCAAATGTGCTCGTGCCGAAATTAATATATAGAAAATATGGTGCTCTCCAGAGCTATTTCCATGTAATGTAAATTCAAAGTTAACTTTCTCAACATTCTTAGAGGAACCAAGTTCCATAGAAATGTAGAATGTTTGTTCCTACCAGTTTCAAAATAGTATTACATAAAAACTATAATTTCTTGTCACGGATTCAAATATACATTTTGTCACCTTAATTTAGCAATCTTATTTATCTCTACTCGTGTTCTTTGAGCTATCTATTTGATTTTGTTAAGTTATACTCTTGCTATGACGTTTATATAATTCTTTTTTTGAAACTAAATATTCGAGTGTTAGTTTAATTTATTTTTCTTAATTTGGTAGAAAATTGTTTGTTTATTATTGATGTGGAATGTGGAGCTTTTCAGCACGCTAAATGATGGCGGTATATTTATATTCGATTTCAGTATTTTCTAAACGTAAAGGCACTCGCTTTTGTGTTACTATAAATAATGTTTTTAAATATTCTTCAATTCGTGAGACTGAGAAGAAACAGCATAGTAAATATACAAACACTGTTATCCTTCCAGCCACAAAGTTTCCTTTGCGATTAAATTCTGTAAAGAGGTTAGAAAATGATAGTTTTTTGACTAAGGTAAGATGTTCTAGTTTAGTTAAATTTTCTCTGAAGGCCCTGACTCAGACTCCGTATCCGTAGGTCCGTGAGAAATCGATGCTACAATATCAAATTGCTCTGGCCACAGAATCCTTAAGTCCTTACTCCGTAGAAGTTGCCCAACTTTAACTTTCTACGGACTACCAATCACAGCCGAGTAAATATGCGCATGCGCCTTGAAATAAAGAAAGAATATCGTGATAGAATCCGTCGCTATGGAAACATATACAAAATGAAAAGATGGCTACACGCGGGCCTATTTCAGAAACATTTTTCTAAAAATCTAAACACCCCGGGAAGAGCGGCTTCTAGGAATTGTTTTCTGAGAAATATCAAGTTCTCAGAAATATTGGCTTTGCTTTTGTAGCTTCAACACCCCTATTATTTGGTTTATACTCCATTTACTAGTGTCATTACATTTTTTTCTAATTGATAAATATGGATACTAGCGATTTTGAAATGGACTCTCTTCTTATTGATTGTGTTCCTACTCGTATTTTTTTATCAGGTTGATTCCTTTTTTAGGCAGTTAGAAAATCCACCTGAGTTAGAAACATATTTGTAATAGTGGAACCCAAACACCTCTGTTTTTTAAGCCCAGTCCTTTATAGGCACTTATAGAAAATTCATCTGAACTAGAGACATGTTTGTACTTCTGTAATACAAACCATTCTTTTTTTCTTAGCATGTCTTACTACCTATTCAGGTGATAGGCCTGTATACAAATTACTAATGGGTTAGAGATCAGAAGGGTTGAATTCAGAGGAAGGAATCAGGAAGGTTGAATTCTGATGAAGTGCACCTGCATTTGTGTACAGTGAGAGTGGAAAACCCACCCTCACTGCACCCGACCGGATTTGAACAGCAATTTCCCTGTCTTCAGGCTCTACATGCATTATGTATCTGTTCATATATTTTACTATGCCTAGTCCTTTTTTAGGCAATTAGAAAATCCACCTGAGCTAGGAACATGTTCGCATGAGTGGAATCTAAACCACTCTAGCCAGATTGGGTGGCATTCTTCCCCCTGGTGTACATTGGCACATGTAATTAATATTGAAATAGGACGTGCAAGTTTGTGATAGCTGCAAAGGGCAGCACCATTCATAGGGGCTACCTAATATGTCAGGCAAAGCCCAAAGTTGTGTTTTAAATAATTCTGATTTTTTAGCACATAGAAGTATCTTGTCAAATACCCGCCTTGGTGGTGTAGTTATTTAACGCACTAGATTTGTGTTGATCTTTACTGCCGAAGATGGGGAGATCGAGGTTCGAATCTCGCTCAGGTGAACTGGGGGGTTTCCTAGATAGTTTTCCACTCTCCCTCCATGCAAATGTGGGTTCACTTCCTCTAAATTAAACCTTCCCAATTCACAACCCATTAGCAAAATTAATACTTAAACGTACAACCCAAATGGGTAGTAAGACACAGTGACAAATTAATTATTAATCTTTTCAAATATCCCAAATGTAGTCTTCTATTTTTTTTATCACACTGTCCTACTTGTTCAGGCATATATGTATATAGATAATTATTTGATCAGCGCTATGTGCTATAGACTATTTTCTTTTGAATTTTTTGATTGGATGAAGTCTCTTACTATCTCATTGGTTGAAACTGTCACGTGATTACGGATACGAAGACTGTAATCGTGAGTAGAATTTCTTATGGACCAGGAGCACGAAGTACGAACCACGGACCTACGGACACGGAGTTTGTGTATGGGCCTTAATAATTCAAGAGGTATCGTCACTAATAAATTATAGAGAGTAAAATATTAGCGTACTTGGTGGTAGTTCTAGGCCAGGGCCCCAAATAAAACCAGGTTTATTTCTAAAATTACAATCAATGCATTATTAATTAATGCAGGTGATTTATTATATGGGAACATACACGCTTATTATTGTTTAATAGGAATGCTAATATTGAAATAAACCACAATTTAAATATTTTATTGTCAAGAACCGTCACTGAGCGAACCTCACAAGTGTTGATAACTAGTAATAAAAATAAGGTTTTCCAATCTACAGTACCTAGCCTTGTCGCTTTAATTTGTGCTATTTTTTACGGTACTGAAGAAAACATCTTTTTATTTTTCAGACGTGTGGATTTTCATCTTTGTATGCCTGGCAAAGGAAAAATGTGACTGGGCCAGATTTTGTGTTACATGATGGCCCACCCTATGCCAATGGCAAACCTCACATGGGGCATGCCATCAACAAGGTCGGTCAAGGTCTCACTCTAACATTTAACATTACTATTCGAGTCACAATCTTATTTAATTCAACTCAGTCATCTCTTTTAAACCCATAATAATATATCTCTTGATAATTTATTAACTAGGATAAGAGTGTTTGGACTCAAAACATTGCAAGAAAAGTTCTTAAAATTGAATTAATAAGCTAAATTCATTGGTAAATGGATATTTCATTATACATTTTAATGTAACATTTTTCACTCTCTTGGGACTAACGTAGCCCAACTGAATTAGTGACACAAATACATTATGATATAACACAATCTAATAAGAGGACAAACCAATATTGTCTATAAGTTTGTGTCATGAGGTTTGGAATCGACACAGGGGAGTCGGAATGTGAAACTAGTTAGACTCTTACTTGTGTTGTCGAGCTACAATGGCTGATTAGGCTGTAAATAGTCTGAGTGTGTTTTAAGTCAAACTGCTCCTGAGCAGTACACTTATCTGAAGGTCTCTGTGCACCACCACCACTAAACACACACCCATCATTCACAAGAGTAACGTCAGAGCCACAACTCACGACACCGCAGGACAACTGTTAAAAGCTGCTTCATCCTCCTGTCTCCATCTTGGGTTTTACCTCGCACTTCCATTCATGGACCAATAGGGATTAAGTTACATAGTTCCCAAGAGGAGTTACAATGGCTATTCAAAAATAAACTTCCAATTGGCTGGTAAAAAGAATAACAAATAGAGGAAAAAACTTATATTTTAGTGATTCCAGATTTTTACTGATGTTGATGATGCGGATGTCGACCCGTGTATGTCTTACTGTGCACTTGCTATCACACCGCTATAATCTGATTTTACGTGTTTCTCACTGTGGGATTACTTATTGGTTTATTTTTTAGAGTTGATATTTAACATTGTACACTATTTATTTTGTTTATTTCATGTTCATTATTATAAAATTGACATTAAAATGATACACTATTTGTTCATTTACAAAATGATGCAGAGATCCAGATACAATGCAGTTCAAAATTATGTTTTCTTTGTGATATTACTAGGTTTCTGTCGAGATTATAATTGTTCTGTGTAGATTTAGATATACAAGCTCCTTATATATGACCTACCCCTTGCTTCTTGGACCCTTGTCACCAGTGTTAAAACCAACTAATAGGAGAACTCCTGCCAACCTGATGTTGTGAGGACTAGCTTCCTATTGGGTGAAGCCAGCTCATCCATTACCTGATTTTCAAATAGAACAGAGGGAGTGTTTTTTAAAAGAAAGAAAGTTTTAAAACTTAATATATGGAGTTACTTCTGAAAACGTGTGAGTCTTCATGGTTGGAGTGTTAAAAGCAAACTTTACATCCACTTCTTTGAAGAAAAACACACTTCATCCATGACCTTTTGAATGTATGAGGGAGGTTCAAAACTAGTTCCATTAATTTTCCACATAGTGACCACCCAAATTCAAGCACGTGTACCATGGCATCAGCTTTTGCAATCCTTCATCCATGATACCCATCCAGTTGTTGACTTCATCCATGAGCTCTTTATTGGTTTCAAAGCACTGAGCAGCTAGTCAGTCGGAGATGTTTATTGCTTGGAGAAAAGTCCAGGCTGTAAGGTGGGTGGTCGGAAATCACCCAGTTGAACTGTCCAAGTAAAGCCTTTGTGAGAGACCTATTGTGGGGCTGGGTGCTCTCTTGCAAAAGAACAATGCTCCTAGTGAGTGTTGCTTGCCTTTTGTTTTAAATTAATCTTCAAAGCTTCACCGTTTTATAATAATGTCAAAGGTTTATTGTGAAACACTGAAAAAGCTTTGTAGGTCGATCCAATATAAAAGGTACAGGATACTCATCAAAGGTGTCGCTATCCTACACAACAACGGGCAGCCCCACACTGCGGCTTGCACAAAGTCTTAACTTGAACAGTTAAACTGGGAGATTTACACCCTGCACTTGGCGCCATGAGCTAACCATCTCATTAGAAAGATGAATTTGTGGCTGACTACTCAGCGCTTTGAAACCAACCAGGAGCTCAACTACTGGCTGGCAGCGCTGTTCCTGGTGTGGGATGGCAGAAGCTGGTGCCACGGTACAATATACTCAGCGCTTTGAAACCAACCAGGAGCTCAACTACTGGCTGGCAGCGCTGTTCCTGGTGTGGGATGGCAGAAGCTGGTGCCACGGTACAATATACTCAGCGCTTTGAAACCAACAGGAGCTCAACTACTGGCTGGCAGCGCTGTTCCTGGTGTGGGATGGCAGAAGCTGGTGCCACGGTACAATATACTCAGCGCTTTGAAACCAACCAGGAGCTCAACTACTGGCTGGCAGCGCTGTTCCTGGTGTGGGATGGCAGAAGCTGGTGCCACGGTACAATATACTCAGCGCTTTGAAACCAACCAGGAGCTCAACTACTGGCTGGCAGCGCTGTTCCTGGTGTGGGATGGCAGAAGCTGGTGCCACGGTACAATATACTCAGCGCTTTGAAACCAACCAGGAGCTCAACTACTGGCTGGCAGCGCTGTTCCTGGTGTGGGATGGCAGAAGCTGGTGCCACGGTACAATATACTCAGCGCTTTGAAACCAACCAGGAGCTCAACTACTGGCTGGCAGCGCTGTTCCTGGTGTGGGATGGCAGAAGCTGGTGCCACGGTACAATATACTCAGCGCTTTGAAACCAACCAGGAGCTCAACTACTGGCTGGCAGCGCTGTTCCTGGTGTGGGATGGCAGAAGCTGGTGCCACGGTACAATAAGTGCCTGAATTTGGGCGGTGACTATTTGGAAAATTACTATAGCTATGTATACAAGTTTTATTTTCTCTATTTATGACATTTTTACCAGCCAGTTTGAGTTTGATTTCGAATTAGTCCTCGTAAAATTTCCGAGTAGTAGTTCTCACAGAGGGTTTGCTCCAATCAGTGTCCGTGTCTATTGAGCTTCTAGGACTCCTTCCAGCTCACAAAGACTGTAATAGTAGATACTAAATGTATTTTCATCTCAAAGTGTCCATCACTTTTCCATGTTAGGTATTTATTCAGAATATTGTTTCAGTCGCTGCATTGAAGTAAATAGTTTGCAGTTTGTAAAACAGGTTCACTTACTGTTAGCTGATTGTTTATATAAATGTGGCTGTTTGGGTTGCTTCATTTGTTAATATACATGCATGCTCATATTGTATTAATCATCACTATGGTAGTGTAAATGTACAGTTTGGTAGCATAGTCACAAGGGAAGGGTTGGGGCCCATACTATTCTAATTTCTAAAGATTTGCAACTATTTCCTACCACTTCGCTGAACTTGGATAATATAAAGCTAATATTTACTTACTCCGTGACATTAGGGACTTGAAAGCTCATTGTTGCACTTACAAAAGTACGCCACCTATCCTTATCTTGAGTGATCCACGTTACACCCTGTGTGCTACAATATCTAGCGCAATATTAAGTACGACAGTAAGAACTTTCTACTCTAACAAACCGCCTAAAGAGGATCAACTAGTATAATATTATGAACTTTCTTAGTCTTCAACTCTGCCCCATTCACTATAACTGATCCACCAGTAACAACACTACGCTTCGACAGAAGACCAGCCCGAATGAAATACTGTGTTCGACCGACAAGCCACATCATCTGACATCAGCTCGGCCGAGAAGCTCTCTTCAGTGTTTAGTTCTGTCTTCACACATCTATTACCTCCCAGGCGCACATCCTAATGTTATTCTACCATTTGACTAATATCATTATTGCTAGTTAAAATTGTTCCTAAATATTTAAATTCATTAACTCTGTTAATGTGACAATTTTGTTATTGTTCTAATCTAACCACTAAATATACACACATTGACTCATGACAATGTTATTATGTGCTGTAAACAAATATATTTAGAAATATCAGTTATTTAAGAAACTTCAGCTACATAAACACACCAAATATTAATTTTACTTTAAACATTTCTTTATATTGCTAAAAATCGTCCCTCTAACAATTTTTCACTGTACCATAAAAATGCTACTCTTTAATAGTATCTAGAGCTATCCAATGCTCAAAAAACCTCAAAACGTCCTTGTAGCTTTAAGCCCCTCATCACACAATCATACAAACGCCACTGGTTCCTTCTCACGACAGGAATATTTCTATATCATGGGTCAGTCACTATAAAGCTCTTCTTGTTTTGAGAAAAACTGACTTGATATTTAGGTTATATTACAGTTTTACTGAGAATATTTCATATGCGTTGATCATGAAACATTGTTATTAGCCTTTAAGCCTAATTTAACATGGATTCGGCATTCATTTCAGTTATTCACAAAGTCTCATTTGTGTCCGAGATACTGTGGTGATCATTTCAATGGTTGATAATCACTTCTAAACATCTGCAAGGTATCAACACTGGAAACATCAACTGAATACTCTTAAGGACTTGATAAAATAATTCATTTAATTTTAGATCATACTCAACTTAGTTAAACTGAATAATAAGTTGGTATTTATTAGGCTTTATTAATTTTTCTCGTCTGTTAGATCCTGAAAGATATTACACTTCGCCACAAGCTGCTACAAGGACATAAAGTGCACTATGTTCCTGGCTGGGACTGTCACGGACTCCCAATTGAGCTCAAAGTGTTGCAAGGGGACTTGGCTAAACAGGCCTCGTTAACTGCCATTGACGTTCGCAAGAAAGGTTTGTGACCAAACATGCCTTTGTAGGTTTATTAGCAGGACAGAACATATAACTTGGTCCTTGGTGCACAAAACAAAATAGACTACAGTTCCAAGGTTAATATTACCACACTCACATCGTTGGTCGTGTGGTTCACACATCACGCTTGGGGTTTTCAGGGGAGTTAGGGAGACTAGAGTTCAAATCTTGATTGGGTGTACTGAAGGTAGTTTTTTCACCCTTTGTTCGTATAAATTTGCGTACACTACCTCTAAAATGTTACTTTCCTCACCCTTATTCCATTAGTATAATTAATTCCTATTCATACAATCATAATGGGTACTAAGACACTATGGGAAAAATATTACTAAATGAGGTCAGACATTCAAAATGGTTACTACTTGTTTTATCTTCTTTCTCTGTGGAATTAAAACCTGGGTATGTGAATACATCATATATATATATATAAAAATATCCTCAATACATGTTCATACCATCTCAGTGTTGCTTCCTCTACTATCTCATGTACTCCAACATCCTCATTACATGTCCATACCACCTCAGTGTTGCTTCCTCTACTATCTCATGTACTCCAACATCCTCACTACATGTCCATACCATCTCAGTCTTGCTTCCTCTACTATCTCATGTACTCCAACATCCTCACTACATGTCCATACCATCTCAGTCTTGCTTCCTCTACTATCTCATGTACTCCAACATCCTCACTACATGTCCATACCATCTCAGTCTTGCTTCCTCTACTATCTCATGTACTCCAACATCCTCACTACATGTCCATACCATCTCAGTCTTGCTTCCTCTACTATCTCATGTACTCCAACATCCTCATTACATGACCATACCATCTCAGTCTTACTTCCTCTACCATCTCATGTACTCCAACATCCTCATTACATGTCCATACCACCTCAGTGTTGCTTCCTCTACCATCTCATGTACTCCAACATCCTCATTACATGACCATACCATCTCAGTCTTACTTCCTCTACCATCTCATGTACTCCAACATCCTCATTACATGTCCATACCACCTCAGTGTTGCTTCCTCTACTATCTCATGTACTCCAACATCCTCATTACATGCTCATACCATCTCAGTCTTGCTTCCTCTACCATCTCATGTACTCCAACATCCTCATTACATGTCCATACCATCTCAGCCTTGCTTCCTCTACTATCTCATGTACTCCAACATCCTCATTACATGTCCATACCACCTCAGTGTTGCTTCCTCTACTATCTCATGTACTCCAACATCCTCACTACATGTCCATACATCTCAGTCTTGCTTCCTCTACTATCTCATGTACTCCAACATCCTCATTACATGACCATACCATCTCAGTCTTGCTTCCTCTACCATCTCATGTACTCCAACATCCTCATTACATGTCCATACCACCTCAGTGTTGCTTCCTCTACTATTCTCATGTACTCCAACATCCTCATTACATGTCCATACCATCTCAGTCTTGCTTCCTCTACTATCTCATGTACTCCAACATCCTCACTACATGTCCATACCATCTCAGTGTTGCTTCCTCTACTATCTCATGTACTCCAACATCCTCATTACATGACCATACCATCTCAGTCTTGCTTCCTCTACCATCTCATGTACTCCAACATCCTCATTACATGACCATACCATCTCAGTCTTGCTTCCTCTACCATCTCATGTACTCCAACATCCTCATTACATGTCCATACCACCTCAGTGTTGCTTCCTCTACTATCTCATGTACTCCAACATCCTCATTACATGTCCATACCATCTCAGTCTTGCTTCCTCTACCATCTCATGTACTCCCGGTTGATTTCATTCCTAATCTTGTTTCTCCTCGTGACAGCTAACATGTCCTCCACTCTCCTAGTCCTCTTACATTCAATGTCCATGTTTCTGCTGCATGTGTGACAATGGTACAGAGTACATCCTGTACAATACTTAAAGGGCACTTCTCTTCTACATAGCAGGTCTCTTACACACCTATAGAACTACTCTCCATAACAGCGAACAGCTGATCGCTAAGCTGCTGAAGCACCTAGAGGGTAGGAGAAACGTCAACAGTGAGACACACTCCCTCGCGCATAGCCTTGCTGAATCATTCAGGAGGATACGGCAGCTGGACGAGGAAGTCCTGGAGCCCTCGGCCCTCGGCATACTTTGGACAGAACTGCTCAGACTTCGCCATCGTTGAGCAGGAAGCACTCGAAAATGGCTACGCGAAGTAAAGCTCTGACGCCGAACTCGATGATGTCGATGAGGAGCGGCGGAAAACAGAAAAAGCGAACTCCGGTCTCGGCGGAAACAAAGAAGGGGGAAAAAAAAAAAGAAACAGTGCTTTGACTCGACGGAGTCTCAGCACACACACGAACTTGTGGAAGACCGAGCTCCTGGCTGGAAGGAAGTGCGAAAAAAAGTTAGAAAGAAGCATCTCGAGAAACAGCGAGCATCGTTGATAGTATTATCTAACGCACTGGTGATCCGAGCTAATGAAGGCAAATCTACGCTGACATTCTCCGGAAAGTCATGCAAGATGTCTCCGAGGAAAAGATCGGAGATAGCATCTTGAAGATTCGCGACAAACACTGGTCAGCTGTATGGATTCGGTTGGCCTGAAGCTGGCATAGCACAAAACCGAGGCAGTATTGATCACCAGAGGAAGAAGCTTGAGACGATCTCACTGCAAGCAGGTAAGCATGAGATCACGTCCCAGCCGTGCATTCGGTATTTGGGGGTGATGCTCGACTCGAGACTTAACTTTAAGCATCAGGCAGAGCATGCCAGTTCCAAGGCATCTGTGGTTGGGGCTGTTCTATCATGGTTCATGCCCAATGTGGGAGGCCCCAAACAGAGAAGGAGAGCACTCCTGTCATCAGTCGTCAAGTCAGTCCTCACGTATGGCATTTCCATATGGGATGATGTATTGATGCTCCAAGAGTCCCGTCGTAAAGTGGCACCAGTCTGCCGGCTGAGCGCTTTACGAATAGCAAGTGCGTTCCGCACGGTATCAGAAGATGCCGTGTGCGTTATCGCCGGAGTGCTGCCAATTGGGGTCTTGGCCGAAGAGCGGAAGGCCCTGTATCGTCGCAAAGGTCTAACATCGCTGAGCACAGAGGAGTTGAAGAGGCAGGAGTGGTGAAGCAGTCTCCACCAAGAGGGAGATGGACTTACCGTTTGATTCCCGAAGTGGATAAGTGGTACAACCGCAGCCACGGAGCTGTCATTTACTACTTGACACAGATGATCTCGGGACGGGTGCTTCCGGGCATACCTATACAAGTTTAAGTATGAGGATTCCCCGGAGTGCCCCACCTGTCGCGGAGTAGAGGAGAATGCCGAGCACGTGTTCTTCACGTGTCCTCGGTATGATACCAGCGTGAAAACCTGGAGGTCACAGTAGAGGGAAAGATTGCACCGGAAAACTTAAGGGATATGATGCTGTCGTCAGAGGCAGCGTGGGAGTCGACAAGAACGTTCGCAACGTAAGTCCTCAAGGGTCTACGTCACGAAGAGCAGGAGAGGAGGAAAAAAGAATCAGAAGGAAGGAGTTAAGGACATCCCTAATCCCGCCGCCAACCCCTATGTGGGAAAGGGGAAGTAGGAGAGGCTGAATCACAGAAGGAAGAGCAGAACAACAGCTAATGCCTCCCCTCACGAAGTAATACCTAACGGCGGCTTCGTGGGGGAGTAACAGAGGCGAGGAGAAGAGGTTTAGGTTTTTTAGTCGGTATGGGTTGGTCAACATCCAAACCGAGCCTGACACACTGTGCGTAAAAGCATTTCTCCCCCCTAAAAAAAATCTCCAGGTCTCTTACATACCTATAGAACTCTCCCTGCTGTCTACTCTACTCCATCCACCCTTATAACCTTATTAAACCTTACCCTCTTCCTTGTCATTACCACCACTTCATACTTGGCCATGCTAAACTTCATTTCACTCTTTCACCTCTTCATTCCATTCCTGTAGTTTTTCCTGTACTTCCTCTTCCTTCTCCCACCATACCATCAAGTCATCAGAAAACATTGTTTTCATTCTCTCCTCCCAGAGTTCTCCTGGCACTTTGTTTGTGACAATTTACATTACCATTACAAATGGTAGTGGTGCACTGCTTCACTTCAGTTTTTATTTGGAATCTCTTCGTCTTCCCACTCTCTGTCTTAACACAACTCCTGTTATTTTCATATATGCCTTTCACTCTCATTAGGACTCCTCTCTGCACTTTGGTGTCCTCAGTCGTTTTCCAAATTGTATTTCTATCCACACTATCATAAGCCTTATCCACATCCATTAATACCATTACCAAATAATTCTCTTATTCAAACCTTCTTCCCATCAGCTGTTGTATAGCAAAGATCAAGTCTATTGTTACTCTCTCCACCTTCCTTTCATTTTATTTCTTATTCTATTTTCCAGTATCTTCTCATATATATGCATGGTGGCACATCAGTATAATTCCCCTGTCATTTTTTACAACTCTGTTTTTTCTTGAAAATAGGCATTATAACTTCCTTTTCCCAGACTTCTGGTACCTTGTTCTCCTTCCAAACCACTCTTGCCACCCTGTATAACCATTGTATACCTGCTTCACCTGCTGCTCTTATCATTTCCACATTCAGTTTGTCCAAACCTGATGCCTTTAATATGTCCTCCACTTCTTTACTTGTGGGACCTCTTTTCTCTTTCTTATGCTATTTATTTTCCTGCTCCTCAGTTTCACTCTCATCCTGTTGATCTTTCAAGTTGAACATCTTCTCAAAAGAGCTCATGATACATAGTTCCTAATTTTTATTTCCCATCTTCAACGTTCTTCCTTCTTCATCCATCATTTTAACTTCTTGTATTTTCTCTCTCCTTTGCAGCCAAAACGTTAGAATCCACTATTTATTCAAAGAGACTAAAGAATGAAATATATTGCTAGGAATGTTAGGATGTAACATTTTGTTTGATATCTTACCTCATTCAAGGACTATCAGTGTGTTAGTAGCATGCATATCCATACATTTTGCCATATTTGATGATTTCATGTTATTCTCAAAATAGAAACACAATTATTAGTATTCAATTTTGCTTTCAAAAGACAAAGCTAAAATTGGAATGTACTCCTAAATTATGACCGGACTGTTTAAAATTATTTCCAATGTGCATTTTACTGGAAATTTACTTAATATATATAATTTATTAAAAATCAGACTTTTAATCAAAATCATTAAATATTGACGTTTTTAACTATTGGAGTAGCTTTACTTTTGAAATGTGATAGAATTATAACAACAATAAATCTTTGGTTAATATATATGATTACAAAATGATGTGATGGATATGCACAATGAAAGTATTTTCTTCCAAAGTTTGACATATAAATGCTTTGTGTGTGACAGCTCGAGATGTTGCAGTCGAAGCTATTGACGAGCAACAAAGTGTGTTTAGATGTTGGGGTATCCTAGCAGACTGGGACGACTGCTACTACACGTTTGACACTAAATATATCAAGAACCAGCTTTGGCAGTTCTATCACATGTTTCAACTTGTAAGTAGATGCTCATCTAGACATGTTGTAGTCATGATTAACAGTCACACTAAGGGAGATGTTGACGGACAAGTGTACATTACAATCTTTGGACCACTTTTAATAATTTATTATCACAACTTTATTCCGAGACATTTCTTGGATGAAAGGTGCTTAGCTAAATTTAGACACAAACAAATGGTAAAACATACACATTGTCATTTTTATATCCTACGAGGTGACCTGGTGGTCTAGGGGTAAGGTGTCAGATTTCTGTGCTAGGGGTCAATCCCAGGTTCCGGCACAAATTTATCTGATTACCAAACCCTTCCTTCACCTCTAACAAGACGTGTATTAATCACAACTTGTGAATGTGGGGAATGTCAGGCCTCCACCGTGGTTCGGATCTCACGTTAAACTGTAGGTCCTCCATTTCATCTCACAATCACCCTACCATTACACATTAGCATAAGTGTGTATAACCCGAACGGGTAGTAAGACGCGGTGCTAATAATATTTATCCTACGCTAAACATATTATTTTTATCAAATAACTCTGGATAATTCATTTTTATCTTTTGTTGTAGGGTTTAATATTTCGAGATATGAAACCAGTGTTTTGGTCTCCATCATCGAGGTAAGGACATGAGCAAAGTGCTATTTAAAAACATGATTTTATCCACTCTTAAACTGCACGTAAACAATAAACAATATATATATATATATGGCTTGAATGTGTTGTTCTGCCAGGATCAGTCCTAACATGTTCATACCTGATCGGGTCGCAATACACTACTATGATTGGAGCTTGCCAGGGGTAATTGTTATTTAAAGAGCCACTCTGTGGAACACAATCATTTCAGGACTGCTCTAGCAGAAGCAGAGCTGGAGTACAATACCTCTCACCGCAGTACGGCTGTCACCACTCGCCTGCGTCTGACTCGCCTTCCTGAGCCCCTCGGGGCACGTACCTCGGAGGAGGTGTTTGCTCTGGTGTGGACCACCACTCCGTGGACTCTACCTCTCACTCAAGCTATCTGCTTCAACCCCCACCTACAGTATTCTCTGTGCACCCTGGACTCGTCGGGGTGCACCTACATCGTTGCCTCGGAGCTGGTAGATAGCTTGCACGGCAAGTTAAACAAGGCAATCACCACACTAGCCACTTTCCCAGGTAGGTTAGGAAACACTGCAACTTTCTCTTCACACGCTTCTCATTACTATTATTTCTTAAACAGTTACAAATACATCAGTTACATTTTTGGAAAACATTCCAAAAAACATAGGAATACACTATTATATACATTTACAAATAGAAAGCCTTGAGTTGGACAAACTCTGAGAGACTGGTTCTAACTCTATCGACAATGTCTTTATATTTGGAAGAAGGTAGAGGAAAGGTGGATAGAAACATATAAAAGGGACAAACACAATATGGTTTTTACAATGAAAAGAAGAACACAGTTCACACTTTACACTGCTGCCAATGGACAAAGAGGTAATGGTTGCCTCTTAAAGAAAATTGATCGTCACCGGCCAATCCCCCGACCACGGTTTCATTCTATCGGAACTCATCAGGGAGGAGTGTGAAATGTGCAACGCAACTTCCTAAAAGAGGAAACCATTGAAAAAGCACAAAAGGGAGAAAATGGAAAATGATAAAGAATGATAGGACACATAGATAGGATCATGTAAAAGGTATAACAATAAAGGACAAACACAGGAAAAGGACATTGGATGCGAAATTATAATGATATAACTCAATAAGGAAAACCTCTTTTAACTTTATGAGGTAATTGTATTATATTTGAGAGAAGGTACAGGAAAGGTGGATAGAAATATATTACAGGAACAAACACAATATGTCTTTTACAATGAAAAGAAGAACACAGTTCACACTTTACGTTGCTGCCACTGGACAAAGAGGTAAAGGTTGCCTCTTAAAGAAAATTGATCGTCACCGTCCAATCCCCCGACCTAGGTTTTCGACGATGTCTGAGAGACTGGTTCTAACTATTGACAATGTTTTGCTCAGACCAACTAACCACTCCTGGGACAAACTTGTAGTACAATGCTCCCCAAACTATGGTACACTTACCACCAGGAACATGCGATGTGCAGATGACTTTGTTAATAATAACGTATTTGTTGATACCAGTGAGTCTGATAAACAAATTAACATAGTAAATGGCACGACTGACGAAAGTTTGTGATATTGGGCAGGGCTCGTGGGGGCTCTATTATGCATTAGGAACTCTACTTACACTAAACACCTTAAAGATAAAATAAAACTTCCCAAAAGATAACTTTATCATGTTTAAATCAACCCAACATAAACTTATCTGCTATGTTTAATAAACTTGACTCAACATAATTTTTTTTTTTTGTCTTTTCAACTTAACTCAAACCGTCTTTACCCAACTTGTTTATCAGACTTTACCAAACTTGACTATCAGACTTTACCCAACTTGTCTTCTCATCCAAATCTAATCAATCAACCTTTAACTTGACATTTTCACCAGACCCTGCACGGTCTATCTATGACAGGGAGATAGGGGTTCACATTTCAGTCGAGTCTGCTAAAGGGGGATTTTACTAAATTATTTTCCACTCCACCCCATGAAAATATGGGTACACTTTCTATAAACTCAACCTTCCTTATCCTTAACACATTATTATAATTGGTGTTAGTAAAAACCTTTAATCAGTTTTATACTTTTCTCACAGACTGTCCATCCTAGTATAGTTCCTTAATTTGTGATTGGAACATACATTATGCTTATAAAACAATACTAATAGTAATTTTCTTAAATGATTTAAATAGAATTTCGTCAAACTACATCAAAATGTACAAAATTAGAGTTTAGCGTTTGAATGGTTTGAATCCTAACCAAATTCACGATGCTTTTTTTTCACATTTTGGTTTTGCATCTCTTTTCATGGTGATTTCTAGTGTATTTCAAATTAATAAAGTTCCAACTGTGTATAGTGTTGGTATTGTTGTAGGCAGCTGTTTGAAGGAAGCCAGTTATCAGCACCCCTTTTGTCCAGGAGTAGAACTACCATTCCTGCCTGGAGATCATGTGAATGTGACAAAAGGCACTGGCTTGGCTCATTGCGCTCCAGCTCACGGACCAGACGATTTCTTGACAGCACTAAAGCATAACTTGGCTGTTGTAAGGCTTTTTAATTTCATAAATACAGTTGGATTCAATCATCTATTTTATGAATACAAATTTTTATTTTATATACACATCTTGAATCATAAATTCGAACTCAAGCCGTATAAAAAATATTGATCATAAGCAGAGGCAGGTTTTTTTGTTATTGGTGATAAACGCGAATTGTTTTTCTGTAGCTTCAAAATCTATATTTACACGTTTCACAATGTTTATGAAGTGATCCAACATATTTTCAAATCGCGAAATTTTGCTATTCTCGCGAAATTTTATTATTCTCGCGATTAAAGCGAAAAATTAAATTTTTTTTTTCACACTTTAATATTTCAATAGTCAGATATGAAGTTTTAAAAACAATATTTTATTGAATAAACATTCCTTCACAGCGTAAAATTTTCCGCCATTTTATTTTCACAGAAGTCTCACAAGCCTTTCTCCAAACAGCAAATGCTACTACGACAAGCCAGGCAATCATGGAAACTATAAATGATTTAAATATTGACTTTAACAATATCAAGGCTATTTGTACAGACAGTGCTCCATACATGATTAAATGTGTTAATACATTAAAGGTTTTAATTGGTGAACATTTATTAGGATTTACGTGCTGGTATCACAAGTTTAATCTACTCGGAGAAATATGGCAAAAGAACTTAAAGAGTTGAATTCTGTAATTTCTGGCCTAAAGAACGTTTTCAAAAACGCCCGTAAATTAAAAACGGAATATAAGAAACATATAATTGAAAATTACCCGACACTAGAAGTGAAACTCTACCCAATTCCTGTGTTAACTCGTTGGTCTAGTTGGTTTAATCCTGTCGTGTACTTGTCAGAATACTTTGATGCAATTGTTAATTTTCTCAAACAAAATAACAATCTTTCAGTTCAAGGTCAAAATTTGTTGGATGATCACTTGAATGACACTAAATGTAAATTGGTGAAGGTTCAAGTAGCCTTTGTGTCAGAAAATTGTAAATTAATTACAAATCCAATTTTGGAATTTCAAAGTAAAGATAAGCCTGTGGCACATTTAGTACAATCAAGAATCGAATCACTGAAAGCGAAATGTGAATTAGTGAGAGATGGTCAGTTTGGTATCAACGTTGTACAGATGCTAGCCAAAGTCTCACCACTATGTAGAGGACAAATTGAGGAGTGTTTGAAGGCATGTGGTGCACTAACTTGTGCCAAGCTATATTCAATGCTAGCCAAAAATAGTGATGAAATAAAAATAATTAAAGCATTAGGGTACATGTTTGACCCTACTAAGCTACTGAGCAGGCCTAGTTCAAGTGATGGGAGGGAACTGAAAGAATATTCTAGGACCTTCCTGCTTTCTGAGACTTGCAGTGTGATTTTCAACCAGGCCACAAAGAACTGTGCACACTAATTTCCGAACAAATTGACAGTGACGCTGTGGATGTGGTAAAAGCTCTAATAGGTTTAAAACACAAAGGTGAACATTTTAATGTTTTTGTAGAAAAATCGCTTCAATCTCTTTGGTTGCCCATTTCAAATGCAGACATTGAACGGTATTTTTCAACGTACAATTTGGTAGTGACTGATAGACGAACTACGATGAGTGAAAAAAATATTACCACATGCTGTATGCTACAGTTTGGCGATCTAGATTAGGGTGATATGCCGGTAAATATTTGTGTTAAATTTTCAACACAAAACACCACCATTTTGAAAAATTAATGAGAATTTAAAAAAAAAATATACACCATAAAAACCTGCCTCTGATCATAAGTATTAAGTACACACAGCTATTTTGTGTACTTGGAAATATAATGGTGCCTTGTTAACTGTTAAAAGTATATCTCTATTTATATCAAATACTTTAGGACACTTCCTTGACTGAAAAGTGTGGATGCTGTGCAACACTGATTAGTTGTCAGTTTGACAACACTGCACAGAGTGTTTACAACCATTATATTTTGTTTTGAAAGCTTGTAAATAACAGACAGAGCTGCAGCTACAGGTGTAAACCATGTACCACGAGAAAAAACAAAAATACAATGCAATTATAGAAAGTAGAAATAGTAACTAAATTATAATATATATAATATACTTTTATCAGCACATCCTACCATCATGGTTATACACATTTATGATAATTACCCTAAGCGGTAGGGATGAGGAATTTTAGAGGTAATCTACCCTCATTTTCGTGTAAGGAGATTGGAAAACCATCTAGGAAATACCCCCCTCTCCCCCTACAGTAGACCCGACCAGAATTCACCCCCACCCCGTCCACTGATCATTAGCAGGCCAGGCCAGTTTAACACGAGAGTAATGTCTTAGTTTGTTAAGCCAATGAAGCGGATTTTGTTGTTGTCATAATAACGATCACATTCATACATTTATTTAAGCTCTAAATTAATAGTCTGGTGTCTAATTGTTAATTTTGTTGGGACTTGACCATCAATAAGCAGCATTAAACCATTAAGATCATGTTCAGTTCTAAATTTGAATTTATTTTTAGATTCTAATAAAATCTCAAATTTTGAATATCCTAAAGGATTAAAGAGTTATAATAACCCTTAGTCCTATTTCATAACATGGTGTTTTGTTTGTTGATGTATCTCCTAGAACTAATTCATGAATTTGTTGATAGCTCTAAAACGCTTGTTGTCCAATGGCTGACTAACCTGTCACCGTATGAATGTAAACCTCATCTTACAACTGGAGTCAAATCAGTCTCAGTACAAGGACTCACAATGAGAACACTGAACCAAAGATATGACACAAAGACCCTTGATTTGGGAGTAATTTAGGGCTGAGCAGATTCCGATAACCAAGCCTATCATTGGCACAATCGGTTAAGCTGATGACAGGCATTTTTAACCTAATTATTTACACCCATCCTTTGAACTTTGTAGGCTGCACAGCTCAAATAATTTTTCACCTCTTATTTTATAAATTACTATATTTAATTACTTTAAAATATTTATTTGGTCATTTATCACTATTGTTTTGTTAACGTGTATTATTTAAAATATAGATAGTAATAACTCTCAGCTGCTCTTCATGGAAAATTATTGTCATCACCACGTCTTACTACCCGTTCGGGCTATACACAATTACGCTAATGTGTAATATTAGGGTGATTGTGAGATGAAATGGAGGACCTACAGTTTAACGTGGAATCCGAACCACGGTGAGGCCTGGCATTCCCACATTCACAAGTTGTGATTAATACACGTCTTGTCAGAGGTGAAGGAAGGGTTTGTCAATCAGATAAATCTGCCGGGACCGAGGATTGAACCCCAATCTCTTAGTACAGAAGTCAGATGTTTTACCCCCTAGACCGCCAGGTCACCTTTTCATGGAAAATGTTAAAACAAACAGAATCTTAGCAGTTGAATAACTTTATGCGAGTTTTGAAATAAATATTATACGTTAATAATAATTTATGCTCACAATTTAGCATTCTAGACTTATATCAGAGCTCTAAATCACTTTTTAATTTGCTAAGAATTTAATAGATAAAAAAGTGTGTATTCAAAAAGTATCGTGTTGTTTTTTATTCTTTCTTTGTAATATTGTGTTGAAATGAGCTTAGTTGTAAAAAGGGCTGAGACTTGTTATACCTTGTGGTTTCAGGAATGCCGTGTTGATAGAGATGGCTGTTTCACAGACAAGGCTCCCGGCAGCTTGCGGGGTTTGCCTGTTCTGACCAAGGGAACAGAGGCAGTGTTACAGCTGCTTTCTGGGGACATTTTGCATGTGGAGGACTATGTGCACAGCTACCCCTACGACTGGAGGACCAAACAGCCCGTCATTTGGCGAGCTAGTCATCAGTGGTTTATAGACACTGACCGCATCAAACAAACGGCCATGGTATGTTATAAATAGGGATCAATCTCCAGCGAGTTTCTCACAAATCTCTCGTGTGTCCAACAGATTCGAGCAAATATAGCATTTTAAAATTAAATATGTAAATAAAAAACCATTACTCCCTGTTCATAGTGCAACATTCACTTGGTGCTGGCCTCTGTGCAAAATAAAATGGGCTTGAGGTTATAAGGGGTAGAAAAAAAGGAAAATGATTAAAATTCCACAAACGGGGTGAAAGGAAAAGAAAGATTGAAAGGTAAATTGGATAAATAGGGCAATATTTTAGGGTAAAAATGGTAAAAAGTAATTCTAATCAAAATATGCAAAAGGGCAATAATAGAACCAAAATGTCCAAAAATGATTAAAATGTCAAAAAGGGCAAAAGGTAAATTAAAAGGGGTAAAATAAATAAAAAAATTTAAAGTTTAAAGACCCAGAAAAGGGAAAAGGGAAAAAAAAGGAGTGAAAAGGGAAAGAAAGAGTCAAAAATAATGAGATAAAAAGGGTAAACAAGTTGGAAAGGGTAAAAAGGTTTTTTTAGGAATAAATGTTATAAGGTGCAAATCGAGGAAGATGGGCTAAAATGGTTAAACCTAGTAAATATTGCAAAAAAAAAGTTAAAACACTTTTTAGGATCTAATTTCCAAGTTTTACCAACAAATTATTTATGCTGTGACGCTGATCTTTATTTTTCTTAAACATCAACAGGTAAGAGTTCAAAATATTGTGTATTGAGAAGTTACAACGTAATCGTCGGCCTACTTTAGTGTTTTGTGTCACAATTCAAACCAAAATTATTAATATCTAAACATAGTTAAAGATTTGGTTACTATTCCCTGTGGCTTATGTTATACACCGGCACTAAAAATAACGAAGCTAATGTATAATATTTGTAAGAAGGTATAGGAAAGGTGGATAGAAAACATATAAAAGAGACGAACACAATATGGCTGTTACAATTTAAGAGGAAAATAGTTAACACTTTACATTGCTACCATTGGACAAAAAGGTAATGAAGCCTGGGTCAGGGGATTGGGCGCTGATGATTAATTTTCTTCAAGAGGCAACCATTACCTCTTTGTCAGTGGCAGCAGTGTAAAGTATGAACTGTGTTCTTCTTTTCATTGTAAAGCCATATTGTGTTCGTCCCTTTTATATGTTTACTTTCCACTTTCCTGTACCTTCTTCCAAATATAATACAATTACCTCATAAAGCAAAAAGAGGTTTTCCTTTAGAAATATATTATATATAGTTAATATATGGATTCCCCGTGCGAAGACCAAATGCACTGTCTGATATTTGAAACAGAGCACTGAGATATATCCTGGCCCATAGACAGATGTATAGTCAGCACACTTGTCTGGGTGACGACAGAGAATATACACTATCACTAAAATACACTATGGGTATATTTTATTTTCTCACATTACCTGTACTTGTGTAATGGTTGAAATTAATGTTCCAGGAAAGACTCAAGGAAGTATTGTTTCATCCCAAGTACAGTGGTAACTCTATGAGTGGTGGAGGTTTGGTGTCCCAACTTGAGCGACGGCCATATTGGTGCATTTCCCGCCAACGAGTGTGGGGTGTGCCAATTCCTGTTTTGTATCATAAAGTTGATGGAAGAGCAATTATTAACAGGTAAGGTTAGTTTCATTTCCAACCATGTTTGATAGGTGATAGCTACACACACGACGTTATAACTTTAATCACGTAGAAAGTCAATTCCAAATTCCTTGTATGGCATTTAAGTCGCAATTAGCTTTTGGGCACACTGGCCTTCAAAATTTCATAAATGTGTTTCACATTAAACTTCATAGTTGTTTAGTGTATATTAGGGCTCTGTGAATACTCCTAGCGAATCAAATCAATCAAAATTTGAGTGCCTTTTGTGAGCTGAAAGTTTTGTAAGTGAGCATTTGCCAAAACGGTCGAGTCCAAGTTTCCCATAAAGGTGGGAGGGTAGGGTACTAGGCATGTAAGATTTTCCACACCTAACATTTTTTTTTATAATGATTGTATTCATGCTAAACTCTTTTATCCGACAAAATAAAGATTATGGATTAAGTTGTGCTTTTCAAGTAGGCTTAACGAAGTAATTTTGGAATTCAAAATATTATGCTTTGTTTATGAGGTGAAAGATTCAACCATCAAATCCAGTAAAATACCGAATCCTTGAATTTTGAATTCTGGTCAAGATTTGGTGGATTCGAAGATTTGAGTGGCCCTCTCTAGTTTAAATAATAATACATACATCTTACTTGCTATCATATAAAATGTAAAAGTTTGTGTGAGTCTAATATTCTAAGGATTGTGTGTTGTTTCTAGCGCCATTTAGACCAACCATCGAGATGAGAGTATTATATATATATATAAAATTAAATTAGTGTTTGACTGTGTATATCTCAATGGAAATACATTTTTAAGTATAATGATTCAAATGATGGTTGTTTTTATGGTAACCTATGTTAGGTGTGAATGTCGTGAATTGGTTTGAAGTATTCTATGCTGGCATATATCTTATACTGACTAGGTCACTGCTGGAGCAAGTGTGCTCTCTGATGGACACACATGGTACTGATGCATGGTGGTCTCTTCCTGTCGAACAAATTGTCTCCGAGGAATGGTTGTTGGAACAAAAAGTTACAGCTCAGGAATTGGAGAAAGGACAGGTTGGTTTATCATTCACAAATATTATTATTTATATATTTTATTTTGTGGATGAGGTCAGGGGAAATATTCTTTTGTGCCATTTAAGCTCGAGATCGAAAGTTTTGTAGGCTCGTCATTTACAAGCTTTCACTTGATGTACTTATAATCAATTTTTAAAAACAATTTTTAAAACGCAATAGTAAGCATAGGCTATTTAATTTAGATAATATTGGCACTTCCACTTACAAATCATTCAGTTGTATAACAAATTATTAAAAATTTATTTTAATTTTCAACATTAATAACGTAATAGAGCCTTAAAACCACTTTTGACTGGTAAATTTATTCAATCTTGTCGTCCATTTTGAATTATACTTGATTGAAGTTGTTTACTTTTATTGCCATGACAAAACAATGAAAATAAAAATAGCTAAGGGGATTACTAAATAAATAAATGATTCCTTTTACTATTTTTACCTGGTCCCTTTCTAAAATAATAATTTATGTTAAATCAAAAATGTAATATCAAAAATATACCATTATTTTAAATGTTTTCAAAGTTAATATATTTAAAACCTGTATTAATTAATACACTTAGCTACAAACCTAGCAATAGTTTAGTTATAAAATTATGATGGTTAACCTGTCTAAAATCAATTTTGATCTTATTTATTGAAATACTTATTTTATCAAACTTAACACATTTATATTTAAAAAAAACATTTCATATTGTTTGCTAGAAATATTATTTTAGTCATTATTTTAAATTTTAAATTATGAGCATCAAATTTTACAGGCATTAAAAATTGAATAAAAGTAAATTTTTCAATAAAATAATGTCTAACGAGAGCACATACAACACGCATGTGCAACTGCACATAGAGGAATGAAAATGGAACAGAAGATGTGAACATGCACGATTACACTAAGGAATAATACACGAAATAAGAAATTAACTTACCGGTTCTTATAAGTTAAATTAAGTTACTAAAGCAGATTTTGGGGAAATATTAACTTATTAAAACATCAATTTTATTACCTTTTTATCAATATAGTGTAGAAACACTTAATAATGTACAGTGATGTAAAGTAAGTGATAGTGAAGGAAGCCAACATGAAAGGATAGTTATGTTAGGCTTAGATATAAACAAACACACTTCTTTATTTCTTCTTAAACTTTTACACTTCCCACTTTTTCAAACTTCCACAGATGCATATTGTTTTGAATCTTTGTAAATATTTATTTTTCATATGAAGAGACATTAATGAAAAAGTAATATTTCTGAAAATTCAAAATCATGTGCAACTGTGGAAGTTTTGAAGAAGTCTTAAGTGTAAAAGTGTTTGAAGAAATAAAGGCTGTGTCTGAATAGTCTGTACCTGTGCATTTGCGCACTTTACACGCAAACCTTAATAAAACATGTTTCTGGCGCCCTAAAGTACATAGGGTGCATGAGACATTTCAGACAGCATAGTACACTTAGAGCTACCTGGTGGTGTGGAGGTAAATAATGAAGAGAAAAGAGAGCTGTACTTAAGAAAGACAAGGAGCTTAATGCCCAAGTGTAGAGGTTGAATGGGAAATGTTTAAGAGCAGTTTGATGGGAGTGCCAGAGGGGGTATGTGGGAGGAGAAAGTTTGGTGAAACGACAAGATGAAGTAAGCAGTAGAAGAGAAGAATAGAGCATTCTGAAGGAGTTTTAAAAATAAAATGAGGAAACAGGAGCCAGGGAGGATTGGATGCAAAAATGGACAGAAACGATGGAACAGGACATGGAAGGAAGTAAGAAAGTGGTATATAGTCAAGCAACAAACAGTATGAGAGAGAAAAGACAAGAAGTTAGAATGATAGATGAAGAAAGAAGAGCGTTTAAGACAGGAAAGGAAGAAAATTAACAATGGATGAGACATTTTGATAAGATGTTCACCTTGGAAGAGTAAAATGATGAGAGTGAAACAGAGGAGCAGGAAAAGAAATAGCAGGAGAGTAGGAGAGAGGGCCAACATTGAAAGAGGTGGAGGACACATTAAAGAGGATTAACTGAATGTAGAAATGATAAGAGCACCATGTGAAGTAGGTATAAAATGGTTATACAGGGTGCCGAGAGCGGTTTGGAAGGAGAACAAGGTACTGAAAGACTGGAAAATGGGAGTTATAAATTATATTTTTAAGAAAGGAGACAGGAAGAGGTGTACATATTATAGGAGGATAATGCTGATGTAGCATTGTACAAAAATATATGAAGATATACTGGAAAGGAGAGTAAGAAATAAAATGAAAGGAAGGTTGGAGAGAGGAACAATCAAACGGATTTTAAGGAACAAAGGGTACATATAGAATTAATCTTTGCTATACAACAGCTGATGGAACGAAGGTATGAATATGGGAAAGAATTGGTAATAGTATTTATGGTTGTGGAGAAGGCTTATGATAGTCTGGAGAGAAATAAAGTTTGGAAAGCGATGTAGGTGGCCGAAGTGGAAAGAGGGTTGTAAGTAGACTGAATAGCATGTATGAGAATAACAAGAGTTTTGTTAATACGGAGTGGTTCCAAATAAAAAATGGAATGAAGCAGGGGAGTGCCTTCTGATCATTACTATTTGTAATGGTAATCGAAACGGTCAGAACAAAGTGCCAGGAAAACTCGGGGAGGAGAGAATGAAAGCCATGATGTTTGCTGTGACTTGATGGTATAGGGAGAGAAAAACGAAGAAGTACAGGAACAACTAAAAGAATGGAATTAGGAAATGAAAGAGTATAGAATTAAATCTAGCATGGCAAAGTGTGAAGTGATGGTAACAACAAGGAAGCTATAAGGTTGGAATGAGGAGAGCTGAGAAAATTATAGAACATAAAATATCTTGGAAGCGTGATTGAGGAGAAAGGTGGCAGTAGAGTGGATGTAATGAGAAGAGGACAGCAGGGAGAGTTGTTCTATTGATGTGTAGAGACCTGCTATGGAGAATTGTTCTATAGGTGTGTAAGAGACCTGCTATGGAGAGTTGTTCTATTGGTGTGTAAGAGACTGCTACGGAGAGTAGTTGTATAGGTGTGTAAGAGACCTGCTATGGAGAGTTGTTGTATAGGTGTGTAAGAGACTGCTATGGAGAGTTGTTGTATAGGTGTGTAAGAGACCTGCTACGGAGAGTAGTTGTATAGGTGTGTAAGAGACCTGCTATGGAGAGTTGTTATATAGGTGTGTAAAAGACCTACCATGGAGAAGAGAAGAACCCTTTAAGTGTAAGGAAGTATTGTACAGGGCATAATTTGTACCATTGTCAGATAGTCAGCAGAAACATGGATATTGAATGTAAGAGAAACTAGGAAAGTGGAGGCCAAGGGAATGAAGTTTGTGAGGAGCATGTTAGCTGTCACGAGGAGAAACAGGATTAGGAATGAAGCTATCTGGGAAAGAGTGGGGGTACATGGAGTACATGAGATAGTAGAGGAAGTAGAGACTGAGATGGTATGGACATGTAATGAATATGTTGGAGTACATGAGATAGTAGAGGAAGCAAGGCTGAGATGGTATGGGCATGTAATGAGGATGTTGGAGTACATGAGATATTAGAGGAAGCAAGGCTGAGATGGTATGGGCATGTAATGAGGATGTTGGAGTACATGAGATAGTAGAGGAAGCAAGACTGAGATGGTATGGGCATGTAATGAGGATGGAGTACATGAGATAGTAGAGGAAGCAAGACTGATAAGGTATGGACATGTAATGAGGATGTTGGAGTACATGAGATAGTAGAGGAAGCAAGACTGAGTGGTATGGACATGTAATGAGGATGGAGTACATGAGATAGTAGAGGAAGCAAGACGAGATGGTATGGACATGTAATGAGGATGTTGGAGTACATGAGATAGTAGAGGAAGCAAGACTGAGATGGTATGGACATGTAATGAGGATGGAGTACATGAGATAGTAGAGGAAGCAAGACTGAGATGGTATGGACATGTAATGAGGATGGAGTACATGAGATAGTAGAGGAAGCAAGACTGAGATGGTATGGACATGTAATGAGGATGTTGGAGTACATGAGATAGTAGAGGAAGCAAGACAGTTTACATGTGCATATAATCAGGATGCCAAAGAGAATGATGGAGATGAAATATTTAGGAAAAGGACCGGCAAGGTAGACCAAGAAAATGAGAGGAGTAGCAAATAACAGAAAATGGGTCAGAGGAGAACAATGGAATAATTAAAGGAGGAAGAATGGTATAAGGATAGAGGAAGATGGAGGTATTTTACTAAACTGACCTTGTGACAGACTGTACACAATTGAGGTTGATTAATCTATAAACTATAGCTTGGTCCTTCAAATCCTGTATCCTAATGAAGATTTGAGTATTCGAGAAAATAATAAAACTTGAGTTGACTATTTTTTCTTCCAAATTTGTGTAAGGAGTATATTTTAAACTCACTATACTGCTTATATGTGGTTCAAAACCAACATAATTATAGGATGAACTTAACAACCAGACCTAGAATAGTAATTTAACACTTGACCGAATTCATGTTCGTTATTTTTGAATGCATTACAACAACAACAACAAATTTAATATTTTGTTATAATTTCTATTTTTTTATTAACTCAAGAATTAATTTACTAAATTAAATCATCTTAAGTTTGCCATGTTTTCTAAGATTCAAATAATTCAAGGTTCCTAAATGAGTGTATTCAACCAGTCATGTAAACAGAACATTATAGCTAAATAAACTTGGAACTTTTCACAAAGGTACAGCGTGTTACCAGGACTGTTCTGCCATGGTGAATATTAGGTACAAATTCAGGGTGGTCACAAACCTGCTAAACCTGGAATAGTCAGGGAATTTGAAATTTAAGAAATAATCAGGTAAAAAACCAGGGAATTTGACCATGAAACAGGAAAAATTAGGCATTATCATTATTTTATTAAATCAAGAGAAACAATTTTTTTTTGTGAACTCATTTCCACTATTGTATATTATTGGCAATCACAGATAAAGTGGACTAATAATAACCCTCAGACACATTGTTTTGCTTTGATTACTTTCTTAACCTGAAACAAGGTCATCTAATGCACTTACCTATAAACTTTGTTTAGGTTTAGGTGGAACATGAGGGCTCATTCAAATTCACGGGACAATATCCGATCAAGTATTTCAATACGGATTCAATTGCATGAATAATGAACAAAAAACTAAATCAACAACAATATTGTTCTGATTCTTTCCTTGTTAATCTTAACAAATCACATGAACGTGACCCTGGTCCTCCCCATCACCGGGACTGACACCTTATTCAATGTGCTCATCAGTACAGGTCACAGACAATTAATATCAGTTCAAACATGTGTGCCATTGAAGATCAATCCATACTTAGTGGCCAACGGTTATATAAATGGGTAAAATATTATCAGGATTTTTTTTTATAAAAAACCTGGAAAAGTCAAGGAATTTGAAAAATAAATTTCTGTGGCCACCCTGAAATTGGTTTAGTTTAAAGAGGGAATAATTTAGGTAGAAATAGAATGGTTTGTACACCCATTGAATTAAAATATGTTTATTTATGTTTGTATGTGCAGGACATCCTGGACATCTGGTTTGATAGTGGTATCTCGTGGTCGTGTGTTCTAGAGGATAAGGTAGCTGACTTGTACCTGGAGGGAATAGACCAGTTCACAGGATGGTTTCAATCCTCCCTTCTGACTTCAGTTGCTCTCAAGGACAGAGCCCCTTACAGGCAAGACCACAGTCCTTCTTCCTTTCTTTTCTATTAATGGTTTCAAAAACATTAAATTTACTATCAAAGGGATTTGCCAACAAAGCAATCTATTAGTCCGATAGCCGTAAAAATGATTATGTTGTTAATCAAGCTTCTTTTCAAAAATATATTCTTAGTATTAGAGCATATATACGGGTGTTATTTCATTGATATAATGGTTAAATCTTCGTTTTTATTCGCTTTTCCTTATTTTATATATATTTGTCTTCTATGACGACAACATGTTTCGGTGAATTTTACACCATCTTCAAGTCTGAGGAAAACCAATGTTATTTCAATACCAAAAAATGGGATGCAAAGTGTAGAGGTTAAATAGTAAAGGTTTAAGCAAAGTCTGGTGGTAGCGACAGAGGAGGTATGTGGGAGAACAAGTAATAAGAGGAAGTGGAACGACAAGGTGAAGGAAGCAGTAGGGGAGAAGACTAAAGCATCCGAAAAGGAGTTTTAATAATAGGGACAAGGAAACAGAGAAAGAAAAGATAAGAGCCAATAAGTTGGAAGGAAGAATGTTGAAGACATGAGAGGAAGAAAAATAACTATGAATGAGATATTTTGAGAATATGTTCATTCCGGAAGAGGAGAGGAATGAGAGTGAAACAGAGGAGCAGGAGAGGAGGAGAGAGAGCCAACATTGTGCAACACCCTCTCAGTTTTCTACCTCGTAGCAATGGGCCGCTAACAAAAATACTACAAGGATAAGAGGGAGTAAGATAACGTAATAATACTAAAAATAAAACAGGATCAGCAAGAGTTAAATGTAAAGAGTAATTTAATTCATTCAAAAATAACAAACAGTAATTTAAGTGGCCTTAATTTTTTAATTTATCTAGTAGAATGAAGAAAAACATAGTTGATTACATTATTGCTAAAAAAGATTAATTCAATTAGACCAGGTTAGTTATATATCAATAAATCTATTAAAACCATTAATAACCAAAGCTAGAAGAACCTTTCTAAACTGTTACAAAAGCGTCTGAACATCTACAGACATTAATAAAACACACACTCTTCTAATGTAAAGTTATATCTTTAAATTCCATATTTTTACTTCGAATATCACGAGAGTATTCAAATTTTACACAAAACGAAAGTACCTTCAAGTACTACAATAAACATTTATACTACAAACATTATGTTAACAAACACCTCAAACCTAAAGTAAACTCACGCGGGACTACTTGAATCAGCATCATTCAACTACTGAACAAAGTCTAACAATTGATAATTAAGAACATTTAGAAGTTTTAAATATGCAACAACAAAAGATAGGATAATACGGATAGTCCAGATAATTAAGATACATAATTTTAAATTATTTCAATTAACATTTCGTTAAGTTAGAACAGCAAACATTGAGAATTTACCAACATCTTCAAGAAACAAGCCCTTAAGTGGCGACACGAAACTGAAGTTACTTTTAATTTGGAAATAGTATCAATTAATCCCCGTAAACAAATATCAGCCTATCTCGACTATAACAAAATTAAATTAAATAGCTAAAGTTCCATAATTCAAACTTTTAAGAAGAACAAAAAATATTTACAGAATATTATAACTTTCCTTCACAGAGTCCAGATTTTTGGTAGTCGTCTCCTAACGATATAAAATAATAACCACAGTCCAGCCATCAGGGCATCGATTTCAAAAGTACAATATAAATATAACAGAGGTCCATCGTCGACGGTGCCGAATTCAAAAGTCGAATAATATCTTCCCAATATTCTCACGTAGGCCATCGTTGTTGTTGTTGGTCGCTGATTGGTCACCCCGCTTCATATAGACGCTTCTCAGGTTTGTTGTCAAAAAGATTTTTGACAGATTGGCTGCTGATGTCAGAACAGGTTTCGCCATGTGTGAGGAAAACCACCCATCAGATGTAACTAAGTCAGCCAGGTTAGGACATCAAGTGTTGTTACACCAAGGCAAGTTTGCCCCGCTCCTCGATTTAGCAAGTTTTGAAGTCAGCCAGGTCACTAGGCTGTGCAAGCCAGGTCACTAGGCTGTGCAAGCCAGGTTACTAGGCTGTGCAAGCCAGTTTATACAGAGGGTACGTATATGAACAGTTTACACTGTAGAGAGTTGATAGTGAATTATATTGAATTATATTGTTTGTATATTGCTTGAAGTACATGGAACTACAATAGTGAAGAATACTATTGTAGGTGATTTGAATAAATGTCGACGTTTCTTGGAGTGGGTAGTATGAATCGGACGATAGTCTATGCAGCATCGGATTGGGTGGGGCTTCGGTTGTAAAATACTACTCTTGTATTGTTACAATTGAAAGAGATGGAGGACGCATTAAAGAGGATTAAACAAGATAAATCACTGGGTGTGGATGACCTGACTGTGGAAATGATAAGAGCACCATGTGAAGTAGAAATAGAATGGTTATACAGGGTGCCAAGAGAGACAGGAAGAGGTGTACAAATTATATGGGTATAATGCTGATGTGCCACCGTACAAAAATATATGAGAAGTTACCAGAAAGGAGAGTAAGAAATAGAATGAAAGGAAGGTGGAGAGAGGCACAGCACGGATCTAGGTCTACAATAGACTCAATCTTTGCCATATGACGGATGATGGGAAGAAGATATAAGAATGAATGAATGAATGAATGAATGAATATGACTTGGTAATAGTATTTATGGATGTGGAGAAGGCGAGAAGGCAATAGTGCTGATAGAAATACAGTTTGGGAAGTAATTGAGTAGGCCATGAAATTTGCTCATGACATTTAGGTATAGGGAGAAAACGAAGAAGTACAGAAACGACAACAAGAATGGAATAAGGAAATGAAAGAGTGTAGAGTGAAATCTAGCATGGTGAAGGAAAAAGATCACAAGTTAGGTAAAGAAAGAGATGGAAGAATCAGACAACAGAGTATATAAGTGAGAGGAGAAAAATGAAAGATATTAAAACAGGAAGATTTGTGGAAGGATAGAGGAAGCTGGAGGCATTTTACTAAACTGGCCCGGCCCGGTACATTCTAAAAACAGTTGATGATGATGAAAATGGCATTTATTAATTACCCTATTGTTGTAGGTATGAGAAAGTTATAATTTAGAGGAAATGTACCCACTACTAGGTTTGTATGTTTAGGTTGAGTCAGTTATATTAATACCACTGAAACAACAATGTGATGTTTTCAGGAATGTGTTTGTCCATGGGTTTGCTGTAGATGACAAGGGCAGAAAGATGTCAAAGTCTGTTGGGAATGTGGTGGACCCAGTTGATATTGTCCAAGGGGGAAAGAACCTTCACAAACAGCCTGCTCTTGGGATTGACACTTTGAGGTGAATAAACACATGGCCGATAATGTCACACTTACATCTTTACCAAATACAATTTAAAACGAGAAATCCTGGATAGTATACTCGTAGTAAGGACTCTACCACATAATTGTTTCCCATTTATGTTTAAATAGCCAGGTGCAAGATTGTCCTCTCGTAGACGTATAATTATTGTTTCTCATGTTTCTCATTATTAGCTGAGGAAACCTGTAAATGGAATCCACAAGTGTGTCCCTTGTTGGTATAGCTTCTAGCTCTACAACTATAGTTTTATTAATGCATTGACCTTGTTAACCTCCGACGGTGGAATCTCTAGGAGTCTGAACCATTCATCAAGGCAGAGAAGATAACACAGAAATAGTAAAATAATAATTAGGTAAGTACTTAGTTCCTATAATCCAATATAGTTACTGTGGTTCCTTCACTGTATAACTCGAGAGCAGTGCTGTTCCTAATTGTTCCCACGTATTGCTATAGTGTTGGTAATGTTGGTACTACTACTCTTTGTTCCCACGCCTCTTGTTTAGATGGTGGGTCTCTCCCACGCCACTCAACACGCCACAGTACCTGTGTCTCAAAGTACTCTGCAAGACAGCACGGATGCTGTACACAAGTTGAGACTTGTTTTAAAGTTCCTGTTGGGAGCGCTCCATGACTATCCTCCTCTCACCACCAGGGAGCCCGAGTCTGGGGACAGTTTCACTCCTCTCGACCAATACATGCTGCACTTGCTCTGGAAACTCAATCAACAGGTCACACCTCTTAGTTTATTAATTACCTTTTTCCTCCCTTCAGGTTGTCTTATTAAAAGTTCAAGTTACACACACAATATTTACCTGATGGTATCAGCATTTCCAATCCAGTACTTCACTTTGTTTTCTTGTGTATTGGTTGGTTTGACCACCGGTCGTGGCCTACACTTGAGTGGTGGGGCTGCTGCTTAAAGGTCCTAACCGAGGCTATGGGTGCTGATGATGACCAACCCCCTCGCTCACAGCCAGACCACCTGACATGGTTTCCACTGGGGTTCAACCCAACCTCTGCCAGGTTACTCAGATCCTGGGGTACACCACTAGGCAGTGAGATCAGGGCTGAGTAGGAGGCCAGGTTCCATGTATTGCACATCACTACCCCGTTAGTACACCTATAGTGAGAGAAGGGCTGCAGACAGAGTTGGTAGGGACGAATGATAGAATAATGAAGATGACAATAACTGCCAGAGGAAAAGTTGGGTTTGAGGAAGACCTAAAAAGGCATATGAGAAACAGTCGATGATGATGAGATAAATTATAAGGTGTTTTTTTTCAAGAGCCAGAGAATTTATTTAGGTCAATTAATTTTTTTTCTTCTTCTCTTAACATGAATCAAATGTGACTTTTTGTGAAGGCGCTAGAAAAATAAAAATGACTATTCCATGATTTAAAAAGTCTAGAACTCCAAGTTTACATGCAATATTCTCTGTGACGCTATCTGTCTGAATTAGGGACATTTCTCTCCATTATTAAGTGGATTCACCAGCCCCCTTAACTAGATAAGCAGAATGAGAGGAAGGGAAATTTGGAAGAGTTAACCATACAAAAATTTCTTAAATTAAATAGTAAAGTGAATGTTGTAATTTTTCTGGAATTTCTGAGGTTTAAGTTAAGAGATTGATTCTTTATGGCCCGATCTCTTTTGAATAAGTTTTTCTGTCCTTTCTATTCACTACAGTGTGGATTTTGCCTAGTATAAGTATGTTTCAGTTATAATAACAGTTAGTGAAAACTTAAGCATCTGTCTCTCAGTTAGCAATCACAAAAAGTTTCACATCATTATCATAACAGCTCTACTGCTCCCAAAATTCGTTGCCCTGCCTCACATTTGAAATTATGTTTTGATTTTGCCACAAAGAATTTTAAATCAGGATATTGAGCGAATATCTCAAATTGCATGGCAGCCATTCATCCTATGACCTTAGATGTCCCCAAAGTTAGATCTTTGATATCATTATCTATGGTTCATCTTGAAAGACAGGCGCTCAAAGCAAGCAATTAAATATTTGAAGAGAGCTATTAAGTAAAGATGGTTTCAATATCAATAACTTTGAGGTGCTCACAGCAATTTCATTAATTGGCATCAATATTTAGTGACTAAATAAGAGGGCTGTATTGATAACATTTACTTTACCTCTGTTACTGTTTCCAGCCTGTGGTCAGTTTTTTATTCAGTCATATGTTCTCCACTACCAGCTGGTTAGGTCTGTCGTAGCTTCATATGACTTATAATCTAACTTAAGACTAGGTCAGGCACAACATCCAGTCCCCAGCCACTAACTCATCAGCCATCACTGTGAAAGGATGAATCCACATGATAAAGTTTTTGTCCATGCCAGGAATCGAACCCTAAACCCTTAGTTCAGCAGAAGACACACTACCAACTGAGCTAAGGTGTCTGATTCTCACTAATTATCCATGCACTTTTAAATATACCCAGTAAAACCTTGTAAATGATGGACACAAGTCAAATGAATAACAACAAGACTTTGTATTTGGACATGTTTCTAGTTAATTCCAAGTGTTATTTTGTTCATTGTTAACTATAAACTTGGATTTGATTGCTGTCCTCAGGTTGTTGAGATGTATGAAAACTACCAGTACAATAAAGTTTGTGCTACACTAGTTAACTTCGTCACCAACCACGTCTCTGCTTTCTACTGTCACATTATCAAGGACAGGTAGTATTTGTATTAATCAGGGCTGGACATGTCAATCATTTGTTCACCATCTTGCCACTTATAATGTCAATTATTAAGTTTAGTTTATTTACAATATTACAGAGGTAATAAGCAGTTGTGACAAAGCGTTCACCTGGCTCATTTTTATTTTGTTCAAGATATTAAGTTATCTTGTACAAGCTTAAATGAAAACTTCTATAATTAATTAAAATATAATTCATTGTATCGCTGGCCCTATTTAAAAAAATAAATTTATTGTTTAAATTTAACCAACTCCTATTTACTCACAATTAAGTTTGTGATGATTTTTGATTGACATTTTACTAGTTAATTTTGTAAGCCACTAGCTAAAAATACAAAAAGCTCTCTGTGAGCATAAATAATTAATACTATTAATATATCATAATGCAGGTTAAGATTGCAAAGTGGTAATACAAAACTGGCATAATTATGCATAGGCATGAGAATATGTTTACCTTCGATTTTCACAATATTTCTTATTTAAATGGAAGGATAGCCATAACACTTATCATAGTGATACTGGAGTATAAATTGTTTAGATAGAACACTAAAAAAACACACAAACACATTAAGGACAAGCTTTCACTGTCACAGACATCTTCCTCGGGTCAAGAGAGTAGACCGATGCTCTTGGTTGACTGCACACAGCTGTCCACATTCATAGTATTGATGAAAAGGCACTCACTGCTTCACTACATTTTTTATTTGGAATCCCTCCTTCCTTCTATTCTCCGTCTTAACACAACTCCTGTTATCCTCATGTATGCTTTTTACTCCATTACAACTCCTCTTTCAACTTCTGCCTCCTCCATTGCTCTCAAAACTGTATTTCTATCAACACTAACATATGCCTTCTCCACATTCATAAATACTATTACCAATTCTTTCCCATATTCATACCTTCTTCCATCAGCTGTCGTATGCAAAGATCAAGTCTATTGTAACCTACTGTTCCTCTCTCCACCTTCCTTTCATTTTATTTCTTACTCTCCTTTCCAGTATATCTTCATATATTTTTGTACAGTGCTACATCAGCATTACCCTCCTATAATATGTACACCTCTTCCTGTCTCCTTTCTTGAAAACAGGTATTATAACCCTTTTTCCAGTCTTCTGGTACTTTGTTCTCCTTCCCATCAACTCTCAGTACCCTGTAGAACCAGTGTATACCTACTTTATCATTTCCACATGTCTACATGTTTTTTTGGTTTCCTTTTTTGGGAAGTCTCGTTGCGCGTTTCACACTTCTCACTAATGAGTTCCGATAGAATGAAACCTAGTTTGAGGGATTGGGCAGTCGCGATATATATTCTTAAAGAGGTAGCCAATCATTACCTCTTTGTCCAGTGGCAGCAATGTAAACACAGTTCACACACTGTGTTTTTTTTCACTGTAACAGCCATATTGTGTTTGTTCCCTATTGTATGCTTTCTATTCACCTTTCCTAACCTTCTTGTAAATAGAATATTTACAGTAATTAAGAATATTTTTGGAAACCATATTTCCTCTACCATTATACATTTGCGCTGGCTGTGCACTCTATCTTTAGACAACCTTAGTTGAGTATGTGATCCACACTATTTAGGCCTTGACATAATCCAGCTGATTTTTGGCTTAATACTATGACCGAGTATTCATTCACTAGCTAGCACTTCAAAATGCTATTTTATATATTTCTAAGAATGGATAAATTCTAAAATAATTTGCACCTACATCCTTGTCTGTCTGTCTTTCTCGGCAAATTAATTAACTGATAAACCACTTCGATGACTGCATAATATAAGCCTAGACTGCTTATGACGAGGAGATTGTGGTTCCATCCTGGTCGAGTGTACTGAGGGTGATTTTTCCAAAATGGTTTCCCACGCTCTCGCTCTCCATGCAAATGCAGGTACACTTCCTCTAAATTTAACCTTACTCATCCTGAACCCATCAACATAATGGTTAGCAAGAAGCGGTGCAAAAAAAAGCTCCATGAAGGAGTTAATCACCACAGCTAGTTCATTCCAAATTTGTTATGCAGTTTGAAGAAATCCTCATGCTAATGGTACATTGTATCATTGACAGGACAGTCAACTATAATGCCTGAGCACTGGAC
>JBCFYV010000001.1:2248125-2271390 GCA_039000515.1 Timema cristinae
TTCTACTTCGACTGATGTTGTACATTTCAATTCAGAATGTCATGTGGTTGTTGGTGGATCGAGTAGTGTGGCAGGCAAAGGATTCATAACTACAAAATCAGCAGAATGCATCAGACGAACAAAGAAACATATAGTTGATCATGAGTCGATGTCGGCCACTATGTCTCTGGAGAAATTTCTATCAAACGATAATAACAAGCAACGGATTGTAAGTATGTTATTTGTGAAGTTTCAAAAAGAAGGTTTTGTTGTGAAACAAGTAGACGAAGATGCTGACTGTCTGATCACAATGTGCTGTGGTTGTTGGTGAAGATATCGACCTCTTGGTAATAATGGCAGCATCCACTACTTACAAAAACATTTTATTCTTGAAGCCTGGGAGAGGTAAGGATTTATATGTTCAGCAATTCTGAACACTGCTCCAAACATAAGGGACAACATTTTGTTTCTTCATGTGGTTAGTGGTTGCGATACCACATCCTCTCTTTCAGACAGGGGAAGCACACATAAGGGACAACATTTTGTTTCTTCATGTGGTCAGTGGTTGCGATACCACATCCTCTCTTTTCAGACATGGGAAGCACACATAAGGGACAACATTTTGTTTCTTCATGTGGTCAGTGGTTGCGATACCACATCCTCTCTTTTCAGACAGGGGAAGAAGTTATTTATCAAAGTTCTGTACTGCAACAAGCACCCCAATTTTAAAAAAAAACTTTCCTACTTAAACACTTATTTACCTAAAAGAAATCGCTCATTTTGAAGGAGTGGAAAGGGGTTTTGGGACCATTTAAATGTTCTATACTTAAATAAAAACACTTTTTGGTAAGAATAAACATTTAAATTTGTCAAGGAGGTAGATGGGACCCATAAAAATTGTATTCATTTGTAATTTTGAAACGGGTGTGGTAGAAAATCTAGATTAAATATGTGTATAAAAGAACCTTATAGCAACATTTTTTTTGCCTTTTTATTTCTATTTCTTGCGAGCACGGCTTTGGTGGAAGTTTTTATAGCCATTTCCAAATATATAAGTATTCATAAGCGTTGGTGGGAATGATATATTTTTTCTAAGTCAGAATGGCTAAGTTAATAAAAACTTATGAGGGATTTCTTTTGGGTAAATAAGTGTTTAAGTAGGAAAGGATTTTTTTTTTTTAATTTACCTGCTCTTTTCTTAAGACCGGCTGGATAATGTGATTTAAACTTATTATCTGTTATGGGTGGCTAAATGTCATTCACGAACTAAGTTTACCTGGATGACAGCTCGAAATGTTACTAGAAGTAATCCCTAATATATCACTACGCCAACAGCTGACATCTATCACTTTGGTAATATATTATATGTTATCACAAATGGTAATATATTAATGTGATAGTTAACTACAATAATTTAGGCCAATATTATTTAAATATTTATTTGAGGTCGGACACAAAGTTTATTTATAGTTTTATTCCCCTTAAAAAATATTAACACCACTTTCACAAAAACTTCTAACGAACATAGCTTCAAAATGGCGACTGACGAATCTAAACCATATGATTGAACATAATGGTAAACAAGTTTTTTACAATGAGGCAGACACGCAGTTGATGAAAATATTTTATTCAGTTAAATATTTCAAAATATGATAAAATAATCATAAAATCATTTATTGTATGTAAAAAATGAAAATTTTCTCTTTTCCAAGTAAATATGATGCCTTTATATTAAAGATATTGATGTGTGCACTATATTACACAAAATCAGTAACGTTCCAATACGAAAAAAAGTACTTTTAATTATGTTTAAAATATTGTTTCGAGTTGGATAAAAAGAAATTATTTAAAAAAATGAAATAGTATGAGAAAACTTAAGTTTATGTTATTTTAAATGTAATATGTTTCTATCCACCTTTCCTATACCTTCCAAATATAATAACAGGTAATTAAAGATATTTACATTTATAACAAAACTGTGATCTTTTACAAGTGCTGGCAACCCAAAAGCTAAACATATGATTTTCAAACTGTCATCCAGGTAAAAACTTATCGTGAACGGAATATACATTACATTTGCAGCACTTACGAACAACAAACAATGGTAATTAAAAAAACAACGGGTGAGTAGCTAGCTTATTTCTTAGGTCGGGTGGATAACTTCATATAAACTTACTGACATGTATTACAATAAGCAATAGAGTAACACAAGTTTTAAAAACTGTGTTAAGCAAGTTAATAGCACACTTTATGAAAATCGCCACGAGAATTTCCAAGACGAGCAATAAGGAAACTAATCCCTCTTGTTCAGACTGTCAAATTCTGCTGATGACATGCCAACCTGTGGAGGGGATGATGAATGGGTGTTTAAAAGGAAACCACAAAGTCTGAGCCAATGAACAACTTCCTCAAATTGATGCCAGTGTATGAAAGTTCCTGGACAAGGTGTTACATGCAATAATGGCTTAATTGAGGTATTGTACCAAAGCTGTTAACACCATGAGACGGATTACGAAATATTTACAAAACTTGACCTCATAAAAGCTAATACACCTTATATTAAAAGTATATTTAAAATCTTTTAAAAGTGAGATAGTAAATAAATAACAAATGGCAATATAAAAATATCATTTTTCTATGTAATAATAAATATTTAATCAAATATACAGGCAAAATCATAATGTATTCTTTACAGTATCATCAATGTCAAAAGAAATCAGCTATTTACAACTAATAGTTTTGGAGATTTCTTGGAATCAGAGACCTTTGGTCAAAATGTCTATTAGAGCAAATTTAAAAAAATATTTGTTGAAACTAAAATACCATCCGAATTTGTTATTTGAAGCCAAAAACTGGATTTCTCAAAAAAATGCTGAAACTTGAACACCCTTATTGGCCAAGATTGAACGGGTGATCTATGGTCACAAGCTGCCAGCCTTAATCACCCTAATTTACAATGGTCATATGTCAACATCTTATATGTTCCATGCTAAGTCACCATCTTCATTGAGGTAAACCAAATGTGTGCACTAAAAGCTTCAGCTAGCACCAGCGAATACCTGACCACACGTGACACTATTATCTCGTTGGGCAAACACACACACACATGTAGCCCAAACAAAGGTTAACCCACAGATTCATTTAGCGGTCTGTGGTGACTTGTGTCCAGTACTTGTTGACATCGTGGACAAGGCTGGTCAGTTTGTAACGAGGCGTAGCGTCTACATCTGGCACACAAGTGATTTCTACTTCTCTCCAAATGAACCTGGACACTTTTTGGTTCGTCCGACAGACGAACTGACGAAACTTGAAAAATTTCACTCAGCTGGGATTCACTGCTATATTCCTCAGCCTGGAACAACTGCAACATACAAATAATTACATGTAGAATAATATAGTCAACAATCTGTAACATATTACAAACTATCTTACATATCTCATGATTATGTGTGAGATCTTTAAATCTAGTTTCCTTACAGAAAATTAAGGTAAAAAAGATTTTAGATATGAAATTTATTGAATTGCTTTTGTTATGGTCAATTTCATGTCATCTTATAATGACACTTATGAGAGAGGTAGAATTTAGAAGAAATGTACCCACACTTCATACTAAGGGTAGAGGTAAAATATTTAAGAAAAGGAGCCAGATAATACAAGTGACTATCCACTGATGCCGATCCCATAATTTAACTGGATGTGAAGTCAAACGTTTAACAATGAATTGTTTTGACTGATTTAGTGCTCTTATGCTTATCATGTTTGTATTCAATATTCTTAAGTAAATTGAAGATTCATATTATTCGAAACCATGGATTTGACCAAACTCATGATAAAACACAAACCATTCATATGGGCCTAAAGCGGGAATAAAAGGTAGAATGAACCAAACAAAAATTATTTAAGTTTTTAAAACAATTTAAAGGAATAATCTCCATTACATTTATCTTACGCAGATGTAATTTAACTTACAATTTTAAAAGGGATTCCATGACTTGGTTGCATATATAATAATGGTCGTATCATATCCCTACATTTCCCCTCACATCGATGAACGAGACTCTGCTCTCAAACCTTGTATTGAGCAAACTTAAGTTGAAAGGATTTGATAGTGACAGCCGCAGTTTTAATATTTATATCAAGGGCATTCCAGAGACAGTAAGAGAGAGAGAGAATAAAAGCGAGAGTTGGAAAGTGTGGGTGCCATGATCATGATGATCATGAGAGGGACTGGATGTAAGGAGAGGTATTGAAGTCCAACAGCGCGCTTTTTGTGAGAACATTACTTAGTAAAACGTTAGAGATAACTAAACACACTGGATCAATTGAGAAATGTTTTTGTTATTATGGACAACACTGGGTGGTTCAATTGTATTTATTCAGGTTGTTTGAATACTTTGATCTTTAACTGTGTAAGTAGCTATTAAAATTCACGTGATGAATTTTATTATTAATTTAACAACTATTTTAGTCAATCTTAAATATAATATTAGAATTTATTTATATTTATACCAAAAACACTTTATCGAAACTACACAATTATAATAGTTTCATTAGACCTTGTTTTTTTAAATTTACATTCTATCAAAAATCTTATTCAAAGCTTGTTAGACAAAATATTAAGTTTTTATTTGGAAAACTTACAATTTAAAAATACATACTTAATATTTGTGTATTAAAGAACGAAAAAAGAAAAATTACAAAAGGTAAATTTATTGTTCCTACCAATTACTGCAACCGAATCAGTTTTTTTGTCCCTTTTGCTGACTGTCCAAACTAAATTTTTTTTAAATATTGGAATGAGTAAAAATAATGTGATAGTTTCAATTGAGTTAAATGTAGTGATTAGGAGGAAGGAGGATTCAAATAATGGATAATGGATGACTTGAAGGAAAGAACATCATTCTGGGAGCTGAATAGAGAGAGGCAAAGGACAGAGCGCATTGGCGGTCTTATAAAAAGGATGGGACTGTCGTAAGACAGAACACAATAATAGTAATAATAATAATAATAATAATAATAATAGAAAAAGGAATGAACGGGAAAGCTAGGTTTAAACTAAAATTACAAATCTGAAAATTATTTATAATCCTAAAAAAAAGAAAATATTTTAAATTTTTGTTTCCGTTTCTTGTCCCGTTCCTGTGGGAAATTATTTCCCGCCGGAAAATTTGCTGTAGTCAAAATGTCATTCTTTCACAGGACTAATCAGTACATTTATTTTGTTATTGTAGTCAAATATCAGTGGACCATGGCCGATTTAATTGATATTGTTGGGAGCACCTGTAATGTTGTGGAGACATTTCCCTGGGAGAAGACTACGGCGTCCAGCTCCCAAGTGTTGGGTGTGGGTGCGACTTTGTTAATCTGTCTTCTCAACTCCAAGACTATGTTCATCTGTTGGATCAGGTGAGCCCGGTTCCAATGAGGTGAAGGTGTGACTACACCCCCACGAAACACAGATCTGCTGCCTTGAACAATAACGTGCCATCATGTTTTTCTAGTGTTTTCTGAGCACCAACAATGATTATATAGATTTGAAATGGGGCTCTTATTTTGTATTACCTCCAGAGTACATTTACTGTAAATTATACATTCCTAATCTCAACCACATTAGCGTAATTAGTGTAACTAACCAAATGTGAAGAAAAAATACTTTGAAAGGTAGCATGCTTACCTACCACTATAGTATAAGTTATAAGCTATGGCCATAGTGTAATCAGTCGAGGTAGGAATCCTGTAGTTCAATGTTCTACATGGCCGGAAACTTCATCACTGATCTTTCTTAACCACAAATAATTTGGATTAAAAATATATGAGTACTTTATATCTTTTTAAGTCTGTAATTCGCACTATCAAATGAAAACTGAGACACATACACTTGCCTACAGGGAAGAGAAGGAGGGGTAGCAACAGAGGTGTATTATTATTATTAGCACCGCGTCTTACTACCCGTTCGGGTTATACGCGCTTACGCTAATGTTTAATGGTAGGGTGATTGTGAGATGAAATGGAGGACCTACAGTTTAACGTGGGATCCGAACCACGGTGGAGGCCTGGCATTCCCCGACAGAGGTGTGATAAAATAAGTTCTCATAGCTGGGGGAAAAAAATTATAAATGATAACAATATAAGTACTGAAAGATTTCAAAATAATTGTTGTGGGGCTATAAAACATAATAATATAAATGCCGAGAAAGTGCAAGATTAATGCTGAAAAGTTAAAAGTAGATATGTCAACTATGATTTCTTGATACTATCAATTCTTATTGTACACAAACAATGTTAGGAGTGTTGTTAGTCCAATAAGCAAGTGTGATTGGTTGTAGACTGGGCTACTGAGGTTATAAGGGCTAGTAAATCATAAAGAGAAGACCTAACTAGTAAAAGGGGTGGGGGGAGAGAAAGCAAAGAGATCCATACAGTGAACAGTAAAGTGATCACAAAGCTTCTATCAATGAATTTAGTTTATATGTGGATATTACTTCCACTTGTCTAGTGGTCTGATCATCTCTTAACTAATCTTGTAAAACACAGCTCTAATAACATTGATTGTGGAAACAGACGTTTGCATTCCTATAAAACACAGATATATTTAATAGTATCAGTAAACTGAAAGTTACAAACTGTACCTGTGTAGTGTGGATGGTACAAATATATCTCTTCTGCTAGATGTGGCAGAACTGGTGCAAAGGCGCCAGTCAAAGTTTCCAGGATATAAAACAAAACAGTTTGACAATCTCTTCGGCGTGGATCACTTTCATGCGCACAGTATAACCTTGACAAATAAAAACAGTACACACTATGTCAAAAACATAATCCCAATAATACAATCTCATAATATATGTGAGTAAAATATTAAATAATCTAAAAGATCAGGCAATGAAAGAAACTCTTTTGGAATACTCTTCGATTAATATAACAGGTGAGAGAGGGGTAAGTGCATCCAAAGTATTTACTGAAAACATTAAACCCTTGAGTTATACATAGCAATGTTGTACCACTGAGCTATCCCGGAATTGTCCAGTGCTCAGGGCATTAGGATTTCTTCAAACTTGTATAAACAACTTTGGAGCAGCAATGTTGTACCACTGAGCTATCCAGGAATTGTCCAGTGCTCAGGGCATTCATAGTTTGACTGTCTGTCATAGATACAATGTACCATTCAACTTGAGGATTTCTTCAAACCTGCATCAACAACTTTGGAATGAACTAGCTGTTGTGATTAACTCCTTCATGGAGCTTTTTTTTGCACCGCTTCTTGCTAACCATTATGTTGATGGGTTCAGGATGAGTAAGGTTAAATTTAGAGGAAGTGTACCTGCATTTGCATGGAGAGCGAGAGCGTGGGAAACCATTTTGGAAAAATCACCCTCAGTACACTCGACCAGGATGGAACCACAATCTCCTCATCATAAGCAGTCTAGGCTTATATTATGCAGTCATCGAAGTGGTTTATCAGTTAATTAATTTGCCGAGAAAGACAGACAGACAAGGATGTAGGTGCAAATTATTTTAGAATTTATCCATTCTTAGAAATATATAAAATAGCATTTTGAAGTGCTAGCTAGTGAATGAATACTCGGTCATAGTATTAAGCCAAAAATCAGCTGGATTATGTCAAGGCCTAAATAATGTGGATCAAATACTCAACTAAGGTTGTCTAAAGATAGAGTGCACAGCCAGCGCAAATGTATCATGGTAGAGGAAATATGGTTTCCAAAAATATTCTTAATTAATGTAAATATTCTATTTACAAGAAGGTAGAGGAAAGGTGAATAGAAAGCATACAATAGGGAACAAACACAATATGGCTGTTACAGTGAAAAGAACAACACAGTGTGTGAACTGTGTTTACATTGCTGCCACTGGACAAAGAGGTAATGATTGGCTACCTCTTTAAGAATATATATCGCGACTGCCCAATCCCTCAAACTAGGTTTCATTCTATCGGAACTCATCAGTGAGCAGTGTGAAACGCGCAACGAGACTTCCCAAAAAAGGAAACCAAAAAAACATGTAGACATGTGGAAATGATAAAGTAGGTATACACTGGTTCTACAGGGTACTGAGAGTTGATGGGAAGGAGAACAAAGTACCGGAATACTGGTAAAAGGGTTTATAATACCTGTTTTCAAGAAAGGAGACAGGAAGAGGTGTACATATTATAGGAGGGTAATGCTGATGTAGCACTGTACAAAAATATATGAAGATATACTGGAAAGGAGAGTAAGAAATAAAATGAAAGGAAGGTGGAGAGAGGAACAGTAGGTTACAATAGACTTGATCTTTGCTATACGACAGCTGATGGAAAGAAGGTATGAATATGGGAAAGAATTGGTAATAGTATTTATGGTTGTGGAGAAGGCTTATGTTAGTGTTGATAGAAATACAGTTTTGAGAGCAATGGAGGAGGCAGAAGTTGAAAGAGGAGTTGTAATGAGAGTAAAAAGCATACATGAGGATAACAGGAGTTGTGTTAAGACGGAGAATAGAAGGAAGGAGGGATTCCAAATAAAAAATGTAGTGAAGCAGTGAGTGCCTTTTCATCAATACTATGAATGTGGACAGCTGTGTTCAGTCAACCAAGAGCATCGGTCTACTCTCTTGACCCGAGGAAGATGTCTGTGACAGTGAAAGCTTGTCCTTAAAAATGTGTTTGTGTGTTTTTTTAGTGTTCTATCTAAACAATTTATACTCCAGTATCACTATGATAAGTGTTATGGCTATCCTTCCATTTAAATAAGAAATATTGTGAAAATATGAAGGTAAACATATTCTCATGCCTATGCATAATTATGCCAGTTTTGTATTACCACTTTGCAATCTTAACCTGCATTATGATTTATTAATAGTATTAATTATTTATGCTCACAGAGAGCTTTTTGTATTTTTAGCTAGTGGCTTACAAAATTAACTGGTAAAATGTCAATCAAAAATCATCACAAACTTAATTGTGAGTAAATAGGAGTTGGTTAAATTTAAACAATAAATTTATTTTTTTAAATATGGGCCAGCAATACAATGAATTATATTTTAATTAATTATAGAAGTTTTCATTTAAGCTTGTACAAGATAACTTAATATCTTGAACAAAATAAAAATGAGCCAGGTGAACGCTTTGTCACAACTGCTTATTACCTCTGTAATATTGTAAATAAACTAAACTTAATAATTGACATTATAAGTGGCAAGATGGTGAACAAATGATTGACATGTCCAGCCCTGATTAATACAAATACTACCTGTCCTTGATAATGTGACAGTAGAAAGCAGAGACATGGTTGGTGACGAAGTTAACTAGTGTAGCACAAACTTTATTGTACTGGTAGTTTTCATATATCTCAACAACCTGAGGACAGCAATCAAATCCAAGTTTATAGTTAACAATGAACAAAATAACACTTGGAATTAACTAGAAACATGTCAAAATACAAAGTCTTGTTGTTATTCATTTGACTTGTGTCCATCATTTACAAGGTTTTACTGGGTATATTTAAAAGTGCATGGATAATTAGTGAGAATCAGACACCTTAGCTCAGTTGGTAGTGTGTCTCTCTGCTGAACTAAGGGTTTAGGGTTCGATTCCCGGCATGGACAAAAACTTTATCATGTGGATTGATCCTTTCACAGTGATGGCTGATGAGTTAGTGGCTGGGGACTGGATGTTGTGCCTGACCTAGTCTTAAGTTAGATTATAAGTCATATGAAGCTACGACAGACCTAACCAGCTGGTAGTGGAAAGTATATGGCTGAATAAAAAACTGACCACAGGCTTGAAATAGTAACAGAGGTAAAGTAAATGTTATCAATACAGCCCTCTTATTTAGTCACTAAATATTGATGCCAATTAATGAAATTGCTGTGAGCACCTCAAAGTTATTGATATTGAAACCATCTTTACTTAATAGCTCTCTTCAAATATTTAATTGCTTGCTTTGAGCGCCTGTCTTTCAAGATGAACCATAGATAATGATATCAAAGATCTAACTTTGGGGACATCTAAGGTCATAGGATGAATGGCTGCCATGCAATTTGAGATATTCGCTCAATATCCTGATTTAAAATTCTTTGTGGCAAAATCAAAACATAATTTCAAATGTGAGGCAGGGCAACGAATTTTGGGAGCAGTAGAGCTGTTATGATAATGATGTGAAACTTTTTGTGATTGCTAACTGAGAGACAGATGGTTAAGTTTTCACTAACTGTTATTATAACTGAAACATACTTATACTCGGCAAAACCCACCCTGTAGTGAATAGAAAGGACAGAAAAACTTATTCAAACGAGATCGGGCCATAAAGAATCAATCTCTTAACTTAAACCTCAGAAATTCCAGAAAAATTACAACATTCACTTTACTATTTAATTTAAGAAATTTTTGTATGGTTAACTCTTCCAAATTTCCCTTCCTCTCATTCTACTTATCAAGTTAAGGGGGCTGGTGAATCCACTTAATAATGGAGAGAAATGTCCCTAATTCAGACAGATAGCGTCACAGAGAATATTGCATGTAAACGTGGAGTTCTAGACTTTTTAAATCATGAAATAGTCATTTTTATTTTTCTAGCGCCTTCACAAAAAGTCACATTTGATTCATGTTAAGAGAAGAAGAAAAAAAATTAATTGACCTAAATAAATTCTCTGGCTCTTGAAAAAAAAAAACCTTATAATTTATATCATCATCGACTGTTTCTCATATGCCTTTTTAGGTCTTCCTCAAACCCAACTTTTCCTCTGACAGTTATTGTCATCTTCATTATTCTATCATTCGTCCCTACCAACTCTGTCTGCAGCCCTTCTCTCACTACAGGTGTACTAACGGGGTAGTGATGTGCAATACATGGAACATGGCCTCCTACTCAGCCCTGATCTCACTGCCTAGTGGTGTACCCCAGGATCTGAGTAACCTGGCAGAGGTTGGGTTGAACCCCAGTGGAAACCATGTCAGGTGGTCTGGCTGTGAGCGAGGGGGTTGGTCATCATCAGCACCCATAGCCTCGGTTAGGGAGGGTCTACCCGAGGACCTTTAAGCAGCAGCCCCACCACTCAGGTGTAGGCCACGACCGGTGGTCGAACCAATCAATACTCAAGAAAACAAAGTGAAGTACTGGATTGGAAATGCTGATACCATCAGGTAAATATTGTGTGTGTAACTTGAACTTTTATTAAGACAACCTGAGGGGAGGAAAAAGGTAATTAATAAACTAAGAGGTGTGACCTGTTGATTGAGTTTCCAGAGCAAGTGCAGCATGTATTGGTCGAGAGGAGTGAAACTGTCCCCAGACTCGGGCTCCCTGGTGGTGAGAGGAGGATAGTCATGGAGCGCTCCCAACAGGAACTTTAAAACAAGTCTCAACTTGTGTACAGCATCCGTGCTGTCTTGCAGAGTACTTTGAGACACAGGTACTGTGGCGTGTTGAGTGGCGTGGGAGGAGACCCACCATCTAAACAAGAGGCGTGGGAACAAAGAGTAGTAGTACCAACATTACCAACACTATAGCAATACGTGGGAACAATTAGGAACAGCACTGCTCTCGAGTTATACAGTGAAGGAACCACAGTAACTATATTGGATTATAGGAACTAAGTACTTACCTAATTATTATTTTACTATTTCTGTGTTATCTTCTCTGCCTTGATGAATGGTTCATACTCCTAGAGATTCCACCGTCGGAGGTTAACAAGGTCAATGCATTAATAAAAATATAGTTGTAGAGCTAGAAGCTATACCAACAAGGGACACACTTGTGGGATTCCATTTACAGGTTTCCTCAGCTAATAATGAGAAACATGAGAAACAATAATTATACTTCTACGAGAGGACAATCTTGCACCGGCTATTTAAACATAAATGGGAAACAATTATGTGGTAGAGTCCTTACTACGAGTATACTATCCAGGATTTCTCGTTTTAAATTGTATTTGGTAAAGATGTAAGTGTGACATTATCGGCCATGTGTTTATTCACCTCAAAGTGTCAATCCCAAGAGCAGGCTGTTTGTGAAGGTTCTTTCCCCCTTGGACAATACCAACTGGGTCCACCACATTCCCAACAGACTTTGACATCTTTCTGCCCTTGTCATCTACAGCAAACCCATGGACAAACACATTCCTGAAAACATCACATGTTGTGTCAGTGGTATTACAACTAGTACAAGGTACACAAAGTGGGTACATTTCCTCTAAGTTATAACTTTCTCATACCTACAACAATAGGGTAATTAATAAATGCCATTGTCATCATCATCAACTGTTTTTAGAATGTACCGGGCCGGGCCAGTTTAGTAAAATGCCTCCAGCTTCCTCTATCCTTCCACAAATCTTCCTGTTTTAATATCTTTCATTTTTCTCCTCTCACTTATATACTCTGTTGTCTGATTCTTCCATCTCTTTCTTTACCTAACTTGTGATCTTTTTCCTTCACCATGCTAGATTTCACTCTACACTCTTTCATTTCCTTATTCCATTCTTGTTGTCGTTTCTGTACTTCTCCCTTTTCTCCCTATACCTAAATGTCATGAGCAAATTTCATGGCCTACTCAATTACTTCCCAAACTGTATTTCTATCAGCACTATTGCCTTCTCGCCTTCTCCACATCCATAAATACTATTACCAAGTCATATTCATTCATTCATTCATTCATTCATTCATTCATATCTTCTTCCCATCATCCGTCATATGGCAAAGATTGAGTCTATTGTAGACCTAGATCCGTGCTGTTCCTCTCTCCACCTTCCTTTCATTTTATTTCTTACTCTCCTTTCCGGTAACTTCTCATATATTTTTGTACGGTGGCACATCAGCATTATACCCATATAATTTGTACACCTCTTCCTGTCTCTCTTGGCACCCTGTATAACCATTCTATTTCTACTTCACATGGTGCTCTTATCATTTCCACAGTCAGGTCATCCACACCCAGTGATTTATCTTGTTTAATCCTCTTTAATGCGTCCTCCATCTCTTTCAATTGTAACAATACAAGAGTAGTATTTTACAACCGAAGCCCCACCCAATCCGATGCTGCATAGACTATCGTCCGATTCATACTACCCACTCCAAGAAACGTCGACATTTATTCAAATCACCTACAATAGTATTCTTCAATATTGTAGTTCCATATACTTCAAGCAATATACAAACAATATAATTCACTATCAACTCTCTACAGTGTAAACTGTTCATATACGTACCCTCTGTATAAACTGGCTTGCACAGCCTAGTGACTGCTTGCACAGCCTGTGACTGCTTGCACAGCCTAGTGACCTGGCTTGCACAGCCTAGTGACCTGGCTGACTTCAAAACTTGCTAAATCGAGGAGCGGGGCAAACTTGCCTTGGTGTAACAACACTTGATGTCCTAACCTGGCTGACTTAGTTACATCTGATGGGTGGTTTTCCTCACACATGGCGAAACCTGTTCTGACATCAGCAGCCAATCTGTCAAAAATCTTTTTGACAACAAACCTGAGAAGCGTCTATATGAAGCGGGGTGACCAATCAGCGACCAACAACAACAACGATGGCCTACGTGAGAATATTGGGAAGATATTATTGACTTTTGAATTCGGCACCGTCGAGGATGGACCTCTGTTATATTTATATTGTACGTTTGAAATCGATGCCATGATGGCTGGACTGTGGTTATTATTTTATATCGTTAGGAGACGACTACCAAAAATCTGGACTCTGTGAAGGAAAGTTATGATATTCTGTAAATATTTTTTGTTCTTCTTAAAAGTTTGAATTATGGAACTTTAGCTATTTAATTTAATTTTGTTATAGTCGAGATAGGCTGATATTTGTTTACGGGGATTAATTGATACTATTTCCAAATTAAAAGTAACTTCAGTTTCGTGTCGCCACTTAAGGGCTTGTTTCTTGAAGATGTTGGTAAATTCTCAATGTTTGCTGTTCTAACTTAACGAAATGTTAATTGAAATAATTTAAAATTATGTATCTTAATTATCTGGACTATCCGTATTATCCTAGCTTTTGTTGTTGCATATTTAAAACTTCTAAATGTTCTTATCTTAATACCAATTGTTAGACTTTGTTCAGTAGTTGAATGATGCTGATTCAAGTAGTCCCGCGTGAGTTTACTTTAGGTTTGAGGTGTTTGTTAACATAATGTTTGTAGTATAAATGTTTATTGTAGTACTTGAAGGTACTTTCGTTTTGTGTAAAATTTGAATACTCTCGTGATATTCGAAGTAAAAATATGGAATTTAAAGATATAACTTTACATTAGAAGAGTGTGTGTTTTATTAATGTCTGTAGATGTTCAGACGCTTTTGTAACAGTTTAGAAAGGTTCTTCTAGCTTTGGTTATTAATGGTTTTAATAGATTTATTGATATATAAACTAACCTGGTCTAATTGAATTAATCTTTTTTAGCAATAATGTAATCAACTATGTTTTTCTTCATTCTACTAGATAAATTAAAAAATTAAGGCCACTTAAATTACTGTTTGTTATTTTTGAATGAATTAAATTACTCTTTACATTTAACTCTTGCTGATGCTGTTTTATTTTTAGTATTACGTTATCTTACTCCCTCTTATCCTTGTAGTATTTTTGTTAGCGAGCCATTGCTACGAGGTAGAAAACTGAGAGGGTGTTGCACAATGTTGGCTCTCTCTCCTCCTCTCCTGCTCCTCTGTTTCACTCTCATTCCTCTCCTCTTCCGGAATGAACATATTCTCAAAATATCTCATTCATAGTTATTTTTCTTCCTCTCATGTCTTCAACATTCTTCCTTCCAACTTATTGGCTCTTATCTTTTCTTTCTCTGTTTCCTTGTCCCTATTATTAAAACTCCTTTTCGGATGCTTTAGTCTTCTCCCCTACTGCTTCCTTCACCTTGTCGTTCCACTTCCTCTTATTACTTGTTCTCCCACATACCTCCTCTGTCGCTACCACCAGACTTTGCTTAAACCTTTACTATTTAACCTCTACACTTTGCATCCCATTTTTTGGTATTGAAATAACATTGGTTTTCCTCAGACTTGAAGATGGTGTAAAATTCACCGAAACATGTTGTCGTCATAGAAGACAAATATATATAAAATAAGGAAAAGCGAATAAAAACGAAGATTTAACCATTATATCAATGAAATAACACCCGTATATATGCTCTAATACTAAGAATATATTTTTGAAAAGAAGCTTGATTAACAACATAATCATTTTTACGGCTATCGGACTAATAGATTGCTTTGTTGGCAAATCCCTTTGATAGTAAATTTAATGTTTTTGAAACCATTAATAGAAAAGAAAGGGAAGGACTGTGGTCTTGCCTGTAAGGGGCTCTGTCCTTGAGAGCAACTGAAGTCAGAAGGGAGGATTGAAACCATCCTGTGAACTGGTCTATTCCCTCCAGGTACAAGTCAGCTACCTTATCCTCTAGAACACATGACCACGAGATACCACTATCAAACCAGATGTCCAGGATGTCCTGCACATACAAACATAAATAAACATATTTTAATTCAATGAGTGTACAAACCATTCTATTTCTACCTAAATTATTCCCTCTTTAAAAACTAAACCAATTTCAGGGTGGCCACAGAAATTTATTTTTCAAATTCCTTGACTTTTCCAGGTTTTTTATAAAAAAAATCCTGATAATATTTTACCCATTTATATAACCGTTGGCCACTAAGTATGGATTGATCTCCAAAGGCACACATGTTTGAACTGATATTAATTGTCTGTGACCTGCACTGATGAGCACATTGAATAAGGTGTCAGTCCCGGTGATGGGGAGGACCAGGGTCACGTTCATGTGATTTGTTAAGATTAACAAGGAAAGAATCAGAACAATATTGTTGTTGATTTAGTTTTTTGTTCATTATTCATGCAAGTGAATCCGTATTGAAATACTTGATCGGATATTGTCCCGTGAATTTGAATGAGCCCTCATGTTCCACCTAAACCTAAACAAAGTTTATAGGTAAGTGCATTAGATGACCTTGTTTCAGGTTAAGAAAGTAATCAAAGCAAAACAATGTGTCTGAGGGTTATTATTAGTCCACTTTATCTGTGATTGCCAATAATATACAATAGTGGAAATGAGTTCACAAAAAAAAATTGTTTCTCTTGATTTAATAAAATAATGATAATGCCTAATTTTTCCTGTTTCATGGTCAAATTCCCTGGTTTTTTACCTGATTATTTCTTAAATTTCAAATTCCCTGACTATTCCAGGTTTAGCAGGTTTGTGACCACCCTGAATTTGTACCTAATATTCACCATGGCAGAACAGTCCTGGTAACACGCTGTACCTTTGTGAAAAGTTCCAAGTTTATTTAGCTATAATGTTCTGTTTACATGACTGGTTGAATACACTCATTTAGGAACCTTGAATTATTTGAATCTTAGAAAACATGGCAAACTTAAGATGATTTAATTTAGTAAATTAATTCTTGAGTTAATAAAAAAATAGAAATTATAACAAAATATTAAATTTGTTGTTGTTGTTGTAATGCATTCAAAAATAACGAACATGAATTCGGTCAAGTGTTAAATTACTATTCTAGGGTCTGGTTGTTAAGTTCATCCTATAATTATGTTGGTTTTGAACCACATATAAGCAGTATAGTGAGTTTAAAATATACTCCTTACACAAATTTGGAAGAAAAAATAGTCAACTCAAGTTTTATTATTTTCTCGAATACTCAAATCTTCATTAGGATACAGGATTTGAAGGACCAAGCTATAGTTTATAGATTAATCAACCTCAATTGTGTACAGTCTGTCACAAGGTCAGTTTAGTAAAATACCTCCATCTTCCTCTATCCTTATACCATTCTTCCTCCTTTAATTATTCCATTGTTCTCCTCTGACCCATTTTCTGTTATTTGCTACTCCTCTCATTTTCTTGGTCTACCTTGCGGTCCTTTTCCTAAATATTTCATCTCCATCATTCTCTTTGGCATCCTCATTATATGCACATGTAAACTGTCTTGCTTCCTCTACTATCTCATGTACTCCAACATCCTCATTACATGTCCATACCATCTCAGTCTTGCTTCCTCTACTATCTCATGTACTCCATCCTCATTACCATACCATCTCAGCTTGCTTCCTCTACTATCTCATGTACTCCATCCTCAATACATGCCATACCATCTCAGCTTGCTTCCTCTACTATCTCATGTACTCCAACATCCTCATTACATGTCCATACCTTCAGTCTTGCTTCCTCTACTATCTCATGTACTCCATCCTCATTACATGTCCATACCATCTCAGTCTTGCTTCCTCTACTATCTCATGTACTCCATACCCCATTTTCCATACCTTATCTATCTTTCTCCTCTACTACATGTCTCACACTCATTACTGCCTCTCCAGCTTGCTTTCCTCTAACTAATCTCATGTACTTCCAACATCCTCATTACATGCCTCATACCCTACCTTAAAGGTTCCTCATTCTCATGTAGCTTTTCCACCATTACATCCATACATCTCATGTACATCATCCATACAATTACATGTCCATACCATCTCAGTCTTACTTCCTCTACTATCTCATGTACTCCATGTACCCCCACTCTTTCCCAGATAGCTTCATTCCTAATCCTGTTTCTCCTCGTGACAGCTAACATGCTCCTCACAAACTTCATTCCCTTGGCCTCCACTTTCCTAGTTTCTCTTACATTCAATATCCATGTTTCTGCTGACTATCTGACAATGGTACAAATTATGCCCTGTACAATACTTCCTTACACTTAAAGGGTTCTTCTCTTCTCCATGGTAGGTCTTTTACACACCTATATAACAACTCTCCATAGCAGGTCTCTTACACACCTATACAACTACTCTCCGTATAGCAGGTCTCTTACACACCTATAGAACAACTCTCCATAGCAGGTCTCTTACACACCTATAGAACAATTCTCCATAGCAGGTCTCTTACACATCAATAGAACAACTCTCCCTGCTGTCCTCTTCTCATTACATCCACTCTACTGCCACCTTTCTCCTCAATCACGCTTCCAAGATATTTTATGTTCTATAATTTTCTCAGCTCTCCTCATTCCAACCTTATAGCTTCCTTGTTGTTACCATCACTTCACACTTTGCCATGCTAGATTTAATTCTATACTCTTTCATTTCCTAATTCCATTCTTTTAGTTGTTCCTGTACTTCTTCGTTTTTCTCTCCCTATACCATCAAGTCACAGCAAACATCATGGCTTTCATTCTCTCCCCCCCGAGTTTTCCTGGCACTTTGTTCGTGACCGTTTCGATTACCATTACAAATAGTAATGATCAGAAGGCACTCCCCTGCTTCATTCCATTTTTTATTTGGAACCACTCCGTATTAACAAAACTCTTGTTATTCTCATACATGCTATTCAGTCTACTTACAACCCTCTTTCCACTTCGGCCCCTACATCGCTTTCCAAACTTTATTTCTCTCCAGACTATCATAAGCCTTCTCCACAACCATAAATACTATTACCAATTCTTTCCCATATTCATACCTTCGTTCCATCAGCTGTTGTATAGCAAAGATTACCAATTTTTCCATATTCATACTCGTTCCATCTGCTGTCGTATAGCAAAGATCAAGTCTATTGTAACTCTGTCCCTCTCTCCAACTTCCTTTCATTTTATTTCTTACTCTCCTTTCCAGTATATCTTCATATATTTTGTACAATGCTACATCAGCATTATCCTCCTATAATATGTACACCTCTTCCTGTCTCCTTTCTTAAAAATATCATTTATAACTCCCATTTTCCAGTCTTTCAGTACCTTGTTCTCCTTCCAAACCGCTCTCGGCACCCTGTATAACCATTTTATACCTACTTCACATGGTGCTCTTATCATTTCTACATTCAGTTAATCCTCTTTAATGTGTCCTCCACCTCTTTCAATGTTGGCCCTCTCTCCTACTCTCCTGATATTTCTTTTCCTGCTCCTCTGTTTCACTCTCATCATTTTACTCTTCCAAGGTGAACATCTTATCAAAATGTCTCATCCATTGTTAATTTTCTTCCTTTCCTGTCTTAAACGCTCTTCTTTCTTCATCTATCATTCTAACTTCTTGTCTTTTCTCTCTCATACTGTTTGTTGCTTGACTATATACCACTTTCTTACTTCCTTCCATGTCCTGTTCCATCGTTTCTGTCCATTTTTGCATCCAATCCTCCCTGGCTTCCTGTTTCCTCATTTTTATTTTTAAAACTCCTTCAGAATGCTCTATTCTTCTCTTCTACTGCTTACTTCATCTTGTCGTTTCACCAAACTTTCTCCTCCCACATACCCCCTCTGGCACTCCCATCAAACTGCTCTTAAACATTTCCCATTCAACCTCTACACTTGGGCATTAAGCTCCTTGTCTTTCTTAAGTACAGCTCTCTTTTCTCTTCATTATTTAGCCTCCACACCACCAGGTAGCTCTAAGTGTACTATGCTGTCTGAAATGTCTCATGCACCCTATGTACTTTAGGGCGCCAGAAACATGTTTTATTAAGGTTTGCGTGTAAAGTGCGCAAATGCACAGGTACAGACTATTCAGACACAGCCTTTATTTCTTCAAACACTTTTACACTTAAGACTTCTTCAAAACTTCCACAGTTGCACATGATTTTGAATTTTCAGAAATATTACTTTTTCATTAATGTCTCTTCATATGAAAAATAAATATTTCCAAAGATTCAAAACAATATGCATCTGTGGAAGTTTGAAAAAGTGGGAAGTGTAAAAGTTTAAGAAGAAATAAAGAAGTGTGTTTGTTTATATATAGGCCTAACATAACTATCCTTTCATGTTGGCTTCCTTCACTATCACTTACTTTACATCACTGTACATTATTATAGTGTTTCTACACTATATTGATAAAAAGGTAATAAAATTGATGTTTTAATAAGTTAATATTTCCCCAAAATCTGCTTTAGTAACTTAATTTAACTTATAAGAACCGGTAAGTTAATTTCTTATTTCGTGTATTATTCCTTAGTGTAATCGTGCATGTTCACATCTTCTGTTCCATTTTCATTCCTCTATGTGCAGTTGCACATGCGTGTTGTATGTGTTCTCGTTAGACATTATTTTATTGAAAAATTTACTTTTATTCAATTTTTAATGCCTATAAAATTTGATGCTCATAATTTAAAATTTAAAATAATGACTAAAATAATATTTCTAGCAAACAATATGAAATGTTTTTTTTTAAATATAAATGTGTTAAGTTTGATAAAATAAGTATTTCAATAAATAAGATCAAAATTGATTTTAGACAGGTTAACCATCATAATTTTATAACTAAACTATTGCTAGGTTTGTAGCTAAGTGTATTAATTAATACAGGTTTTAAATATATTAACTTTGAAAACATTTAAAATAATGGTATATTTTTGATATTACATTTTTGATTTAACATAAATTATTATTTTAGAAAGGGACCAGGTAAAAATAGTAAAAGAATCATTTATTTATTTAGTAATCCCCTTAGCTATTTTTATTTTCATTGTTTTGTCATGGCAATAAAAGTAAACAACTTCAATCAAGTATAATTCAAAATGGACGACAAGATTGAATAAATTTACCAGTCAAAAGTGGTTTTAAGGCTCTATTACGTTATTAATGTTGAAAATTAAAATAAATTTTTAATAATTTGTTATACAACTGAATGATTTGTAAGTGGAAGTGCCAATATTATCTAAATTAAATAGCCTATGCTTACTATTGCGTTTTAAAAATTGTTTTTAAAAATTGATTATAAGTACATCAAGTGAAAGCTTGTAAATGACGAGCCTACAAAACTTTCGATCTCGAGCTTAAATGGCGAGCTCGCTGGCATGCACAAAAGAATATTTCCCCTGACCCTCATCCACAAAATAAAATATATAAATAATAATATTTGTGAATGATAAACCAACCTGTCCTTTCTCCAATTCCTGAGCTGTAACTTTTTGTTCCAACAACCATTCCTCGGAGACAATTTGTTCGACAGGAAGAGACCACCATGCATCAGTACCATGTGTGTCCATCAGAGAGCACACTTGCTCCAGCAGTGACCTAGTCAGTATAAGAGTAGTATTGCCAGCAGTAGAATACTTATCATAACCATATATTCACACATTTCACACCTTACACAAGGTTTACCATAGAAAACAAACATATATATATATATATATAATACTCTCATCTCGATGGTTGGTCTGAATGGCGCTAGAAACAACACACAATCCTTAGAATATTAGACTCACACAAACTTTTACATTTTATATGATAGCAAGTAAGATGTATGTATTATTATTTAAACTAGAGAGGGCCACTCAAATCTTCGAATCCACCAAATCTTGACCAGAATTCAAAATTCCAGGATTCGGTATTTTACTGGATTTGATGGTTGAATCTTTCACCTCATAAACAAAGCATAATATTTTGAATTCCAAAATTACTTCGTTAAGCCTACTTGAAAAGCACAACTTAATCCATAATCTTTATTTTGTCGGATAAAAGAGTTTAGCATGAATACAATCATTATAAAAAAAATGTTAGGTGTGGAAAATCTTACATGCCTAGTACCCTACCCTCCCACCTTTATGGGAAACTTGGACTCGACCGTTTTGGCAAATGCTCACTTACAAAACTTTCAGCTCACAAAAGGCACTCAAATTTTGATTGATTTGATTCAGCTAGGAGTATTCACAGAGCCCTAATATAACACTAAACAACTATGAAGTTTAATGTGAAACACATTTATGAAATTTTGAAGGCCAGTGTGCCCAAAAGCTAATTGCGACTTAAATGCCATACAAGGAATTTGGAATTGACTTTCTACGTGATTAAAGTTATAACGTCGTGTGTGTAGCTATCACCTATCAACATGGTTGGAAATGAAACTAACCTTACCTGTTAATAATTGCTCTTCCATCAACTTTATGATACAAAACAGGAATTGGCACACCCCACACTCGTTGGCGGGAAATGCACCAATATGGCCGTCGCTCAAGTTGGGACACCAAACCTCCACCACTCATAGAGTTACCACTGTACTTGGGATGAAACAATACTTCCTTGAGTCTTTCCTGGAACATTAATTTCAACCATTACACAAGTACAGGTAATGTGAGAAAATAAAATATACCCATAATGTATTTTAGTGATAGTGTATATTCTCTGTCGTCACCCAGACAAGTGTGCTGACTATACATCCGTCTATGGGCCAGGATATATCTCAGTGCTCTGTTTCAAATATCAGACAGTGCATTTGGTCTTCGCACGGGGAATCCATATATTAACTATATATAATATATTTCTAAAGGAAAACCTCTTTTCGCTTTATGAGGTAATTGTATTATATTTGGAAGAAGGTATAGGAAAGATGGAATGAAACATATAAAAGGGACGAACACAACATGGTTTTTACAATGAAAAGAAGAACACAGTTCAACTTTACACTGCTGCCAATGTACAAAGAGGTAATGGCTGCTTCTTGAAGAAAATTAATCATCAGCGCCCAATCCCCTGACCCAGGCTTCATTACCTTTTTGTCCAATGGTAGCAATGTAAAGTGTTAACTATTTTCCTCCTTAAATTGTAACAGCCATATTGTATTCGTCTCTTTTATATGTTTCTATCCACCTTTCCTATACCTTCTTACAAATATTATACATTAGCTTCGTTATTTTTAGTGCCGGTGTATAACATAAGCCACAGGGAATAGTAACCAAATCTTTAACTATGTTTAGATATTAATCATTTTGGTTTGAATTGTGACACAAAACACTAAAGTAGGCCGACGATTACGTTGTAACTTCTCAATACACAATATTTTGAACTCTTACCTGTTGATGTTTAAGAAAAATAAAGATCAGCGTCACAGCATAAATAATTTGTTGGTAAAACTTGGAAATTAGATCCTAAAAAGTGTTTTAACTTTTTTTTTTTTTTGCAATATTTACTAGGTTTAACCATTTTAGCCCATCTTCCCGATTTGCACCTTATAACATTTATTCCTAAAAAAACCTTTTTACCCTTTCCAACTTGTATACCCTTTTTATCTCATTATTTTTGACTCTTTCTTTCCCTTTTCACTCCTTTTTTCCCTTTTCACTCCTTTTTTCCCTTTTCTGGGTCTTTAAACTTTAATTTTTTTATTTATTTTACCCCTTTTAATTTACCTTTTGCCCTTTTTGACATTTTAATCATTTTTGGACATTTTGGTTCTATTATTGCCCTTTTGCATATTTTGATTAGAATTACTTTTTACCATTTTTACCCTAAAATATTGCCCTATTTATCCAATTTACCTTTCAATCTT
>JBCFYV010000001.1:2271490-2509525 GCA_039000515.1 Timema cristinae
AGAAATTTGACCCAAGGCTTAATTCACTGCAGTTTATTTAACTATGTTGGGTCATTAATCGCTTAATTACAAGGTGCAGAGAAGAGTAGGCTAGTTTAGAGGAAGTGCACTCACTTAAACTACCCTTGTAACCAACAATGTCTGAACATATGGCCACATGGTACAAGGAGTCACTCTTGCAGTACATTAACCGGCAAGGCCGTAACCAACCAATAATTTCGGGGGGAGGGTGTCACATCACCCAATTGCCAGAGGCTAGAAAAGAATATAAATGTAAACAGTTCTAGAAGCTCTCTGAAGGGCTTTTTATAGTAATACAGCCCCCTAAATTGTACTTGTGTCTTAGTTTTGATATTGTTTTAACAATAAATAAAGCTATATATATTTTGTTCATTAAATTTCGTGGGGGTTTGAACCTTGTATGGTTCCCCTATGGTGTAGTTTATAAGATAGAGCCATAACGCAATCAGTCAAGGTAATAGTGTGTTTTCACTCCGTTCACTGTGAAATATATCAGCCTTACCTTGTTTGGTTAAACTATGGTGTAGTTTATAAGATAGAGCCATAACGCAATCAGTCAAGGTAATAGTGTGTTTTCACTCCGTTCACTGTAAATATATCAGCCTTACCTTGTTTGGTTAAACTATGGTGTAGTTTATAAGATAAGGTCATAGTGTAATCAGTCAAGGTAATACTGCTACCTTGCTTGGTTCCACTATGGCGTAGTTCGTGGGTGCCACGAGAAGAGTGCAAGGAGGTGTACTTGCCCCCCACACCCCCTATGGCTTATGAAAAAGTGTGGAAAAGCGGTATTTTGCAAACAAATTAATTACATTCGTTAAAGAACTTTGGAAAATACAACCCATTTTACAAAAATCTACTTTGGAACTAAAAATTGAGCAAATATCTCAAAATATTTAGAGGATCCAGTTTCCACGACTATGTAAGGTTGTTGTAGGTACCTAGTACTACAAGCCCCACCAAGTGTGCTTGTGCCACAATTTCAAATATAGAAACTGTGGCACCTTAAACTCTTCAGTTTTAGAGAACTAGTTGCATGTCTGATGTAAGTTCAAAGTCAAATATTTCAAAATCCATAGAGGATCCAGATTCTACGACTATTTAGAGTTGTTGTAGGTACCTAGTACTACAATCCTCACAAAGTGTGCTCGTGCCGCAATTTCAAATATTGAAACTGTGGCACCTTAAACTTGGCCGCTTGGAGTCAATTTCAATTTTTTTTAGTTTCTGGAACTTTTCTTTAGGAGCCTGATTTTTGTGCCGCATATTAAAATATTGTTTCAATTTGTATGTTAATTTGTAGTAATCATGTGTTTTAAACGCATTTATTAACTATTTGTTTATTTGTAATATGGTTGTATCTGGTTACTATTTCTTCAGTTGTCACCCTGCGCATAACCTTTTTTTCACCAGAATAAACTTTAATGAGATTGTAGAAAAGTTCAGTCCGCTGTTCACTTCCCCTTATTTACGTATTATGATGATTATGTTTGTTTAGATATTTTGTTTAACACATTTATTTTATTATAGTCGATTGTTCTTCTATAAAAAAATTGCCAGTGTTTGCTATTTGTATTGAATTTATATTGTGGGGAAGATGTCTTGGTTCAAGGATTTGGCAGGAAAAGCAGAAATTTTGTTAAATCAAATAGACCAAAACGCTGCTGTAGCTTTACAAAAAGAAAATACGAGTGGAAATATTTTGACTGAGGTTACATGGGATTCTTCAAAATTGTGAGTTTATATGGAATTACTTCCTTTGAGTTTAGACCTCTGGTATGGCATACCACAGTAGCCCCATGACTTCTTTGGTGCTGATTGACAGCTCACAGCTGACGACTTTGAAAAGTTATCAGACCAAATTATGTATCTCTACGCCGAGCCATATGATCTGCAAAAACATATGTTTAGCAGCTGTCATTTCTGGCAGTTGAAATTTAGGTATATACCTAAATGTTGACTGTCAGAAGTCAGCTGTGAGCTGTCATTCACACCAAAGAAGCTGTAGGGAAACAATAAAATGTTTCCATTAGAAAAACGTCTGCTTTGACACTGTAGCTAACAATAATTTTGGGTTTAGTACTAAAACAAATTGATTGTTAAAAAAATATTTTCGCCAAAATAACATGTTCTAAAACTGATATTAATGAGATTTAACACACAAACGGGGAAAACCTTGAAATATTGTCTATTGAATGGTAATTTCCCAACTATCAGGTAAGGGGGCTGAAATAATACTTTTACCCAAAAAGTCTCAGTCTAACCGTGTTGATGGCTATTGACCTACAAGTATTCTTCCCTCTTTGCTAAAAGGATTAGCGTTCTTGGTAAATCGTCAGTATACCAATCAAGCTTCCGACCATGTCACAGCACTTGTACAGCTTTAATTAAGGTTACTGATGATTAGACATGCCATGGACAGTCGGAAATTAACTATTTTAATATTTCTGGACTTTAGTAAGGTTTTAACAGTGTATATTTTGACATGCTTTTATAGAAACTTAACTATTACTTCCATTTTTCCCCGGGCTGCATTTGTTGGATGCAATCTTACTTGTATGGTCGCATGCAGAGGGTTGTAATAAATGACACTGCCTCTGGATGGAGTCCTGTAGACTAAGGTGTACCGCAGGGGTCTTTTCTAGGACCACTATTATTCTCCCTATTTATTAAGGACCTACCTTCTTCTCTGTCTTATTGTATCACCTATACACAGATGATATACACGTATATCTCTCCGACAATGGTATTAACTTATTTTCAACTGTTGATAAAATAAATGTGGATTTGAAATCAATTTGTGAATGGTCATTTAATAAAGTATAGTGATTAACTCCATTAAATCACAGTCAATTATTATCAGGTCACATATACTTTTGTCTAATATAAATCACTCTTTTATTTCATATATATTGTTAAATTATACTATAGCCCCTCCAATTTCGCATGGAAGGAATTTAGGCTTAATAATTAACAAAACTCACTCACTCTTAAAATATTTAAACCTTTATATTTTCTAAATTCTGAGTTGAATAGTTCTACATATAGAGACAGATGATATTTTTATGTGTCAAATCAATTAATTTGGAACAGTGTTAAGTAACAACGTTTTTTTTTTAAATTATATTTTAGACGTTACTGACTCATAAATGAATCCCAAGATTTATTTGAGATATTTAATGTGCATTTTCTGAACTGACTAATTATATCAGTACATGAGCTTTCTCTGAGCAAGAGTTAAAGGGCCCACAACTTCTGCCGGGAAAGTTAGTCTCACATAACTTCCAGGGTTCTTTCACACGCCACAATTGACAGTTTTTAATCGCTCAAGAAAGATCCGTTGACCCCGGCTGGGTTTGAAACCATACACATTGAGTCCTGAAGCGAGCATTTTAGTACCTCAAAATCACCAAAACCCCAACTTTTTATTAATATTTATTTTTATCAGTTGTGGAAGGTTGGGTTAGTTTTTAATGCATATCAACAGCCAGGCCGCCACCATATTTCGGATTCCACGTTAAACTGTAGGTCCTCCATTTAATCTCACAATAAACCTACCATTACACATTAGCGTAAGTGCGTATAACCCGAACGGGTAGTAAGACGCGGTGCTAATAATAATAATAATATATCATACACATTTATTTTATATACTTAAATCTATAATCTATTTAGAATAATTATCCAAATCGATTGGACAGCCAAGCTATTGTAGTTAAATAAGGCTATAGCCACATCTAAATATCATCTTTAAATTGAAAATTGGCATCTGGTGATGAGAACCAAACCTGGGACATTGGCTCACTACACCAATGCTCTTACCAACCTATCCTGGAGAACCAAACCTGGGACACTTGGCTCACTACACCAATGCTCTTACCAGACCTATCCTGGAGAACCAAACCTGGGACACTTGGCTCACTACACCAATGCTCTTACCAGACCTATCCTGGAGAACCAAACCTGGGACATTGGCTCACTACACCAATGCTTTACAGACCTATCCGGATTCATCCATGCCCAGGGTAATTCTTCACACACATTTTATGGTAGAGTCTGTGATGGATATGTGGAAATCATCACCTATATATGAGGAATTAGTTAAGATAGTTATCAGATAACAGAGCCAACTTTTTATTCAATTTGATTCTTATAAATGCCGACCGACAAACAACTAAATCTGGGTATAATAGGGTTATTGCCTGACGGGTAACTAATGTTCCTTTAAAATTAAATAATTAAATAGGCCGTTACCTGAAAACAATCCTTTCCCATGTTAGATGAGTGTTTTCCGACTTTTTGTGGTGTTTGACACCGGCCGAGACCACTTGATAACCGACATACCAAACAAGCATCACATTAAGCCCACATTCCCACCAATGCTTGATTTAATTATTAAAAGTTGTTTGTATAAATAAAACTGAAATGTCGCAAAAGAGACTCGACGTATTTTAGATATTATGTTAGAAGAGCCTCTAACTCAAATACGAGACTGTCACAGTAACCTAACTCGAGCAGTTATCATTGCTTACCTTTATATTTGATTTTACATCTTCTTATAAACTTATAGTTAATTAAAAAGATAAATATAAAGCTAAATCTTACAGTAGGCTGACTTATAAGATAGCTTATTACAGAGTGTTGTATGTTGTAAGTTTACACACTTGTTAATCTAATATCGATGGTACATAACACGCCCACTGTGTTCCAGAGGTGTGAAACAGAAGGAGAGTGTGTCTGTCCCTGTTGACGTGTCCAGTAGCGTCAGTCTGCCCAGTGTTCGCTCCTCACCCAACCTGGCCAATGCCACGCCCACCAAAGTGGCCAGACCTCACAGTGATGATGATCTGATCAAGTTCCTTAACAGCGCAGAGCCTGCACTTGCCACAAAACCTCCGATCTTGGTAAGATTATTATTACTTGCACCGCATCTTACTACCCATTCGGGTTATACGCACTTACACTAATGTGTAATGGTAGGGTGATTGTGAGATGAAATGGAGGACCTACAGTTTAACGTGGGATCCCAACCACGGTGGAGGCCTGGTATTCCCTACATTCACAAGTTGTGGTTAATACACGTCTTGTCAGAGGTGAAGCCTTACCCCTAGACCATCAGGTCACTCACTTGATAAGAAATCTCTTCACTAAATTTAAGGCACATTTCAATCTATACTTATAAAATTAACTATCCATTTTAAAAACATACTCTATGGTTTTAGAGGTACAGTTCTACTTTTAAATAAAAACATAGGTAGGCCTATTCATAACTAAGTTTATAATAATTGTTAAAAGGTACAAACCCCCAAACTTTGTATAAGGGTTGTGCCAAATGAGTGTTTATATTGTATATTTCTTAAAGAGGGCTTTTCAAATGAGGAGGGAAGGGGGAGTGTTTAGAAATTGTATATAAGTCAATAAACCTTTTGGACAGCCAAATTTTTTAATATATAGACATTTAAAATTTAAGCCTTGGAACTAGAAGAATTTGCATTTGAAACATGCCCAATCTTTGAACTCGATTTCCCACACTCTCTTAGATATCCTACACGAATAAAATAGTTTACCCATGACAATTCTTCAAATTTGAAAGAAAATCTCTTTTGGAGCTTTAAATAAACAAAATATCTCTAAAAAAAATCTTTAGCACTGTATCTTGTTACCTGTTAAATTAATATTAATTTTTAAAAATATCTGGCCTTTTGTGACGACCAAACCACACTTTTTCTGGTTGGATTGAGAATGTCAAACAAACAATAACTTAAAGTACATAAATATTAGTTTTCATGTTTGTGTATTGTATGTTACAGAGCTCAAGTAAATTGGTTAAAGCCGACACAGTAGAGTCGACTGTTTCAAGCGTGTCTCACTTTTCCTCGATTCAAATGGAAGAAGCTAATGAAAGAAGTCACTCAACGTCCTCCTCAAAGAGAGGCTCTCCTCACGAGGATGTGAAGGAAACTGTTGTAGGCGATCAGGAATATGTGGGCAGTCCAGCAGACAACCTAACAAAAGAAAATGGTTTTCTGAAGAATGAGTTGAGGAGTGCCAACAATGAAATGTTGTTGTTATTGCAACGAGCCAAGTCTGCAGAGAGAGGTTGGTACAGGATCTTGTTACTGCGGCTTATTAAATAATGGATAAGTGATGTAATATTGCATTGTTTATAAAACTAGTCAAATAAGGATTCATTGAGAAAATAAATAACATATGTTTTCAAATAAACAGACAACAATTAACTGGTTCTGGGCCATGTGCCGATCATTTGGCTTACAATTTGACAAAATATATATACAAAATGAACACCCATTTTTTACCAAATATTTTTGTAACTCAAATTGACAATAAAAATAGTCATAACAAAGAGTGAATTATGCTGTGGCAACTATTTGAAAAGGGGGGGAGGGGGGTAGAGAAAATAAATAACTGCACAGATAATCAGAATGCTCATTGTGAGTGTAAAGATGGTTTCATTTCTTACAAATACTCTGGTTCTGCCAACATTTACAGACATAACTTTGCTTGAGAAAAAGCGTGATCTGACTCAGATCAGTAACATGAGAACTTTTAATATGTGTATGTGTGTGTGTGTGTTACCATTAAAATATAAATTAATATAACAAATTTTGAGTGTGCACATTTTTTCCCTTTATACATTTTTACAAGAATACAGGATTTAAATTTATTTTTCAGACCTATAACTTCAACAGATTCAAAGTTTTTATTCTATTCCTGCCCCTATTCAAAATATTTTTGAATCTACAATTACATAAGGACTTAATTTAAACTATAAAATTTGATCGCTTTCTGATCAAATTGCCAAAAGCTTCTGATTTTTTGAAATTTTTGTTGTTGAGGGAATGAATGAATGAGAAGGTTAAGTAAGTTTAGATTAAAATTATAAATCTGAAAAATAAATATAAGTCTAAAATGTAAAATCATTTTAAACTTTTTTCCACTCTCGTTCCCATGGAAATTGTTATTCCTGCTCGTAAATTTCCCACGGCCAAAATGTAATTCTTGCACAAGCCTGATAATTATATATGATTTATTACTTATCCAATAATTGATGTGTGCAACTGTTCTTAATTCCACAGAACCCTCTAAAAAGACATATTTTGTTATTGAGAAATGTACCTCTGGTTGAGAACAGTTAAATAATTATTCTAATCCTGTTATTGATACAAATATTAACTAAAGAATGGTTTATTCAGCTAATAACTTAAGTTATTATGGTAAAACTCAGTTTGATGTTACTACCAAGACCGTAGCAGCCAATAGTTTCAGAGGGGGGGGGGGGGTGTTGGTGGGCACATCCCCCAATTGCTGGAAGCTAGAAAAAAAAATTCTGAATAATATACAATTCTAGAAGCCATCTGAAGTGGTTTATTAATGGTAAAATAACCCCCAAATTGCCGAAGGCTAGGAAAGATTTCTAAATATGACAACTCTAGAAGCTCTCTGAAGTGTTTTTTATGGTAACACAGCCCCCTAATTTGTATTTATATCTTAATTTTGATATTGTTTCAACCATAAATAAAACCATATATATTTTGTTCATAAAATTTTGCGGGGGATTTGAACCCCCACACCCCCTCCCTCCGGCTATGGCCTTGGCTACTACTATTTCAAAATTTAATTCTCCTTACTGTTATGTGTATAACCTGAACAGGTAGTAAGATGTGAAAGTAGAAATTAAAAATACATATTTTTATTATTGAATTTGGGAAATAAGTTTGATGAAAAATTACATGGATTTTATAAATAAATTTATCTTATGAATTAAGTTATGTGTTTTGTGCGTGCTATATCTGTAGATGCTAGTGGCAAACTAAGAATACTAAAAAGTTGAAACTTGGCATACATATTTAAAGAACTCAGGCATAGTTCTATTTATTTTTTGACAGCTCTTGCGATACAGACATATTAAAGCCAACTATCAAGTTAGCTTGCTATTTATTTCACACCCTCTTCAGACTATACAAATATATATATTAACTACACTAAGAATGCATTTTTGAGGAAGGAAGGTGGAATTTTATGAAAAGTGTACCCGCATTAGAAGTAAGAGGTAGGAAACCAAATTAACAAAAGCAATTAATTACATCTGAATGGAATTCATGTCTCGTTCTTCTCGTCACAAAAAAAAGGAGACAAGAACAACAACTTTGTTGATGTGCTCACATGTGCGGCTAACGTGGTAGAAATTACTAAACTACTCTAATGTACACTAATTATTACTATAGTAAGAAATATATATAACCCATACTATACCACCCATATCAGTGGGTGGACGTAAGGACTTAACTAAAGCTTAGCCTGAAATTGATTAGGTTTCAGCACATAGTTTGAAAAATGACAATCTAGACACAAGAATCAAACTGGGCTGTCATTTTTCACATTTACAGACCAGTGAGAGGAGGATATTAACAGCTGTGGAGTGTCACCTGGTCTTGTGTTGTTTCAGAATGTTCCAGTGTCCAGCAAGAGTTGACGGCTGTGGAGTGTCACCAGGTCTTGTTTTGTTTCAGAATGTTCCAGTGTCCAGCAAGAGTTGACGGCTGTGGAGTGTCACCTGGTCTTGTGTTGTTTCAGAATGTTCCAGTGTCCAGCAAGAGTTGACAGCTGTGGAATGTCACCTGGTCTTGTTTTGTTTCAGAATGTTCCAGTGTCCAGCAAGAGTTGACGGCTGTGGAGTGTCACCTGGTCTTGTTTTGTTTCAGAATGTTCCAGTGTCCAGCAAGAGTTGACAGCTGTGGAGTGTCACCTGGTCTTGTTTTGTTTCAGAATGTTCCAGTGTCCAGCAAGAGTTGACAGCTGTGGAATGTCACCTGGTTTTGTTTTGTTTCAGAATGTTCCAGTGTCCAGCAAGAGTTGACAGCTGTGGAATGTCACCTGGTCTTGTTTTGTTTCAGAATGTTCCAGTGTCCAGCAAGAGTTGACGCTGTGGAGTGTCACCTGGTCTTGTTTTGTTTCAGAATGTTCCAGTGTCCAGCAAGAGTTGACAGCTGTGGAGTGTCACCTGGTCTTGTGTTGTTTCAGAATGTTCCAGTGTCCAGCAAGAGTTGACGGCTGTGCAGATGAGGGAGGCCAAACTGTTGACAGTTATTAAAGAGGAGGAGCAAGAAGTTTTGAGACTTCAGACAGAGCTTCATGCAACAAAGGAACAAGTCACATCATTACAGGAAATGATGAGCAATTTGCAGGCAGAGAGTAGGTAAGACTGTTTTAAACATCGACACAAATATTCGAACAAGTGCTTCTTACTGTAATGTATTTACAGTAACCATTGGTTAACAGGATATGCTAAAATAATCTGTACGCTACTTCCCCATCGTGTTTTATCCAAACTGACTACCCAGAATGCATCTGACCTGGCCCAATAACCTGTGTTTTAGTAGTTGTTCAAACTCATATTCTCTGCTCGGGTACCCATAATATTATATATGCTTAAAATGTTTTAACTTAAGATGTTAATTTGCACATTCAGATATTATTGATCTTTTCAAATGCTAAGCTATTTTTTACTCTCTAAGTACATTGAAACAGGTCCCGTGGCATTGGAAGTTTGACTCATTATGACAATACAATAGGTACAGTCTGAGGTCTATAGGACGCCCGTTGTTTGAAAGCTCAAAACTCATGTTGCTACAGTGACGTAAATGCAAATATTACAATTGTATTTACATTCTTTTTTTTAGTGGTGACCTGGTGGTCTAGGGGTAAGGTGTCAGACTTCTGTGCTGGCGACCGGGGTTCAATCCTCGGTCCCGGCACAGATTTATCTGATTACCAAACCCTTCCTTCACCTCTGACAAGACATCTTGTGGGGAATGCCAGGCCTCCACCGTGGTTCGGATCCCACGTTAAACTGTAGGTCCTCCATTTCATCTCACAATCACCCTACCATTACATATTAGCGTAAGTGCGTATAACCCGAATGGGTAGTAAGACGCGGTGCTAATAATAATAATAATAATAATACATTCTCTTCTTACAAAATAAGGGTTTATATGAGCATTTATAATTACAAAAATTAGTTTTTTGTATTTATTAAATTAACAAATACATCTATAATAATAAAAGGAAGTGTTTGTGTGTGTGTGATGCCCAGCCAAATCTACGGCATACAGAGAACTGAAATTTTTAATATAGGTGGACGGAAGGGGGTCTGAATGAACCTCGAAGTCGGATTTTAAAATTTTTAATTGGCTTTTTAATTAGGATATTTTTAACAAATTTTTGAAGAAAATATTTTCAATCTGGTTTAGAATTAAGTTTCAGAGATAACGTTTACATTTACAATCGAGCACCATGGGGTGAGGGGGGCCTTATATAATTCTTATACCACAGTGGGTCATGGGCAACACCGAGCGGGATTTATAGTTTAAAATAAATGTGTACGCTGTTTACCCTGAAAGGTGTCGTCGGTCTTAGCCTATAGATTACACTGTGGCTTATCTTTATAAGCTATGTCTTAGTGTAACTCAACAAGTTAATATTAATACATTTCAGGATAGTGAAGGGTAAACATACTACACTATTATTCATTTATTGAGAATTACTCAGTAGCAAACTTTGTTTGACATACTAATAAAGTATTTATAAACTTAACTTGATAGTATATTTTACAGTCTAGTGATGGTGTCACTCACTACACCAAATTTATATTACATTCCTTGGTATTATTTTGTTTTTTTATCACTCTGAAACTGATTTAAGTTTATATTTTAAAGTTCATACATACAGATGCAAGTATATTCTCCCGCCTGTAAGATACAGACATATGTTTAGCACATTCATTAGGCCAACATACAGACATACAGACATACAGACATACAGACATACGTCAGGGGGTCATGAAAAGTTGACATCCATCAATATTTAGAATTCAATTTTCTTGGTGATCATAATACTTAATGAAAAATTAAAGTGATAATATATGTAGCATTTGTACACATAAAAGAAACATTAGTAGTTGTTGCACTGAACTGTGGGTAAAACCAAAACAGCAATGTGAAACTGAAATCAACAAGCCGCTGTTCCCTTACGGGGTAGGCCAGGAACTGTGCATATAGCTCAAAAAACAACATCTCCATTCTTAATCCATCCTCACTAACTTTCTCCAAACTCTTGAGATCTCCCTTTGCTTCAACAACTTCCATACATCGAGTCATATATGCTCTCTTATTCTTAAAACTCTCAGTGTTTCTCTTTTTGACACATTCGTCTGCCACATTTAACTATGTCTTACAATCTTTGTTGGCAATTTGTTCAATAAAATTATACAATATCACTTATTTGATATAATCAAAGCAAAACTATGTCTTATTAATTTCATCATGGTGATAAAACATGCATAGAGCCAGGAAAACAATATTAATAAATGGTGTGAAAATCAGGAGTTCAAATACTGACCTTATCTTCAGCAGACAAATGCACTTTTAGCGATAAGAGCCAGTGATAAGTTAATTCAAGACAATGCTTAAACCTTGCCTCGATAAACCCTGACTGTCTCCTTAAAAATGATCATGTGTCACACACATTCATACTCACATTTCGATTGATTGTTTTGTGTGTGTGTGTGTGTGGTGTGTGTGTGTGTGTGCGCGCGTGCATGTGTTAAATCTTGATGCACAAGTACTATTTTTACATCGTCATCTTCCACTTAAAATATTACACAGTCTTCCCAAAGTATATTTATAGGACACATTTTCTTGTGATAGGGAAACCCAGGATTATCAATTTGCTACTGTCCTGTTTATTTTTATCATTTTTTTATGTTAAATATGTTATAGAACATGCATACGAGCAATTCCACAAGTTGTTTTTGTATGCTTTATGAAGTATAGCTAAAGCTATTTATCCTTACTGTGGATTAAAATGAATTAGGTACTCTTTAAAAGAACAAATCATTAGATTTAAAATCTGATTGCAATCCTAAGGATGGGATCTTAAAATTATCCAATTCCTGAGGTTATTTGAGGATTCAACTAAAGATAAAATTCAAGATTTTTTTTCTTCGACATTTTGAATTTAAATTGGTTTTAGAGCTACAATACTTATTATTATTACTATTAGCACCGCGTCTTACTACCCATTCGGGTTATACGCACTTACACTAATGTGTAATGGTAGGGTGATTGTGAGATGAAATGAAGGACCTACAGTTTAACGTGGAATCCGAACCACGGTGGAGGCCTGGCATTCTCCACATTCACAAGATGTCTTGTCAGAGGTGAAGGAAGGGTTTGGTAATCAGATAAATCTTTGCCGGGACGAGGATTGAACCCCGGCCGCCAGCATAGAAGTCTGAAACCTTACCCCTAGACCACCAGGTCACCTACAATACTTCTTCTTAGTGGTCGAGTTCCAAAATAGCTATAGCATGCACATAACAACCAGACCCCAGACCATCAATTTAACAATCAACTGGGTGCATAAATGTTTTAATGAACACATTTTAGTAAAAAAATGTGATAACATTAAAGTTACTATTTTATATTACTCTCTTATAATCTAATTTTCTATTTTGTTCATAATTTTTACAAGATTCTAATTAAAATGCAAGATTCAGTATTCAGAGATAAAATGAAGATTTGACTTTGTAAATAGTTAATTCGAGTCATTTCTAACGAATACAAGTAAAATGCTCACATTTTGATTGGTGTTCCCAGACTGGAGCTTGCTAGGGATAGGGAACACCACACTGAAGTAATACATGTCCTGAAGGAGCAACTTTCTCAGAAGGAGCTCCAACTGCAAGATCTCGGAAATATCCACAACCAGCAAGTGGCTGCTCTCCAACAAAGGTACCGGTAGTTATTTCTATGGTTTTATCATACAATATTCAAAACCACTTATCTATAATAATAAAAGGAAGTGTTTGTGTATGCGATGCCCAGCGAAATCTACGGCACAAGCAGATCTGAAATTTTTAACATAGACGGACGGAAGCAAATGCACCTCGAAGCAGGATTTTTAATTTTTTTATTAGCTTTTTAATCAGGGTATTCTTAACAAACTTTTGGTGGGTCACGTGCAACACCGTGCAGGATTGCTAGTTTATCATATTTTTATTTTAGGATACCAAACCTTTCTTACTCCATCTTTTTAAATATGCATTACATTTCTCAACTAATATGCTGTGCACTCTATGTCCAAAGTTGTCCCAAAATGGTATTTTCCTTATGGATTTGATCATTTCTCAAACATGTTCAGTGAGATTAACAAACAAAACTTTCACTTTCATAACATGTTCTGTTTTTTATCTGACTAATATCATGCTTTTTGTATAAAAAACATAAGTGACTCTTAAAATGTTTGTAACCTGATATTCTGAAAATTGAAAAATGACACCTGGACACGGGAATCGAACCCGGGACCTTTGGCTTAGTACGCCAATACTCTAACCACTGAGCTATCTAGGAATTGTCTCGTGTCATAGCCGACGATTTCCGCACTTCCATCACAGACTTTGTCTTAAAATATGAGTGAAGAATGTCCCTGGGAACGGGACAACTCCTGGATAGCTCAGTGGTCATTGGCATACTAAGCCAAAGGTCCCGAGTTTGATTCTCGTGTCTAGGTGTCATTTTTCAATTTTCAGAATTTATCATTTTGGTCACTGACTCTGTTATCAGATTTTTATCTATTTGTATTGTGTTTGACAAGATCTCTACCAACAATACTCAGTCCTCAATGCTGCAAATGATACTGTTATCTGAGCTCTGAACTGTTATTTTATTTGATAAGATCTCTGCCAGTGTTCCATTGATACTGTTATTCAAGATCTGAACTGTTCTTTTGTTTAACAAGATTCCCGCCATTACTCACTTATCATGATACTGTTGTTTGTAATGTTATTTTAAGTACCTCGGGTTTATTTTACGAAAAGAATAAATTAATCCATCATTAACATAAACCCAGAACACGAAAGTAGTTAACTTTCATCATAGCTATAACTAGAATATGGTTACTTTTTAAAGACAGTATGAATTCATCGTGAAGTCAAGCTATTAAATAAATAAGTATTACTAGAGCAAGTAAAACCTCCCGGGACCACACCATAATAATATTAATAACATTTAAATAAACTCACCTTGAGTTTACGAATATACCACGGACTCTCGATTTACGCCATGCTTTATTGGTTTACCCAGTTGGCGGGTTTTCTTGACATCATGTGTTGTGACGAGATACCAGGGAAAGCAATTATATTTTATTACATGTTTGAGCTTTATCATTGAATTTGACTGACCTTCGCTAATACGCTCGTATCAAACAATGACTCTCATCAGGGATTAACTGTTAATGTGTTGAAATGAATAATGGGAAACCATTTTTTAAATAGTTTTATTGCGATCACCAGATTATGCAACTTGGAAGCCGAGCACTTGACACAGTTGTCGGAGCTGCAAAGCCGCTTGAGTGAAGCGCTCACGTCGGCTCAGATTCTCACAAGCAGTGTGAGAAGCTACGCGGGGAAGTAGAAGACGCTCTCTCACAGTTGTACCAATACAGAGCGCGTGCTCAACGCATCCTACAAGACAAGGACAGACTTATAGCAGAGCTCAGGGGGGAAGGTACAGTCACTTCACATGTGTGGATTAATCTGAACATCTCAAAAAGAGCTACAAATTACTCTAAGATGAACAGTTCTTACCTAGTCCCAATTCACTAAAATAGTTAAGCTCATATATATACTAGAGGTATACCAATTCACTAAAACTGACTTCCGATACCGATTGTTTAAAATAATCATTCATGCTACGATTATTTACATCGATTAATCCCAATTATCAAATATTTATTAATAACTATTAATATGCTTAAGAGAATGATAACAGTTAATGTAATTAATACAAAAAAATTGTATGTATACAAAAAAATAGTTTGTGCATAAGAGGTGAAAATTAGAACTTGATTGTTAGTTTTATCAAGGATATGAACTTATATTTCTCATCTGGTTATGTAATCTTTGCATAGTCCGCAACCCAGATGAAGTGTGTATATGTGTTTTTTTGCGATTTTGATCACTTAACTCTTACCTCGAAAATTGTGATTTAAATTCTACTTTAAAAAAACGATTAATCGACATAATAATTGCCTGATAATGATTCATCGGTATCCACATTGGTACACCCCTAATATATACACATTTTTACGTGACATGTTTTTAATTTAAACAAATCTTCTAATTAGTTTCTTTCTAATGCTTATCACTTAGAAAATATTTAATATTAAATTAAGTAGACACAAGCTAACTTAATTTTGAATAAAAATGTATGTCATCCTAAGATAGAAACACCAATAGAATCCTAAACGAAGATATTTCATGATGGTATTTGATCACTTTTCATATTACATAATACGAGTGTTGGAACACTTGACTGTCATTGTTGTATAACACCACATTTAACTGTCAGCTAGTGCCGTAGGTCTGGAAGGACGACTGTCTCCTCTTGATGACATCACGGTGCTTGAGCTAGAGCAGCTACGTCAGGAGCGAGAGCTGCTTCGTGAGGAGAGTGCGCAGGTGTGCGCCCGACTCCAGGCAGCCCGGGAAGAACTGCAGGGGGCAGAGTCCAGGCTGGATGCCTTCAAAGAACAGACTACCTCCAGGTGCAGGCCCTTCAGAACAGCGTTCAGGAGGAGAAGAGGAAAAGACAAGCAGCAGAGGAAGATTGCAGGACACAGGCAGAGGTGAATACACTATATTATCCTCCACACGCTACTTGTGTATATTACAAAGCTCGTAACAATCAATTAATAATGTGTTTCTAAACAACACCAACAAACGGGTCAGCCTTACATTTAATGCCATTGTATATCATATAGTGTTCTTGACCTGCATTGCGATGCCATTTTAAGTGATATTGAAATTATCACCCCACGATTGGGCGGCAATTAAAACGTTCTTGAAATAATTGTGAGATAATTGATCATTATAGCCCTGTGATCAAGCGCCAAGTATAGTGATATTTCTTATGCTTGTGGAATAAGTAAGACCTTTAAATTTGCACACAGCTTATTAAAATTATTTCACTTTTGGCACTAAAGAAATAATTTTAGATGATACAGTTTAGTTGAACTACAGATTAATTTTCTGTGACATACACATTCCATGTTCTGGGTACCATGTGCTGTGTAGATTTAAGTTACTACTATATAATCTTACACACAAGCGGCTTATATATGATCTACCCTTGCCTCTTGGACCCCTTGTCACCAGTGTTAAAACTAACTAATAGAAAGAGTTCTGGTGGCAGGGTTGTGAAGGCCAGCTTCATATTGGTTAGAGGTAGCTAGCGTGACTTGCTTTTTTGGTAAATACTACGAGTTGATTTTTGAAAGAAAAAAATAAGTTTAAAGGTGTACTCTATTGACATTATTTCTGAAAAGCATGTGATTCTCCATGGATGAAGTATTGAAAGGATATTTGACATATAATACTTAAAAGAAAAATGTATTTCGTCCATAACTTTTTTTAATATATGAGAGGGGTCCAAATCAGTATTGTTACAATTTTCACAAATGATGTATTATGGGAACCCTCAGATTTTATTAACTGGTACTTTTAGTTAAAATTTAATTAAAACAATCATTTAGAATTGAATAGATTGATTTTTTCTTAAATTTAAAGTATTGAAAGCGGCTCGAATTTAATCAGCACCCTGGGATATGTCCCGACAACCCAGTCCACCCCTGGTGGCCTATCCTAAGATTATATTTGGACAAACCTGATAACTAGACTTGTGAGCATTAATTTACCTCTTAATTGACTGTGGATTAATATAATAACAATACATTTTAACTCTTATTAATACATACATTCTCTAAATAAACATATTTAACGTGAACAGACTCAACTGAGGAGACTCAGCCTACAATGTCCACTATATTTACTAAGTTCCGCACATGATAGAAGTAGATTCATCCTGCCTAGTTATGAACTATGCTAGTGTCGCGTGCATTACAGGACCTGCGCTCGCTGCGGGAGGAACTGACTCGAGAGCGAGCCACTCTTGCTTCCAAGGCACGTGAGTGGGAGACAGAGTTGACAAAGCTGCGTAACCAGCTCTCCAAAAGACCCTCCTCGGTGTTGGGTGGAGAGCTGGAGTCTAGACTTCATGCTCTCACACAAACACTTGTACTCAAGCAGACATCTTTGGAACAAGCCACCACAGAGAAAAATGCTCTCAGGCTTCAGCTTGAGAAACTCGAGGTGGGTGTCTTAGCTTCATACAACATATAATCTTAACTTAAGACTAGGACATGCACAACATCCAGTCCTCGACCGTTTATTTATCAATGTGAAGGGGTAAACCCATATAATAAATTTTTTGGCCATGACAAGAATCAAACCCGGGACCCTAAGCTCAGTAGGCATACACGCTACCAACTGATCTAAGGTGTCAGATCTATATTTATTGAGTGCTTTTAGGGTTGGTCTCTAAAAGCCCCTTTTTTAAAGTTTGTCCTTAAACATTTTTTTTTATAAGTTCCTTTTTCTTGATAAACATTTCTAATAAACTAATGAAAAATATTATAAACTTTTACAAAAAAAAGTTTTGTATTTTGGTGCCGTTTTATTTAAATTATTGCCCCCAATGAAGTAAATTGAGGTGACATTTAAATATAACTTGTGCTTCAAATGAAAGAGGGTTTTCAAATTCAGATTTGGTGCTTACAAGTGATAAAGCAGCAATGAATGAACGCTGAATCAAAACTAGGCTAAACATTTTGTCTGGAATGAAGACACACTAAAATAAAGTTTATTTGCTACCCATTACTAGTTAACTTTTGGTTATGGGCAGAAATATTTACCTAAGTTATAAAACTTTCGTAGAACAAAACAAGTTTAAATAAAGAATGACTTAGGAGAGCTACTAGGTTTAAATTAGGAGGGATAGCCAGCACACTTACCTTGGTGATACTGCAGAATAAATTGTTAAATTAGGAGGGATAGCCAGCACACTTGCCTTGGTGATACTGGAGTAGACATTGTTAAATTAGGAGGGATAGCCAGCACACTTACCTTGGTGATACTGGAGTAGACATTGTTAAATTAGGAGGGATAGCCAGCACACTTACCTTGGTGATACTGGAGTAGAAATTGTTAAATTAGGAGGGATAGCCAGCACACTTGCCTTGGTGATACTGGAGTAGTAATTGTTAAATTAGGAGGGATAGCCAGCACACTTGCCTTGGTGATACTGGAGTAGAAATTGTTAAATTAGGAGGGATAGCCAGCACACTTGCCTTGGTGATACTGCAGAAGAAATTGTTAAATTAGGAGGGATAGCCAGAACACTTACCTTGGTGATACTGGAGTAGAAATTGTTAAATTAGGAGGGATAGCCAGCACACTTACCTTGGTGATACTGGAGTAGAAATTGTTAAATTAGGAGGGATATCCAGTACACATACCTTGGTGATACTGGAGTAGACCTTGTTAAATTAGGAGGGATATCCAGTACACATACCTTGGTGATACTGGAGTAGACCTTGTTAAATTAGGAGGGATATCCAGTACACATACCTTGGTGATACTAGAGTAGACCTTGTTAAATTAGGAGGGATAGCCAGCACACATACCTTGGTGATACTAGAGTAGACCTTGTTAAATTAGGAGGGATAGCCAGCACACATACCTTGGTGATACTAGAGTAGACCTTGTTAAATTAGGAGGGATAGCCAGCACACTTGCCTTGGTGATACTGGAGTAGACCTTGTTAAATTAGGAGGGATAGCCAGCACACTTACCTTGGTGATACTGGAGTAGATATTGTTAAATTAGGAGGGATAGCCAGCACACTTACCTTGGTGATACTGGAGTAGATATTGTTAAATTAGGAGGGATAGCCAGCACACTTGCCTTGGTGATACTGGAGTAGATATTGTTAAATTAGGAGGGATAGCCAGCACACTTACCTTGGTGATACTAGAGTAGAAATTGTTTGTATAGAAAACTACAAAACACAAAAACACACTTTTAAGGACAACCATTTTATGATGAAATTTTGTTTTCGAAAGGTGTCATACAAACTATTTATACAACTTATTGCATTTTTGTGAGTTTCATTATCATAATAATTCAAAATTATAATAATAACCAGTGTAAAGAACTTGCAAAATAAAAGATTTATTATTTTATTACATTTAATAATTTAATCAAAAATTTTATTTGTCATACATTTCAGATGTTCTCTTAACTGGCAAATAATTGGTTCAGCTTGTTGCTGTAAAATAACTCCTGGTACGAGTTAGTATACCGTCATACCATCTTCTGTTTCAGAGCAAGCACAGAGAGACAATAGCACAGCTTCTTCTGAGCCAGGAAGGTGTTGTCAACGTCAATGACACTGACGATGGTGAGTACTTTGAGTGTCAGTTTACAACAAGCACTGCCACATGGTTCTTAATCTTAAAAGTATCGGCCAGGGTCAAGTTCGTTGAGGCTTTTGTATAAAATTGTGACCAATTACTCTTTTTGGAGTGAATTCAGGTTAATACGCTATTCATTCTTTATTCGCTACAGAGATGGCAAGAATCAACTACCGCATGGTTCATTTTTAGTGTAGTCCAAAATGCTAATAAACTCACTTGCATTAAGCAACTATGCACATATTTAGATTAGCTACTGTATAGTTTTAATTTTTGTTTTTACAAGTTCTTGGCACAGACATCCATTATTATCATATCACAATATTATTCTTATGTTTCTGACTAAAGAGTTTGCTTTTATTGTATTAATAACCTTAATGCAAGTTATAAACTCATCATTCGGATAACATCAACTTTTTACAAGTCTTCTTCAAGATTGTTAATTGTGGGTTTCTGTGTTGAGGGCCGTACATTTCCTCTGTATATAAATGTTTTTACCAGAAATGCTCACTTCTCCAGCTAAAGCCAGAGTGCCGAGTTTCTTGGTGGAGAGTCCGTTTGATACAAGTGTTGCTCGACGGGTGAAGAGGGCCTACTCGTCTTTAGACGCTGTCAGTATTCGTACAGGAGTGTTCCTCAGGCGATATCCTATAGCGAGAACACTTGTAGCTTGTTACATGGTGAGTCCTCTACAATACAACCATCTAAGACTAAGGAAAGCCATGGTGGCTGCAGAGAGGGAAAACAGGGAAAACCTGGGAAAGTCAGGGAAAACAGGGAAATGTCAGGGAATTTAACTAAAAATAAGGAAAAGTCAGGGAATTAAAAAATATGTCTAAAATATCCCATTAATTTCACATCTAAACAAAAGTTAATATACCAAAATAAAATAACATTTTAATTTTTTAAACAACTGATAAAACCGTTTATGTTTAGTAGATAGAAACTTTTTATAATATGTGATCAATAATAAAACAAATCATCATCCACCATTAAAACTGGAAAAAAGTAGTCAGGGAAAATTGAAAAATGTTGCCTGGAATTCCTGGAAAAGTCAGGGAATTTTGTAAAATATGTTTTGTAGCTACCCTGAAAGCTTCAAAATATTAAATTTAAATATAATCAAGCTCACCTTTCCTGTACATTCTTCCAAATATAATACAATTACCTCATAAAGTGAAAAGAGGTTTTATTTATGGAGAAATCTCAGTATTTGAAAGATACAAAATGGATTCTAAATTTAAAATCAAATTAGATCTTAGAGTCAGATTCACTACCTAATCTAAAGTTTGAACATAGAAGTCTTACTTTAAAAAAAAAACTATAATCAATTAGTAATAGAAATATGACTATCAACTTCACTATAACATTTCACATAAGTCACATGGCCATATTTATATTTTATTTTAACATATCAACTCATATTAAAGTTTCCCATGAAAGATTGTAAATAGTATTATATTAATAATCTAGTCATTTTTAGAATTTAGTTTGATGATTATAATTTATATTAAATTCAAATTAAAACTAAATAATTATAATTTAGCCTACCGTTCGATACGAATTCAATTTGAAATATTTTCTATATAACATCTATTCAAATTTGCTTTAAAAATCTTCTCGAAGTATAATATTTAATTCAGAATTGATCCAAGCGTTAAGAAAAGATTTGGATTAGATTCATAAGTGAAAATATTGTAATCACACGGGGAATACAAACCTCCATTTATTTTGAAAAGGTTACTAACATTTAATATCAGAAGTTATTACTTGTATTCTTGAAGAAAGTTCCTCTAAAGTTGTCTTCAAAATAATATTTATGTTTTAAAGTGTTATTTCTTTCTTTTCCGCAGGTGTTACTCCACTTGTGGGTGATGCTTGTATTGTTTACATACACTCCGGAGGCTCACCAATGACTAGATATATCTCTTCCCGCCATAAAACAAGTGTAACCAACATTGCAGCCATGGACTCATGTCTCTGGAGATATTTGATGATCCATGACTTTTATAGATAGACACTTTCTATTTGGGTTCTTATTTAAACCTTTAAGTTTAATATGCAATTTAATAAAATGTAATGGTTTTAAAGGGAATATGTTTATTTTGGAGACTTTTTCCAACATCACAACAATTACACTTGGGACATTTTTTATTGTAATGGAAGAAAATAACACACAAAGAAATAGGAGAGGTTTGGTATGGATAAAAACAAATTTTGGCACAGAGCGGAAGCAGGGGAGGGGTAGAACAAAATCAATCGGGGCATGTCACAAAAAGGAATTAGAAACAGGATTATACAAATCTACCGGAAATAAAGGATGAACATTGATTGGTTGAAACAAGAATGAACAAGGAAAACTATGAGACATGCTCAGAACAAAGTAGAATGAGAAAAGTTAGGGAAAGAATGACACTGCAAAGGACTAGAGAAATGATGGCTGGAACAAGCTCTTAAAAATAATATAATTAATTGATAAAAAATTATATTGGCATTTAAAATCTATTAATTTAGACAACCACAATAGTGAAACAATAACCAACTTTGGTGATAATTCTAACTGTGAGAAACTAAAAAAATAAATGGATAGTGCTGGTCTTTTGAAAACAAAATTTAAACATATAAATACAATACGTTTTTCCATTCCCTTAGAATAGATCCACCGTACACTGATGTACAAGTTCCTTAGGAAAACAATATGGGACAAAATAATGTAATTGAATTAATTTGGATTTAAGATCATTCGAGAATGAAATTGTATTTCACAATGTTAACAATTATCTATATCTATACTAATATTATAAAGAGGAAAGATTTGATTTTTTTGTTTCTGACTGATGAAATGAGGACATTGAGGTTAGTGTTAGTGTTTGACTTCTGAAATATACACTAATTTTTCTAGCCAGTATCCATACTAGTTTGAATTGAGCTGATGTATCTTATTCCATTGTTTATTAAAATAGGGTTTCATGAAAGCAATTTAAATAGACTTAAAGCAACTATGAAGGAAGAGAAGTAACCTAGGGCTTTGTTACAACTCTTATGAGTTTTCATTTGATTAAGTAGACAATATTAAATAAAATATAAGTTTCTGTATTCATCCTTTAACATTTTCAAATTTGAGATACTTTTTAAATTGGTCATTTAGTGTTCGATTTGCAGGAAATTTCATATAACCATGTCTAGAATGCTGATTTCAAATTTGTCATCAGTCATTTCATAAAATGTCAGTGGAATGTCGTTCACCCTCACGATCTAAATTACAATATATTTTGAATTAGTTTATTGACGTACCAGTATTAACATTTTAAGGCAACTTCCATGTGATTATGAAGCAGGACATTGGTAGACGGTATCAGAATACTGTAGAAATATTAATAAAGTCAATTTTTTGTATTGCTTTATTTTATAGCTGTAAATGTTTTAAACAAACCTGACCCAATTGCTAAGTGTTTGATAAAGTGATGAGTGAGTTCTACATCTCAGGAAACTTAGCTAAATATTGCTTCCAAGTGTGTGATAATAAAGCAGCAGTTTTGGGTGGAGTTTTAGCCATATACTTACTTTTTTAAGGATTTTAACGACTATAAGAAGATGTGAAATTCTAATCGAAATGTTAGTTGTTTAAGTGTTAAAAACTAAAAGACATAATATGCCATTATAAGACGAACACAGCCTAGCGCTGCCATTACATTCTCGAGACCACAGCAAACGAAAGAGAGACAAAAGAATTAAAAAACTCACAACTTTCTAGCTGACTACTTAACTCTCGCCCACGCATAATTAAACTTATCATTGACTGCGGCGCTTGCATATAGAATACAAGAGTAACAATAAGCCCTTGGTATCATTAATAGTCTTGGTTTCAATCAAGTACAGTGAGCAAGAAAGGAGCACAATCAAAGTTCGACTAAGTGAACATAGACAAGTCGGCAGTGGGGTTTGATGACCTGACATCCAGAGCGAGTTGTTTCAAGGGCGGCCATGGACGATGAATAACAAGACTGCTCGAGGGGCAGACACTCTGGGAGATGCAGCGTAAGGCCTCACAGGAGTGTGAGCCGGAGCCATCGCGCTGGGATCCTGACGAAGGGCCTCTGGAGTGGAATTCGTGGAGGGCTCCGGAGCTGGAGATGCTGTCAGGGGGTGGTCAGCAACCGGAGGCGGCTGAATATGGGGCCCAGTTTAGGTCCATCAAATGGAGGGGCAGGCGTAGGTGCTGGCGTGGCCTGCTCGATCATCTCCCATGACAACTCAACTGGAACAGCCTTGGGTTCTGGATGTGTATATGAGATGCAGAAATTTGTTTATAGCGTCCACCTACAATCACTAAATATGAGACAGTTGAGATTATGCTTAGTTTCACCTAGAACCGCCTTGAGTTTGCGATGAGTGACAGAGCGCACCCATACTAGGTCACCTGAAGAGAAATGTGTGACCTTGGAAGACTGTAAAGCAGTGAATTTTGCCTGAGCCTCCTTCACTCTTTGCTTGATAATAATGGACGGTGGAGAAGCGAAAGCTTTATGCGGGGCTTTCGGCCCAAAAACCTTTCAGCTGGTGTCACCTTAGTAAAGGTGTGAGGCGTGTTGCGATACGCCAAAAGAAAGGCATCTCCTTTATGCTGAAGGGTTCTGGATTTAGTAGAAACATCTAACAACTGTTTCATGAGAGCTGTCTTGCTGGTCTTAACGACAATCTCCACTGAACCCCTGGATTGGGGGTGAGAACGGGAGAAGGGGAATGTACAATTCCATTGTTAGACAGAAAACTAGCGAATGCAACTGATGAAAATGGAGGACCATTGTCAGAAACAACATCCTCGGGCAGCCCCCAGGCTGCAAGCATTGAGCACAGAGCTTCACAAGTGTGCTCTGCCGAGGTGCCTTCGTGCATGATACGGACCTCGGGCCATTTAGAATGACCATCTACAGTAATGAGTAGAGTCCTACCTTCAAATTCGGAAAAATCAATATGGATTCTTTGCCACCTTTTAGTAGGCCAGGTCCAAGAGATTAGTCGTGAGGAGCAGTTGATTGGAGTGATTGGCAAACACTACACCTCTCTACCCCAGCTTCCAATTTGTCATTGAGACTTGGCCACCACACAAAATACGTGCTAGGTTCTTCATGCGACTAGATCCAGGATGAAGCTCATAGAGGAACTTCAGGACGAATCACTGAAGTGACAATGACCTTATACAACTACAATAAACAATCAATTCGCCAAAAATTCCGGGGCTCGCCGATGAAAAAGGCAAAGATCTTCATCGGGGACCACATCAGGCCAACCATTGAGGACATACGTGATCACTCGACTTAATATAGGATCCTTCTTGGTCTCGCGGCACCTGGACTGCAGTGAGAGGTCCCAGGGACACCAAGAAGATATTGTAAATGTCAGACTTCACCTCAGTCTGATCAGGGAAAGGTTCCGGCTAAGAAAATCAGTATGAGGAATCAGTTCAGATTATCAAAATGTGCTTCTATAGGCGAAGAGCCGTCAGAGTTCGCATTTTATCTTTAGACCCAATACTAGACACCAACGCTGCATTGTCAGTACATAGCTCAAAATATTGTCCAACCCAGTATTTAATGAATTTCTTAAGTCCAAAAATAATATCTGCAGCCTTACACTCTTTCTGGGTGTGGTTTTTTTTATCAGCATTGGAAAAAGTCTAAGATGTGAAAGCGATAGGGCTTTCTGCCCCATCGGGTTAAATGTGATAGATGACAGCACCGGCACTATACTGCGAGGCATCACAGGTCATTCTGAGCGGCAAGTGAGTAGAGTAAGGAATGAGTACCTGATCGCCACTCAATTCCTAAAGACACTGATGATAAACCCTTTGTTGCTCAGATCTCCAACACCAATTCGCATCCTGCTAGAGCAATACATACAACGGCTGAAGCAAAGTAGACATATGAGAGAACTTGCTTAAAAGGTTACAACCATTGAACAGTGAATTTCGATTTGGATGAAGCTCTTGACTTGAAGAGCCTGGATGCAACACTTGGCATCCAAAATGTGACCCAAAAGTTTAACCCTTGGCTTTAGGGAATCACACTTTTCTAGTTTGACAGTGACATTATATTCCACAAACCTTTGTAGAATAACTTCAACTTTACTTAGGCACTCCTCAGCTGTGTTACCTGACACTAAAATTCCGTTCAAATTAATAAAACCCTCAATATCTGCCATTATCTGACTAATGATGCTTTGAAAGATGGCTGGAGTCGAAGACAAGCCGTATGGAAGGCGAAGGCACTTGTATGGGCCATACGGAATGCTCAAGATCAAAATCACCTGATAAGCTGGTTCCAACTTTAGCTGTTGGTAAGCCTGGGCGAGATCGAGTACACTGAAAACAGAACCTTGAACTGTAGACAAGTCATCAATAACGGGTTAAAGGATAGTGCTCAAGATTTAACTTTCACGCTAAAATCTCCACACACCAATGCAGGTTTGTTGGCCCGGGGAACAATTACCAGAGGTTTTCTCCAGGTGAGACTATTGGTTTTCTAAATAAAACCGCTTGATTCCATTTCCTCAGGGGGCTTCTTGGCAGCATCACTCAAAGGAATAGGAATTACACGAGGGCCATAGAAGAGCGGAATGGCTCCCTTTTCAGAACGACATTAACTTCCACAACTTTAATGTCACCTGGTACCTCTTTGAAGACTAAGAGATATTTATTCCTGAGCATGCCCACCACATCACCTTGTACCTGCCGAACATAGTTGATGAGAAAGATGGCTATATCTGATCCAAGTTATGTCCAATAGTGATGGGAAGGAGTAGCTTTCATACTGCCCCTAATAGGAAATTATAACGGGTTTCCCACTACAGATCTAGTTCGTGACCAGTGCAACCACGAAGTGGAATGGTACTCGCCAGAGGAAGTTGTTTTGAAATGTGCAAGGTATACCGGCTCACCAATAAGACTAGCGCTGGCCACTGTGTCAACCTCCATGGTGAGAGATACACCATTGACATCCAACTGAACACTATTGTGAGCTGGTGCCCGACTACTGTTGGCAAGGTACAAGTTAAAAGATGGAGTAGCTTGGGCAGACACTGAAGGTATGTCCGCCTAAATTTGACAGACACCTCCTTGATGTTGAGAGGAATTTTTGACCCTGCGACAAACCTTAGCGATTTGTTATCTAAAATTACAGTTATGACATTGGGCATTTTTGAAGGAACAATTAGACCTAGCATGAGGCCCACCGCAACCTGCATATGACACGCTTCGAGATTGATAATGATTGGGTCCTGAAGAGTGCTGAGGTTTTGGTCCTTGACTGGATTGGAACTTTTTCTTGAATTTCTTGTTCTTCTGTTGATATGGGTGAACCACGTTGATGAGGTTAGGGTTGTCGCTGACAGACCAGTGAAGGGATCTAGTGAGTGGTGGCAACCATAAAGCTGAAGTTACCAACTTCATTACTGATTTTGTCTCGAACCATGTCTGACGAGATGATGTGATAAAACTGCGACTTTTGAGGGTGTCATCCAAGAATGTTCCGAAGCTACAAGTGGCGGCAAGATGACTTTAAGGGTAGGTTGAAGGCCGCGCAGGACACTCCTGCACTTGCGAGAACTAAAGACAGGATGCTCTTTGTACACTGATCTTATGGGAGCGTATTGAGTTTCGAGGAAAGTCTTAAGTAGGCTGAAAGTCTTGGTGGCGGGCAAACAGAGATCTGTTAAGACCTTGTAATGTTACTGACCTGCCCCTAAAGAATATGTGTGAGCATTGACAATAATATCGTCCTAGCTTTATAAACATATCTTATTTAATTTAAATTATATAGTATATTACATGGCGCTTAAGGCACTTCTTCTAAGAGAGCCATTGTCAATGACGTCAGAGTGCATGACGTAGGACCACTAGAGTCAAAAGAACAATTTAAGGTATCTTATAAGGAAAATAAATTTACTTCCTTTCCTAAAAGAACAATATGCATTTCTAAACTGTAATTTGAGCAAGCTTCCTGTTCTCGAACATTCTACTTCCACCCATATGTTTATTTTATTTTATTTTTCCATACGAAAGCTTCTGGAAGCTTCAATGAGCTATCGATATATGCGAAAGATGGGGCAACAGAACCTCACTAGGAGTCCAGTCCTTGATGTAGTCAGACTGTAGCTCCTGTCCGCGATCTCTACGATCGTGCTATCGGCCGCGTACGAAGTTTATTGACATGATCTGCTTTCTCTTGAAATAAACAGAGATTTTTAATTAAAAAATGTCAACTTAATAAATGTGTATTTATTACATAATATAGTAAACCGTGGCCCAACGAGGGGCGAGTGATATAAAGAGTGAGGTAAATAAACCTCATTTTTTATAAACCTTATAAAAAGGCTTCAAATCGCGTGGCAATCAAACCCCATTAGTTCACAACTCATCAATTAGTACAAAAACCAGGACAACTCAAATAAACAATAAGCACAAGAATAGAATGCTGTTCAATCGACGCCCAACACGGGGCGATTAATTCAATAGCTCTTCAACCTGATAGGCAACTGGGCTAATGCATCTTAGGAGCCAAGCAGCTTTAACGTCAGCCACAATTGTTTCAGTGGAAATGTTCACAAACCTGGCAAAATATAACTTTATGTCCTCAAGACGCGAGTCAAAAGTGGAAAACTTCTGCATGTAGAGACTGTTGGCATATTAAAATTGCACACGCAGAGCTACACACACAATACCAGACAAAAAAGAAACTCAGGGTTCTTGAAATAAAAACAATCACTCGTCGCCAGTTGTAACTTTGTAGCGTGCTAATTACGCTTTAGCACGTAAACTAGAAAAAAAAAATCTTATTTATGATTATCACTATAAATCCAAGAATTAATAAACTCAATAATATGTGGCAGATATAAACTCACGGTGAAATCGTGTTGCTGGAAACGGCCAAGATCAAGGAAACCTTCCCAAGTGGACGGCTACGTTCCGGAGAAAGCTATCTACACACAGAAACTTTGCTCGCTTGTAAAACTCAACTGTTATGGCTGTCCGCTCCGAAATGTTGTCATCAGCAGCCGTCTCCAAGCGTTAGAATATTTCTGGAAGATCACCTCCCGTCTGCTTCTTTTTCCTAACACGTCAGTGAATCTGGTATTAAACCACCACCCCTCGCTTCATATTTTGTATTCTATTCTAACCACTCGTCGTAGGAACATCCTAGAAGTCGTTGAGAGCAAGTAGACATACAAGTGTGGACTCGCCTCCTCACCGCAGATAATGTAATATGCAATATTAGGGTTTCTGGCTTGTTTATCTATGTCATAAGTTATAGTTTTGAATGTCAGGGTTTCTTATCTGTTTTGCTATGTCCATATGTCATAGTCTTAAATATTTGGGCAATTAGCCAACGCCCTATACTGTGTGGCCATGTTCCAGATGGTCTTACCTTTTGGATTGGAAAAAGGTGGAGATGAGGTAATCTAAAGCTTTGTTCCATGACCTAGTTGGGTCTTTTACTGATTCCAGTCTCTACTCTTTCTTTTGTTGTACCTTTGTATGGTACTCAACTGTGGATATGCTACTAATCCAGAGTAGTGGCCCGCACGGTATTGTTATTTTGTCCGCCCCCTTCAGGCGCCATTTGAAATAATGTCTAATTGTTATAGTCTGTCTCCAAATTTATGTTGAAATTTAAATACACTATTGAATGACCTGGCAGTACTAATGAGGATTAGACCGCCCATAGTATATTACAGCCTAGATTCCGGGTAGCTCACCATTAACTATTTGTAAACCTATAGTTCCCCTTCTTGGAACTTAATCCTTGTATCTCGTAACTTAATATGGAGTTAACTCATTCTAGCCAGCCCATTTAACTAACAACGTTGTATCTCTTTAAACTAGACTTTCCAGAATTAGGTATCGTTAACTATTATTCTTTTATATGTTCATTAAGTTAAAGTTTAGTAGTGCAAGGCTCGAGTAGTGTTATGTATTGGTGCATAACCTTAAATCTATAGTTCTTTCCAATTTAAATTGCCGTTGTTTACAGGCAGATGCACCTTCGTTTTAAAATGTGCGGTTGTTACACTTTCGCGAGTTACACCCTTCCTAATAAAGATACCCCATACTTGTCTTGCTTGTGAGTCAAATTAAAGTGTTTCACACCCAACGCTACAATGTCTAAAATAACTGATATCATTTCCATATACAAGCAATGGAATGTTATCTATATGATCACGTCAAAACATTAGTAATTTAACCAAACTGATTTGTTAGACTTGTATACCTCTCTTATTTTACATGCGACCAATCCTTCTTTGCATATCTTGGTTGCTGTATTCATCACGTCTTCTATCTGATAGGAGAAGCGGCGATACAACTTCACTATAGTTCTGAGATTGAGGAAGCTGTTAGTAATTAAAGATTTAGATATGATGGTAATATAAATAATATGCCATTATAAGATGAACACAGCCTGGCACCACCATTACATTCTCGAGACCACAGGAAACGTAAGAGAGACAAAAGAATAACAAAAAAACTTACAGCCTTTTGGCTGACTATTTAACATTACAGTGCGTTATGATTAACTTGTAATAAAAAGTGTCAACTTTAGCAGTAATAACGCGTATTGAGTTTTGTGATAATATATAAAGAATAATTTTTTTACAAACCAAAATGGTCAGCAAGACACTACCTATGAATAAACCGTACGTTGAATAAATTTATAATCGATCGTATATTTTAAGTTCATATCTCAGGTTAGCTATGCTTTTAATATTTTATTATTTGTTGTCAATTATTGTTGAACGAAATGTAGATATAGAGTATTACGGAACGAGACATAAATATTTTCATAGAGTACCAGTGATAGATGGATGTATGAAAATGAAGAAAACCAAGCTACGTAGTCGAGTAAATGTCACAATGAGTAGTAAAAAAGAGTTGGTCAATAGTGGTTTAACTGAGGAAAAAATTCGTATTTAGAATTGATATCTGGTATGCCAGAAATTAAATGGCTAGAAATGTTGGATGATGAAGAACGGGATAACACTATATTTTCTATACGAGACGAGATAGTTATTAACTGTTTGGAAATATCTTACAATAATTATCTTGCCAAACAATGTGTGGCATTCACAGTACATTGCTCTTATTTGGCTTTACTTAAAGTAATTAAGTGGAGTTTTCTCGCGTGTGAACCAGGGGAAGCCAACGTGACAGATAGTTTAGTTTGGAAGTCAGATACCTCACCTCCAACATCTATAGAGACTCGTGGGCTGGACTTTCTGTTCCACTCGTGGCCAAGATCAGGGATCCAACGCTTGTTATTAATGTTCCAGACATATCATGTTCTGACGAGGGAAAAGAATATTTTGTACCAAGTTCGCCAGGAATTACATTTGTTTCCACATTAAAGAAATCAAGAGATACAAACATGCACTATTGTCTTAAGTCTGCTAGCCTTAAAACATTGAGGACAGACTCAGAGATCAATGCCTATGAACTTACAGTTCCTAGCTTCTATAGTACCAAAACTATGAATTCTTATTCCACAGACTCAGATAATCTTGGTCGTTCCATCACTAGGGAACAATTGTCTCTCGCTAGGCGAGCATCCTTTACCCAAATTCTGACCATGCCAAGAAATGATCTTCCAGGACAATTAGGGGCAGTACTCGATAGTTTCAAAGTGAAGATGTTAGAGCGGAGAGTTGTTGCACCTGGTAGTGTTTCACTTCCATCCTTGACCAGCTCAATTAATTTCATACCGGAAAAATTTGATATTAAAAGTCGTGTTCTTCGTATGGATACTAAACCTAGAATCGATGGCAATCGTAGCCATAAAAGTATTAAGTTGATCCCAGAAGGTCCTCACCCCAACAGACTAAACATTCCGCAAACATAATAACTAGGGGCTACCACTATAAGAATATCACAAAGTTTTGAAAATATTAAATAATTGAATAAGTTAAACATTGAAAATTATATTATAATTTATTTTTAACCTGTTAAACTTCAATATTAATGTGAATTTGTTTTTGTTTTGAACGTGTTTGACACCAATTAAGGTTTTTAAAAATATACATATTTCAGTAATTTATTTTAAGGCTTTATAAAATTTGAGAGATGAAACAGAAAATTAAGAACTAATCTAGGCCTATTATAAATATCTAACACGGACGTTTCTAATTAAATCTCTAAAGTAGGATTTCCTGACGGCGCTCTTCGTGCGTTGTGTAGCGTGTGAAAAGCTGCCCTTCAACGACGCATAATGCATTGTAGAGTGTGTTTTCCTTAGACTATGAACAAACGTGGCTGACGGCGCAATTCCTCTCCAGTAGTGATTTTACAGTGGTTGTGAACAGAACGTTAAAATAAATTGTGTATCAACCTTTATTGCTGTTAAATGACTTTGAGGATGTTAAAGAGTAAGAAGAAGAAATCAATTACCTTTTTGAACGTAATTGCACTCTTAGGATAACTGTTAGTAAAGTGTTTTCTTGCAGGAAAAATGCGGGGTTATCAAAACATGAGAAAAATCGACTGGATGAAGAGGAGACATGTAAAGCTTATTTTAGATTCACGTGAGAAAAATGTTTTTTTACTTGTGAATCTCATTCTCAACAATTTGAAACAGAGTCGTGTAATAGAGTGAAAAGGTCGATCAGACCAGTTAGAAAACTCGCTCTCTCTTTGAGGTACCTATAATAATGTTAATGTTTTAAAATCAATAACAGCTTTAATTAATATTTCGTTTATTCATAAATATTTGTGGTATCAACTTATTAAGTTTCTTACAATAGATGTAGGTACCTACTAACTACTTGAGTTTACATTCATTGTTTATTAGGGTATGTACTGAAGACGGAACATCAGTGCTGCAGTAAGAGTTGTGGAATGCTGTTGAGTTGGGTTTGTTATTCTCCTTATTATTATTATTATTATTATTATTATTATTATCAGCATCGCGTCTAACTAACCGTCGGGTTATACGCACTTACTCTAATGTGTAATGGTAGGGTGATCGTGAGATGAAATGAAGGACCTACAGTTTAATGTGGAATCCGAATTCCACACATTCACAAGTTGTGACTAACACACGTCTTGTCAGAGGTGAAGGAAGGGTTTGGTAATCAGATAAATCTGTGCCGCGACCGAGGATTGAACACCAGACCCTCAGCACAGAAGTCTGACACCTTACCCCTAGACCGCCAGGCCATCCTTACTCTCGTTATTAAATGTATAAATGGTTCCCACACATCCTCTAGAGCTTTGATTTCAAATTTTCAATTCTGTCACAATATTTAAAAAAAATCATTCTAGCCTCAGTGTTAACTTCATGTTCAAGTTTTATAACAATCGCCGTCATGGTTTTGAAGAAAATATCAATTTCGTCTTCTGCCTTTGACTTTGTAATTTTGTCAATATATTTTCTGTATTCTATAGTTGATCTTATATATTTTTCTTCTATCAAGTCCAACATAATGTTTTATTTTCTGAACTTTTTGATTTTTGACCCAGGCATCTGGGAAGTATAAGCTACTGCTACTGGTAAATTCTTGTGTTTTCTTTTTTTTTGATTTTCATGTGAGTGTCCTGTGGTCGTATCATATAAATTGAAAGCTACCAGATTATCCTCCGCTTTGCTATCAGGACCATCTTTTGTCCCTTCCTGCATTTTATCACTGTTTTCCCTTCCATTCTGGGTATTTGAAAAGCTTTCTCGTTCATCCTACATTTTATCAAGGAAACTTAGACTTTCCCAATAAGAAGCCCTTTTCTTCGAAACTGCCAATCCAGTTCGTGGATTCTTTTGTTAATTTATCAGCCTATAAAGTGTGTGTAGGCCTAAAAAGAACATTTGTGTATCAAGGATACTGTACTTGGACACCCATGGGCTTAGGGGCCTCTTACCACATTGTAAATAAATGAATACAAATTTAGGGAGATACTAAACGTTTGTGTCACCCCGAATGTGTCTGACAACCTCCAAATGTATAATTTTACAATCCCATGACCATTATTTAGTCTTTAAAGCCAGTCCTGTGTCCATATTGTTTTCCTACGCTCCTTTTCATAATTTTCAATATCTTTATTAGTAATTAATGCAGCTGCTGCACCCAAAATTAATCTCTGACGTTCGATAAATATATGCACTTGAACCTAGTACCAAACTAGCAGCGTGTGAATACTCTAGTCCCGTTTCCATTGTACTAGCTAGTATACGGATATCTAGTCGCTAGCTAGCACACTTGATTTCTAGTACAAGCAAGTGTCGGGTGATAGTAGCTTTTTAAACCTGTGTAAAGCCCGTATCACACGACACTAGCTCATACTTGAAATCCAGTGTGCTAGCTAGCACATCATCATCTAGCGTCGTGTGAATCAGAAAAAGTATACTGGTTCTGCCACTTGGTACTGGCTACCATACTAGTTGTGAGGATAGAACACGCGCTATTTTCGTACTAGTTTCGACACTAGTCTGTGTAATTCAATCAATCAATGCTCGCTGAGACTGTTGTGTAGATAAATGGTATAAATGACGTCAACATGGTCATCGGATGTGATTTTGCTGTTGGCAGAAAATTATTCTAAACATCCTTGTTTATATAATACCAAATTGCCACAATATGACAATATATTTAATATATATGAATTTAATTTAAAACATGTCATCTAAAAACGACAGACCCAATTTTGATTTAAATAAACTTGATAGCATACCAACCTTGTGTGTGTTTTTTTTTTTTAGAATATAAAGTGTGCGTAGGCCTAAGAAAGAACATTTATGTATCAAGGATACTGTACTTGGACACCCATGGGCTTAGGGACCTCTGACCACATTGTAAATAAATTAATACACATTTAGGGAGACACTAAATGTATATTACCTAACCACCGAATGTATCATATTTAGCATCCTGCGACCATTATTATTTCGTCTTTCCCAACCAGTCCCGTGTCCATATTCTTTTTCCTACGCTCCCTCTCATAATTTTCAATATCTTTATTAGTAATTAATGCAGCTGCTGCACCCAAAATTAATCTCTGACGTTCGATAAATATATGCACTTGAACCTAGTACCAAACTAGCAGCGTGTGAATACTCTAGTCCCGTTTCCATTGTACTAGCTAGTATACAGATATCTAGGCGCTAGCTAGCACACTTGATTTCTAGTACAAGCAAGTGTCGTGTGAATTATAGTTCTAACTCCGCAGATTTTGAGTTAATCATAGATAAGGAGAAATTCTTTTTTTATTTACCTTGGCGCTATCTACGAGATGTTTTAAAACTAATTCTTTACATTACTGCCATCTATTATAAGATTTCGAACTAAAATTTTACTAGTTCCATTTATTTTGCTCATGTTGGCTATCAATGGTAAGTTTATTTTGAATCTGGCAGACTTCTTGTGATATGAATTTGATCCTAATTTACAGTATAGGTTATTTTATAGATCCTTTAATAAAATTATTTTTATTCCATATAGATGCTGTGTGGTATAAATGGGTTCTTTTAGTAAAAACTAGAATGTATAATCGAAGAGATAAGTTTGATTTCAGTAAAAAATCAAATATTTTGCATCAAAGTTGTAACTTTCTAATAGTAAATAAAGGTTATGATGTTGTAATCAACAGCAATAATCCAGATGAACAGGTAAACAAGTTCACTATATAGTATCGGTTGAACCTACAACATAAACTGGCCCAGACAGAGCATGATTAGACTGAATATTATAAAAATTGTTATGGGTATGAATCAGATAGAGGGTTAAGTTTGTGGGTAAGGACGCTTTATGATCTTGGCCAGCCAGGCGATGATCTAAGAAAATTTTCACAGATTATATTTTAAATTAAAATGGAGTGTTTAGTAAAATTTGCATGTAAAGGCTCCGACACAGTAGGTCCATAAGAAATCGATGCCACAGAGTAATTATTTGTAAGTTCTTATTCCGTTGGTTGCTCAACTTAAACTTTCTCCAGACTAGATTATACGGACTACCAATTACAGCTGAGTAAATATGTACATGCGCCTTGAAATAAAAGAACGGATGGCAGTGAGATGATCCGTCGTTATGAAAACAAACAAAGTGAAAAGATGGCTACACATGGAGCTATTTCAGAAACATTTTTCTACAAATCTAAACACCCCCGAAAGAGCAGCTTTTAGGAATTTTTTTCTGAGAATTACCAAGTTCTCAGAAATTTTGGCTTTGCTTTTGTAGGTTCAGCACCCCCTATCATTTGATTTATCCTTCATATACTGACATGATTTAATTTTTTCTAATAGATATATTATGGATACAAGTGATTATGAAATGTATTTTCTCCTAAAGGCCCTGTTTTGTTTAGTAAAAAACTCAAAGAATTTAAAGACGCATTAAGAAAAGAAAATGCTTGGTCAAGCATTTCGGAAATCTTCGGAATACCAGGTAAATTTTGGCTACTAGTAGGCCTACTTTAACTTTGGGATCCAAGCCCCTTTTTCTACGTTGTAGTATGAAAACTAGGAAAAAAAAGGATACATGCATAAATTGTTTCTGCCCATATATAATTTTATCAGCCTATTTTTTTTTTTCCAAGTTATAAAAATTCCCAGAGCTAGAAACATATTTGTAATAGTGTAACCCAAACCTCTCAATCTCCCGTTTGTGTTACTGTCAATTAAATAACAACAATATAAGTACACAAGTATATTGTGTTTGTTAATTATACGTGATAAACTGGGTTTTCTCGTTTTAAAAAGAACAAAATCAGTTTTTCGAATTAATTTAAACCATTAGTAAGTAATAAGTTATACTTTTTATTAAAGAACATCTTGCTCAAAATTATATTTACTGCCAAATTAAGAGCCGTTTCACAAAATATATTATTAATTTGTATGGAATTATTTATGGGAATTCCCCTTCAGAATGGGATTTCCCAGGGAATGGTTCATTATTAATTAGGTTAAATGAAATACATCTTTCAATTATTTAACTAGACTAATTTTACAGTTTCTCGTGTAATTAAACTCCCATCAGTAATGGATTACCCTTCAAATAGCCAATCTGCTTTAAATCGGACAACATTGGCTACAAGCCCAATTTATACTAAGTCTAACCATTTTAAGTTTAAGACCTTTAAACAATGATCCAAGAGTTTTTATTGAAACATTTCAACGGGATCTTGTTCTTAACCTAATGTGTCTACACAGGTTTCGTTACAACTCCAACTTCGAAAGCTGTACCCAGAACTGGTCAATCCCGGACTAAAACACGATTTCTATTTTGTTCATCGCCTGGACTACGCCACAAGTGGCGTTATCTGCCTCGCATTGAATAAAAAAGCTTGTTCAGAAGCCACCTTATGTTTTCACCAGAGAAAAACAAAGAAATATTACCTCGCTGTTTTACGAGGACACGTATCAAAAGAACTGATATACATAAACGAGGCGATCGGGGAGGATTCCCAAGAGGAGCATGGGAGCCACCGCATGTGTACGTCCTCTGACCTTAACTGCACATCCCCACGACCTGCTCAGACACGGATGTTGGTCTTACAGCGAGGCTTGTTTGACAATTATCCTGCCACCAAAGTAATACTTAGACCAATCACAGGTCGTCGCCACCAGTTGCGCGTTCACTGCGCCCACATTGGTCATACGATCGTGGGTGACTTCACATACAGCAATCGCAAGGATATTCTCCCGTATAGAACTTTCCTACACTCTTACAGGTATGTCACTGAGACCATGATTCATATCCTTGTTGTTTGATGTCTCTAAGCCGTTATGAGGGGATTTATTTCTTAAAGCCCACTTGAAATCCTTTATATTTTAAAAACTGAGATCTATACAACAGTTTTACAACAGCTACTACACATGAATAACTATGCACGTATAATGTTAGCATGCTTTTCCACAACTCTCCAGGCAGGTTTTAAAATGTGTGCTTTTTGAGCAGGGTATGTTTACCTTAATGGCATCAAGCTCACCTTTACATATTACACTGTGGCATAAGTCATCACTGCCAACAGCCATTCCACATCTGCAACTATAATTCCATCATTTGGGTTGATATATTATTTTTAAATGTGTACACTATAATTGTTTACTTCAAACACCCTTTTGTTTAATGTAACTTTTTTAAAACCTTATAACACATTAATTTACTATGGGAATATTTGCTTTGACTAACATGATTTTCCCCAACACTTCCATATTAATACGAGTAATATCCATATTGTATTATTTTAAATTCCTGTATGGATAAATATTTTATTTTCAAGCAATTAATTTAAAATTTGCAATATAGGTATATTAATTGAACAATAAACAATGGAAAGTTAGAAACAGGCACTAAGAAACCTAGGGGACCAAGTGGGCTACATTGTTTGCGAGGTTAATGTGATAACTTTGAAGAAACTAAAAGTGTTTGTTGTTGTTTTAGATTGGTCCTGCCCAACAATGTAGAGCTCCTTGATTTCCAGACTCGTGATCCTTTCACGAGTAATGACCCCAGAAACTGCTGGTGCCCTGTCGAGACTGTGAATATACTGGATGACCGTGTATTTGAGAAGCTGGACGCCGATCAACAAACAGTCTCACTTACTATCTAACATTTTGAACAAATACAAACTTTAATCAAATAAAAATGTATCTAATCAATACAAGAAACAAAATTATATATATTTTATTTGGTTTCCAAGTAATACTTTTATGTGTTTCCAAAAATCAAGATAAATTGAAGCTTAATTTTTAGAATGAACTTGCAAACAGATATTTTTTCCGAAAATGTAAATAAATAGTTAACTACACAATATGGACAAAAAATTTACTAGACGGTTATAACCTAGTTTTTTTTAATGGATACTAATTTGACTCTATTTATGTAAATAATATCGCTTTTTGAGAAAAATAGGAAGCCTAGAAACTCATGTTGCAATAATAACTGAAATAAAAAAAATTACATTTGCATTTAAATTCTTTTCCATTTAGTTAATATTGTTATGATAAATTGTACAGTGATCTGTAAGGAGCTTTTATTGAAAGCTTTTGATAACTTTTTAGATGAACTTCATAATTAATAAACTAAATACAGCAGTGTCTAAAAAATCTGACCTAAACGGCCCTGACAAGTGGTCGGATAATATGGAAACTAGTGAAGTAGACGGTAAGGAAAGAGGAACAAATACAAGTGCAGGTAGTAGGTGGTTAGTATTTACATTACACTACAATACAATACATAGTAATGCAATAAATTACAGAACTTTTATTTTATGTAAACAAATGACTGTAGAGGGTAAACCAAATAATTAAACTTTTATATTGCTGTACATGTGAACAAAATGGCAGACAAAGCAACAATGTGAGTGAAACAATATTATGGGTGCACATGCAATACAGCAGTGTGTGAAAATAATATGCATGTGATACTGCACAACCATGTAAATTGCACGTATGAGGATATTTTGGATTAAACAGAATGTTGAAAGAGACTACTGTAATACATATTTGTAAAATGGCAAGTTTTAATAACTTTCAATTAGTGTTGTTGGTCGAAAGTGGGGTTCATGTAAAAAAAAAAATCAGGATTTATAAGCACGAATACATGTTAGCCGATAGAAAAATATTTGTTTAAGCAATTTTTTCTAAAATAATATTTTTTTAAAGAATTATTTTAATTATTATGAAATTAAGAACTCTGTGTGTGTGTGTTGTGTGTGTATATATATATATATATATATATAACAACACACACACACACAGATGTATACCTACCTACATGCATGCATGATGTAAAGAATTAAATGGATATATATATAATATATATATAAATAAGACTCGTTATAATTGAAATGAGTAGTAGATGTTATAAATTATCTGTTAATCCAATTTGTTATATTTAAAGTAACAAAAGATATAGTAAGGTTATTTGGAATAGAGCACTAGGCTAAATCAGGGTTTAAATTAGGAGGGATAGCCAGAACACTTACCTTGGTGATACTGGAGTAGATATTGTTTAGATAGAACACTAAAAATACACATTTATAAGGAAAAGCTTTCACTGTCACAGACAGCTTCATCAGGTCAAGAGAGTAGACCGATGCTCTTGGTTGAACTGTAAGGTTGACTGTGTTTGTGTTTTGTAGTGTTCTATCTAAACAATTTCTACTCCAGTATCACCCAGGTAAGTGTGTTGGCTATCCCTCCTAATTTAAACCAAAAGATATAGTCATTTCACTTGTAACTGATTAAAATAATGATTATTTAAGGAACAAATATGCTTTAAATGTGTTTATAATTAAATTTCCAAGCTTTAATCAGCATCTTTTGAAGACCTAAAACTAGGAAAACAAGAAATAAAATTAATTACATAAGAAACCTAACTAATGAATTAACACAGTAGTGATTTATAATTCTACCTCAACATAAGTTATAAGTAAAAAAACATTTCTTTGATTGGTCAATTGATTGATCATGTGACAGGACTATACACTAAATACACTAAACATAATATAGAGAATAATACATTACTTCTATTAACTCTAGATTGGTTCATATACAAAAAAACAAGACAAAAAAAACTCAATACAATTAATCAAATGAGAAAGGTGAATACTAATTCATAATCAACAAATAATAACAATATTTACTTAGTATAATGACTATGTAAATTTAAAATCAATTATATATTTTAGGAACCAAATAACTGTATAGTGCGTGAAACTTTTTTTTATATATAATTGCCAAAGTGTTTTCCAAGAGAGTCACTAAGATCGGGTGCTTGGTTAAGAAAGATAATTTAATTGAGAAGCGATAAAATTGTAAGAAAGTGTGAACTTAAGGCTAAATAAGCTTATGATACTATGCAGGAGGAATCAAACCATAAATAATATTCAAATAAAGGATAACAGGTAGTTCTTATTTGCTAACCAATTTACCAACTCCATAGTAAACGGCTAATAATCAAACAAATATTACATTTAGACAATAAGATGACTTCCTAGTAGTCATTGCAGTATATGGTTTGCCCACTTTCCCATAATGCATTAGGATGTGGTAAAATACTTTTTACAAAACAATCCAATAAAGGAGGGAAAATACAACTATAAAACAAAGAGTAATAAAATGAGTATTTCAAGAATTCTAAAATAACTAACTTGACTCTTCAGAAGGGATAGCCAAATTTCTTGAAGTCTTCTTTTGTGATGGGCAATGTGATGTAATCATAACAGTCAGCTATTGTGAACTGGGCGATGCTTTCAATGATGAATTCAAGATAGAAGGAGGGAACCTTGAACTCGTTGTACAGTTCTGTCGGATCAAGTCAAACGTTACACATTACACATTACACATTACACAGGTATACACCAGTTGGCCTACATCTTACAACAATAATTGTCTTACTTCAGAGATAATTTTTAAGCTAAATGAATTTAAAATATAAAGTTGAGAAATATTTAGTATGATATAGAATTCAAAAGTTTAATAAAGAGGTAAAAAAAACTGGTTTAGAGATTAACTGCTTCAACGAGTCGTGAATAACAAAACAATTTCTAGTGATAATAGTCAAAAATACAATATGAATACAATATATAAAGTTATAGAGGAAATAGATGAAGTTGTGATATTAATGTGGAGTATTAGAAATTTTAACATATAACAAATTAAAACAAGTTAAAAATATACCAATTAATAACCATGTTATGCCATGTGAGAGAGTAAATTAAATTAATTCATTGAAAAAAACCTGTTAATTAATCAGAGAATAGTGTGTTTTAAATGCAATTGATATGTATGTAAAAGATGGTTTGATTGATATTATAAACAAGCTGTCCAAACAGACTGGTAAAAGCTACAATACTCAGAGAAAGATTAATTAAAATATTTTAACTAAGTATGAGATAGAAAATAAATCTTCCCTATCTGGTGATGTTAGTCCTTTCTCCTTATTGTTGGATGGTTGTCAATCAAATTCACGATGACAAGTTTTGATGCAGTGGCACCATCTTGTGATAGGCGATCAACTAATTAGTGTCAAAAGACCTGGTTGACAGTTAATTCTGAGAAGGTCTATCCGACACCTAGGTTACATTGTTTCCGAGCCTGACCGCTGGTTCTTGAAATGTCTGAGGAATAAGTTCTCGACACATCACATGACTGGGAAACTTTACATTGTTCTGTATATCGGAGTATCTTCACCCTCGGCACAATTCCCAAATCATTAATTTGAATTAGTGACCATCAAAATAAACATAATTGTTTCATTTAAGTGATGGACAGGATTAAGGCGATAGGCAACTGTGATATCCATAAGGGCCTCTTTGTCATCCAAGTTAAGGGCAAGATGAGGTGTGAGTCTTGTCAGAAGGTTAAACCCTCTCAAGACAAGAAGATAGGGCTATATTCAGCCAACATAGCTAGGCGTCCTTGGGAAAATGTTTTCCTAGACTTTGTTGAGCACCTCACCTGCTCCTCTCAAGGAATACCTCAGTTCTGGTCGTAATGGATGGGTTTTTCAAGCATGTTGTGTTAACCACGTCCGTGATTTACCCGTGTTATTAAGGTCAGCTTGTTAGTGCAGGAAATTATTTGCCCGAGTTACTACGGATATGATGAATCTACTTCAGCAAAACTGGCTTATAAATGCTGTGGCCCGAGGTGAGATTAGTACACCCTTCACTGGTCTGTCGTCATGTTCATGTCACCACCTAAAGGTGCTGGTATCACGAGTCAGGTGACCTCCTCTTGTATGTGTTCAATATAGTTACATTGTCTTTGTAAAATATGTGATTAGTGTTGTGCTGATCAGCAACGATAAGTGCTCTTGTTTACTTCTACTCGCAAGAATATATTCCCCCCCCCCCCCCCCTCCTATTTACGGGCTATTTAGGGTGAGGGTTACAATATTGTCACATCGCTTGTGCTAGCTATATTCAAATGAAACAACTAACAGTATTTACTTTCCAAGGATCCACAAAGTTATTAACTCTATATTTTAGTCTAAAAATGATTTTCTGTGAAGTTACTTTTTAGGCCAAATTACTTTAGCACAAATTACTTATGGTGAACTTAACAATGTTGACTTTCTAAATGACTTGAGGCCAACTGCTGCTTCCCTTTTTGAACTAATTTAGCAATTATGATATAGGGGAATTTAGCTAATTGTACTTGAAATTATTTATACCTCTAAGTGCATTACAGTAATTAGAGGCACTAACAAACATTTCAAGAGATGTGTTTAAAAAATTTTTTACTTGAAATAATTATCAAAATGTATTTAAAGTTAATTGTAGCATTTTTTAAATTCATAATACATGCACTAAATAAAACAAAACCAAACCTTTTCATAAAATTTACTACTTAACCTTTTGAATGTATATCATGGTCAATTTTGTTGTTTTAAATGTGATTTAATGATAACGTTCCTTCAATCTAGTATGTGTTTCCCCTAACCAAAGAACAGTGTTATAAGACGGCTTTAAACCAACTAATATAGCGGCCATTTTATGACTAAATAGCATGCAGCAAGCAAACTATACAATATATTTTTACCTGCCTTTGGTTTGTTTGGTATTAACACATTTTGTTGCTTAAATAAAGGTTGATTTGTCATCATTTTTAACCAAAAATAAATATGTTATGTACATGTTTTCTGAGAATGGTGTTGATATACAGACCTATTGCCCTTGTACAATTATCATCTTGAGTTTCAATAACGATCATACAGATCTTGCCAGAGTGGAAACTGAACTTGTTGGGATGAGACACTACCATGGCTCCACAGGTTCTTACCAAATTCTGATAAACAAAACCACACCTTGAAATAAATTAAAATCAATAGCTTACAAATAATTCAAAATATTTTTTGTTGTTTTAAGGTGCATCAACACCAAGGTTTTTAGATTATAGTAAAAACATGGTGAAGTTTTAAAAAAAAACACAATAAAACATACAAAACATGTTCATAAAAAATAATTATTAAGATGTTTTAATAGCTAAATATTTTATAGTAGACCAGTGTGAGAGAGTGACAATTTGCTTTGAAGCGAGAACTCAGGAACAAGGAGCCACAAACTGAGCGTATGTCTGACGCTGACATGCATGACCTATGTGCATCCTAACACCAATGGTAAGGTCAGGGTTTGGGGCTCTCAAGCGACTTCACATTAGTGTCTGTGACTAACCTGGAAAACCTCCATTTGTAAGGCAGCATCTAAATATTTGGGTGGAGGAGGTACTTCCAAAATGTTAGTCTTGAATTCCCTTTTTGTTAATTAACAACTCAACAGTCAAAAACAGATGGAATGAACTTTTTCCCAAGCAACACATTTGCCTCTGTGTGCGCAGACTTGTTACGCCTCTGTGTGCGCAGACTTGTTACACCTCTGTGTGCGCAGACTTGTTACACTCTGTGTGCGCAGACTTGTTACACCTCTGTGTGCGCAGACTTGTTACACTCTGTGTGCGCAGACTGTTACACCTCTGTGTGCGCAGACTTGTTACACCTCTGTGTGTGCAGACTTGTTACACCTCTGTGTGCGCAGACTTGTTACGCCACTGAGCCGATATAAATGAAAAATGAAACACTGCAGAGGAGAGTGCGTTAAAGGAAAAACAAGCCAACATAAATGGGGCAGTATTTCACCCCAAAAGTTAAGAAATATGTTAGGTGTTGGCGTTAAGTACTTATCATAATTCCTTCCTTGGGATACTTTAGTGACACAAACAAAAACTCAATATTTTACTCGTTTAGAGTTTCAGAATAAATGTCAACAAGGTCGAGGTCAGATAAAACAAGAACTTGGAAAGTTGATGTTTGGGAAACATCGCTGTGTTCTTTAAGGCTTCTTATTGAGCAAGAACATTGCTTCCAGATACACCTTTTTTTATATTTGTTTGTCTTTAGCTAACACTTAGAAATATTACATTATTTTGTTCTTTTCAATGGATACCATGATTTGACTTTCTTTACACAATATATTCAGTTGTTTTGGGAGAGCAGCCCACAAATTAGTAGACATTTTAACAAGATACACAGTTTAATGTGCACCAATATTACCTCAAGAGTGATTTAATGCTAGAAGATTCAAGTGAAAGACCACAAACATTTTCTTACCTCAATTTGTGCTTTATCGATAGTCTCAGTAGAAAGGGAATCAAAATAGAACTCAAACTGTTGGAACAAAGGTCTGTTGGTCTGTCTTGACAACCTGGGTCCGATATCATTACCCTCAGCTTCATACTTCTCCTGAAATACATTACAAGACAAAGCACCAGTTTTTATACGGATCAGGTACCTACATTTTAGATATAAGTCATATTTACATAACAAATTACATTCTTGAGACAAAATAATAAAAATACAAAGGGATTTTGCTATTTTATCAAATTCTTTTTCCAAAAAACTAAACGAAGTTTCTAGATACAATTAATATGAAAACAACATAGCTCAGACAATTAATATTTAACACTTGTGCTTGGAGAAATGTTTTCCACGTACACACACACTCACAAGATATTATTTATATATATGTATATACATATATACTAACAAAAACTAAAGAGCATATATAAACTGTGAATGTGAAACTATACCACAAGTCGCTAGGACGGCGAGAAAACAAATTGTAAGTGAAAAATATTGATTTAGACATTTGAGTGCAATCTGTTAGGATACTGTGTCTGAAAATGGAATATCTTCAACAGAAAGTGGTTGGATGTGCCATTCATTGGAAGTGCAACCATAACCGAGCTCGCCACACTAATTTGACATAGAAATCTGGTATTGTTTCCAGCATAGATTCTATATTCAGTACATTACTTCTTAGTTTTCCTCAAACAATAATGAAATTAATTTATTATAGTTTTTTTTACTCTTCTTTGAAAAATTATGAACATTTTACTGTTTGAAGTTGGCAGCAATGTAAAAAGTGTGGGAAACCAGGATTTATTGTTGTTTGTTTTAATTATTAGTGGTGGTTACTTAAGTACATAAAAATGGATAAGGAAAAAGTGATTTTAGATATCTTAAGCTCATTTCCAAGTCCTGTTGATGGCATCCCTGAAAAAGTTAATACTCCAGGTTTTTCTTAACAATGAAAAGCTAAAAGAATTACAGAAACAAGCAAATATTTCAGTTTGGACCTTGGTTGTTTCAAACAATAGGGTAATATGTTTGAGAGAGGTCCCAGAAACATTCTAATCCCCAGTTTTCACTTAACACCCCCCCCCCCAGCTGCCTTCCGCCCGTTTAATGACTTCTAATCACACACACACACACATCCTGCACCCCAATGTTAGTTTATTTGGTTTTACCTGCTTGTCAGTGCAGCCCATTGTGTTATAAATTTTGTTTATGTCAAAATTGTAAACTACTTTATGTGTTTTTACTTTCTAATGTAAATGAAAGTATTGGAATCGTGAACATTTTCCTCCAGTGAATCATTTAAACTATATAAAAATATTCAGACACACATGAAAAGAGGGATATGTTTTATGTGTCGACACCACACATTTACAACTACCTAAACGTCCTTACACACGTGTCCACAACATGGTGCGATAGAGGTTCTGGTAGATCACTGTGGTACCTGTGGCGCGGTCACGGCACAACTAGACCACAAGCTCTCGGGAGGTTTACCCTCAGAAAGTTCTGGGTCATTTTTTCAGTGTAACACTCTACTTGAGAGTAATTCTCAAATTAAGGATAAATCTTGACTGTGAATATTTACTCTGCTAGTTTTTATGTGTACATTTACTAACTCTATGCATTTATGAATGTTTACTTACATTACCAGCAATTAATATAATCAATTACTCAACCATGAAGGAAAATATATGAAATTAAAAAAAAGAAGCATACACGTTGATTGTTTTTTGTTTTTTTTTGTTAATTTATGTTAATTAAATTATGTGTTAGAAGTGTAAATTAATATTGATAGTGAACAGTGGTGCACCCAGAAATTTACTTTTGGGGAGGAGGAAGGGGGAGGGGGGGGGGGGTTGAACAATCTAGGTAGTAAGGAGTCAAAATTAAATTTCGAAGGGAAAGGGGGAGGGGGGCTGGAGGGAGTAGTTAGCCAAATAATATTTCTTTCATGGGGTTTGCCTTACAACCCAAAGGGGAGACCAAGGATCCTTGCCACTAAAATATTAAAAATTTGTATAAACCTAAAAGTTATTTGGAAGGGGTCATTTCTTTAAAAAAAATAATCAAAATTTTAATGCCTCCAGAAGCTATTTGAAGTGATTCTCACTTTTTTTTTAACCATATGCCTCTTGAAGCCATTTAAAATGCTGAATATTGAGCAAATTTTTGAAAATTTGATGCTTCTAGAAACCATTTGGGGTAGTCGCCATTTGATTTTTAAAAAAAATTATATTCCTCTAGAAGATTTTTTAAGTAGTTTTCGAGTGACAAATTTAAAAAAATTTGAAGCTATTTGGAGTGGCGATGGTGGTATATTTTTTATTTTTTCCACCACGTCTCAATACTCAATAAGGTTATACACATATGAATTACGCTAATAAAGTGGGAATGAGTAGGATAGATTTAAAAAAGAGTACCCACATTTGAGTGGAAAAGAGGAATAATACATACAGTATGCCCAACCTGGATTCAAACCCCGAACTTCCCGTCATCAGCAGTTTGTCGACCATCAAAGCAGGCGTTGTTGCTGTTTCCATAAAGAAACGAAACACAAACATTTGTAATATTCTTACCTCTGGTAAAAGAGTGTTGGCTGCGATGGAGTCTGTGATCCAATCTAGATACACAATCCACTTCTTTTCGGCTATTCCAAACAGAAATTTGATTGTCCTCAAGTTCTCAGACACTTTTGGCACAACCAAGTGTGTGATTTTAGACTCATAGCTGTTGCTAAAGGAAAGTTTAAAAAAATCTGCAAAGTGAACCACTTTTTGTTTATCTAAGAGCGTAAGACCACTGCACGCAATGCATAACTCTGTAGGTATCGACGGCGTACAGATAGTTACTGGCAAAGGATTGGTTGATTGTTTGACATTTCCAGCCATTGGTTGATAGTTGATGGTCGTTGCTCGTTTCCAGCAGGATGTGGGAACATCCGCTGTTTGCTGCGGGTTAAGTGTGTCGAGGATGCTTGTCATGTTGGATGATTGTTTGGATGGGGTTGGACATTGTTTACGCCTTGAATCCAAATTTAGTCTTGTTTTTATATCCCTGTAAATAACCATGATCAAACAAACATTGCATCAGTTAAGTGATATTAAAAAATAAAATACCTCCAGTCAAGTTTGGGAAAAGAAAAATTAGTAAGTATTTGTAATTATAAATATGTTTGAAGTTGAGTGTGGCTGATAGTTTTTAGAACTACAATCATCTTGACCTGTGATCACATGACGGCAGCAAGCAACCTTGGCTGATCACACCATGTCACAATCTTATCAGCTGTACCATGAAACATAGGCTTGGCAGCTTTCATGGTGAACAAGGGGTACATTGTCTGTCTGTTGTGCCATGTAAACATTAGATCTTGACATAGGTGACCTGGCGGTCTAGGGGTAAGGTGTCGGACCTCTGTGCTGGCGGCCGGGGTCCAATCCTCGGTCCCGGCACAGATTTATCTGATTACCAAACCCTTCCTTCACCTCTGACAAGACATCTTGTGAATGTGGGGAATGCCAGGCCTCCACCGTGGTTCGGATTCCACGTTAAACTGTAGGTCCTCCATTTCATCTCACAATCACCCTACCATTACACATTAGCGTAAGTGCGTATAACCTGAATGGGTAGTAAGACGCGGTGCTAATAATAATAATTAGATCTTGACCCAACAATGAATATAAATAATACAGGGCTAGAAGTAGCGGACCCCCCCCCCCCCCCAAAAAAAAAGAGAGAAAAGAGACCAAAGCGCCAAATGCTCAATACGATCAAATGTTAGCTGCTCACATGTTTTCGAACCAAAATTTAATTTTTGTTCTAATAATCCCCAACCAAAAAGGGTCGGTTGAGACCAGGAAAAAGTGAAAGGTGTAGGTGCAAGCATACACATTTTGTAAAACTACTAGAACAATCAAAAAATTATTTAACTTGATATAAAAGGGATCATTTACAATAATTCCTACCCAGTACTTTTATTCGCATTTAAATATTTCAAAGTCTATCAATTCAACCATTTTTTAACTCCAAAACTTCAAAAAAAAAATATTCTCCCTCCCCCTCCCAATTAACAAACAATCCTGATAGGTAGACTACCTGCTAATGCTGGCACAGTTCCTAATAATGATACTTGTACATTCAGTTCTTAATAATCTACTTCTCAAATGATGGTGATTTAACAAAAGGTGGATTGTGTGTATGTGTGTGTATATATATATATAAATATATATATATAAATAAATGTGTGTCGCACCTGTTGGAAGATTTGTTCTGAGGAGTTGGATAGATGAAATCTTCCGTTGGGCTCTCTTCACTATCGACGTTCAGCTCCTGTTCACTCTCATTGCTATCAGCAACAATGTGACATTTCTCCACATTCATACGTGCCTTTAAGTTTGCTTCACATTCCTTTATAGTAGCTTTCAAAATTTTATTTTTAACCTGAAAAAACATAACATTAAATGTTGGGTTGGTGATTAAAATTAAATTATACTTTAAGTATTTTTGAATTTTATACTTCCATTTTTGCGTGTATGTGAATATCATGAGATTAGCTTAACAGATGAATTGAATTTTTTTTTCTTCTGCTGTTTAAAAATAACAAAAATGAAAATAAAAATGTTCCAATCAAAGATGTCTTTGAAAAATAAGATGCTTCATATTAAATATCATTCTACCCCTATCTTGAGCTAGTTCTATCCAGTCCGCCTCATCACATTCTACCCCTATCTTGAGCTAGTTCTATCCAGTCCACCTCATCACATTTTACCCCTATCTTGAGCTAGTTATATCCAGTACACCTCATTACATTTTACCCCTATCTTGAGCAAGTTCTATCCAGTCCACCTCATCACATTCTTCCCCTATCTTGAGCTAGTTCTATCCAGTCCACCTCATCACATTCTACCCCTATCTTGAGCAAGTTCTATCCAGTCCACCTCATCACATTCTACCCCTATCTTGAGCTAGTTCTATCCAGTCCACCTCATCACATTTTACCCCTATCTTGAGCTAGTTATATCCAGTACACCTCATTACATTCTACCCCTATCTTGAGCTAGTTCTATCCAGTCCGCCTCATCACATTCTACCCCTATCTTGAGCTAGTTCTATCCAGTCCACCTCATCACATTTTACCCCTATCTTGAGCAAGTTCTATCCAGTCCACCTCATCACATTCTACCCCTATCTTGAGCTAGTTCTATCCAGTCCACCTCATCACATTTTACCCCTATCTTGAGCTAGTTCTATCCAGTCCACCTCATCACATTTTACCCCTATCTTGAGCAAGTTCTATCCAGTCCACCTCATCACATTCTATCCCTATCTTGAGCAAGTTCTATCCAGTCCACCTCATCACATTCTACCCCTATCTTGAGCAAGTTCTATCCAGTCCACCTCATCACACTCTACCCCTATCTTGAGCAAGTTCTATCCAGTCCACCTCATCACATTCTACCCCTATCTTGAGCAAGTTCTATCCAGTCCACCTCATCACATTCTACCCCTGTCTTGAGCAAGTTCTATCCAGTCCACCTCATCACACTCTACCCCTATCTTGAGCTAGTTCTATCCAGTCCGCCTCATCACATTCTACCCCTATCTTGAGCTAGTTCTATCCAGTCCGCCTCATCACATTCTACCCCTATCTTGAGCTAGTTATATCCAGTACACCTCATTACACCCTGTCTCTTTCAGGTCCATTCTAATTTTATCCTCCCATGCGTCTAGGTCTTCCCAATGGTTTTGCCAGTCAGTACCCTGAACAAACTTCTAGAATCTTGGCATTCATGCAATCAGTCTTCATTAAGAGTGGAAAATGAGTTTAATTACAGGAAAGCACCAGAAAGATTTAGCACCTATAAAAAAACACCTTTGATATTGTTTCTCTCAATGAAAGGAAATAGAAAGAAATCTTGTAGCTAAACGAAAGCCATTAACAAAGAACTTCAAGCTCATATTGTAACAGAAAAACAAATATGGCGAGAGGTTTTCCACAGAATCTTTCACCGTATAAAATGTATATCAACTCAGAAGTGTGGATTGTGTGACCACAGGGAATTCTTCTGACGGGAAGAGGGTAGCAGGATTGGAGATTTCCTTGGACTAATAAAGTTGTAAAACTTTGATCCCATCTTGAAAGATCATCTCATCATATTTATCTCCTTAAGTGCAAAACCAATTTATTCAGCTGATGCTGTTGTAAAAGAGAATCCTCAGGCCTCATGTTTGGTTCTACTCCAGCTTAGGAACATCAAGAGCCAACAGTTTGCTCTGTTGAAATTGATTTCCAGAAAACAATTAATGGTAAAGAGGGGATTTATTCAACTAAGATAAAAGGATGCTGAAAGAATTGTGAAAATGATTGTGGACCAAATGTGAAAAGATGAAACGCTATTTGAAGACTGTCGGTCTGAGTGCTATGATAATGCTGCAGTGGCTGGTTACGGAAGTGTTGAAAAATATATAAAGCTAATTTTGTGAACGGTGATAATCATTCTATCAATATGGCTGGGAGTGTGTGCTGTGCTGCCTCACGTCGTGCAATGATGTTGACTTGTTTTGGTATAATTCAGTCACTTTATTCATTCTTTTTGCGTTCTACTCTCCAATGGCAAAAGATGAAATAGTTGTCAAATATGGGTCTGAAACTCAATGTAGTTTTAGAAGAGAATCTGTAAAGCCAGTTCATGAACGCTTTGATAAAGTGGAAGTGATGAATGATGATCAAAATGAGAGTGCTGATACAAGATGGGATGAAAAACTGGGCTGAATCAAAGTTTGACTTTTGATTCCTTTTGGCTTTGCTTGGATTTTGGCACAACATTCTTGTTCGGATTGATCGTGTTTAAAAATGACCCCAAGATCAAAACATTAACTTTAATTATGCTGTTTATGATTTTAAAAACCTTAAAGATTACTTCTTAAGCAATTGAGAAGCTTGGCCAGTGAGTTTTGAAGCAGGGATCAAATTGTGGGATTAATGGGGTGTTCAAGTATAACCAAAAATAAGAAAAAAATTACTGGGGGAAAATTCAATGACATAGGACTCATTTCAAAAGAAGAAATGATAAGAATAATCAAAGGAGTTAATAATCACCATCATAATGAATTGTAAGGAGGAATTTGTCCATTTCCATAGATTGGATTTATCTTGGATGTAAATGGATTATTGCTCGACTCAAATGATGACCTAAACATCTTTAAGATAAGTTGTTTCAGCCTTGGACAGCACCCGCTTCGGGAGGGTACAAGACGCTACTCTTACAGTAGACTAGAATGTCGGTGATGGGGAGATTTAGGTTTGAATTTTGGTCGGTTGTACAGAGGTTTTATTCTTTCCAAATTTGTTTCCCACTCTCCCTCTGTGCAAACGCAAGTACACTTACTATCAATACTATCCTCCTAATCCCTAAAACCAATATCATAATATAACCCAAACGGGTAGTAAGACGCGATGCTAAAATAAAGTTTATAGCAATAATATTGACAGTTTTCAGCTTTATTAAGAAATCCTGGCTTGCAAGATGCTTCTGAAAATATTTTTAAAGCTCTTCAAGTTTTTCAGTATGGAGATTAAAATGTCCTTACAAACTTAAAGAGTTTATTAAATAATGCTCACTATTGAATTTCAATTTCCAGCTGTGAGAGATCTTTTAGTAAGCCAAAATTCATCTTATTATATTTGAAAACTTCACTGCGGTAAGACTAAATCAGTATCGAGTGTGAAGAAACGTAATCTAGTTGATCAACTTTCCCGTATTTATACGTCCAGTTATGTGATTTGCAGTTGTCACCATTGATAAATGTTATTAAAACTTGTGAAATATTTACAGCAAAAATGTCCCAATAAGCATGCCTGGGGTTGTGCATTCATGTGAAACGTTCTTCACACACTTATATTACTCCTATGTGTCACACCTTTCGTAAGTATGAAGAAGGGAATTTATTGATGTTAGTGAGGTTGCATGCACAAGCATGATGAAACAACATTACCTTTGGAGTAGATCTGCAGTGTTTTTAACTTCTGCTTTCGGACATATTAATTTGCGAACTGCGGGTCTAACCCGCAGGAAAAAGTTTTACAAATGTACCATCTTAACAATATATATAATATATTAATTTTAAAAAGGTGGTAAACAGAAAATATATCAGTTTGGAAAAAAATATAGAAAAGAGCTCAAAAAAATAACAACACAATAAACTAACACTAATAATACAGTAAAATGTTATCAATGTTGTATTTTTTAAAGGTTCTTCTTATGAAAATGTGAGCATACAATAAAATGACCTTCTCACCTCCATGTCATGTTGTTGCTGTGTGTTAAGTAGATAACTCTCTTGCCCTAAAGAACTGATGTCTTGGTCAGAATTCATGTGAACATCATGTTCAACATTCCTACATACATCTAAATCATTAACATCAGCATCATCCTTCTGACTGCCTTCCAGAAACTCCATTGTGTGGGGCTGGATAGATTCTCCGTCAATTCTGGACTCTGGTTCCAGCAGTGCTTGAAGAGACGATGTCAGTGAAACATTTGGTAACAGCTGATTGTTTTTCCTTCCTAACTGCTGGAGCTTAGAGGTATCTTGTGTGGATAGCGTTACACCACCCGTTACTGATATATTTATATTGCAATCTTCAGAAACACCTGTATTTGTACTTTTATTTTTTGGCGCATCTAGTGGTAGAATTGATAAACGATTTGATATCTCACAATTTTCAACTGCCCTTCTCATAAACTCATCTTCATCCATCCATCACTATCAAAAGAAAGAATATCATTTTCAAAGTAATGCTCATTTTTATTATGAGGTGAAAGTGCTTCATTATCCACAGGGATGTTTTCTTTCAGTAGTTTTCTTTTAGGAGCTTCGTGTCTTATTTCACTGCCAGAGTCCGATGATGTACTTATTCGACGAGCTCTCTTAATTACTTTCTTTGATTTGGTTTTACCGGAGTCATATTTTCTTCTGTAAATATCGATAAAGATGGATCAGTTAGCTTGGGAAAAACATTTTGTGAAAAGGTTAAATGTCTAACAACTTTAGCTTTATTTGCCTTAGAATGAGCAGTGTTGTTAACTTCATAATCACTAATTCCCTTATTCTCACAGTTTGATTTTCCTAGCATTTGTCTATTGTGTGTTGAATGAAAACCTGATCTAATACATTAGTGTTCTTCTTAGAGTAGATTTCTGGTTCCTTTATGTATTTTTTTACATCCCCAGCGTTAAGTATGACTGTTGAAACATCACTTAGACTGCTGAGGTGTTTATTATTTGTATTGTACTTTGTTTCTGTGTGGGCATGTCCTCAAAATTAACATAAATATTACTTTTGTTTTCACCTGCAAACATGTTCACAGGAGAACGATTTATTATTTGAGTACTGTTTAATGGATCTTTCAGCAAAGTACTTGTACCATTTTGTTTTTGCTGTAGGCCTACTAGTGGTTTTAAATGTAATAATGAAAATTTGCTCAAAGATTTTCCATCATTTGGGTGATCTTCGGACTTAACTTCTACAAGTGATTCTGAAAATATTTCTGAATCGGCACAGTGATTGTCTTCTTCTGTTTCTGGAACAAATTCTATATCGGTGCACTCTACTATAGTATTTTCCATATTGTCATTTTGGATTTGTTTTTCTATTGAAGCGAAAGTTAATGGTTTTGTGTTTTCAAAACAGTGGACTTTGTCTTCGATAAAAGTGTGATTTCGACAGAGTTTTCTTGAGGACTTTTTTTTGTTGTGCATGATAATGATTTAGCTAGGATGTTGATTTTATTGCTAGGATAGGACTAGACTAGGATTGAGTTTATCAAAATTCCCACATGACTTATTAGGTACACATGTCTGGACACCAGTTTCAACATATATTGGTGTTCTTTTTGCCTTTGAAGTCAGATGACTTTCTGATTGAGTTCCCACATCTAGTTTAGCGACTGTTGCTTGACACTCTTCATCACAGGTTTCTTTTGGGTTGCACAGAAAACTATGAGAATTCCTAGAATAATAAAGTTATTTTAAGTTTTACAAATAGTACAAACACATTGTAAACAAAAAACCATTTCAATATGACATGTATGTGAATAGTAATATTATATAACTAGCCTAAAATATGTTTTTTTAAATTCATATTTAAAATTCAAAATATTTTACTTGAAAATGTAGACTAGCCTATTCAAGTACAGAAGACTTTCGATTATTGGGGTCGCATTAACAAGGGCAGTAATTTAAATTATTTAATAAAATTTCAATAAACGCTATGAAATAACTGTCTGGTGGTGTACAAGCCAGGAAAACTGAACGCATGGATGAAAAATTCAACATAAATTGTAAACAGTTTTTTTTTCATTTGGCTGTACATAATAACAGAAAAATAAACGGGTGAAATTGTGTATGTGTTATCGAGCTAAAGTGTGGACATCTGCTTATAACAAAAATAACAACTCAATATTATTTGTGTGTAGTTATTCAGTGATTGCTTTTGAGCCTGAGCTCATCGCTGGGTTTATCCAAACAGATTTTTCCCTACCACCTCGGATAATAGAGAGGCTGCTGTGTTTTCTCTATTCAACTTACAATGTAATGAAATTATTATTGGGTGAAGATACAGAAGGGGGGATGGAAACTATAAAAGGAAATAACACAACGTGTTTAAAATGAAAAGAAGAACACAGTTCGCACTTTACATTGTTGCCATTGGACACAAAGGAAATGGATGCCTATTGAAGAAAACTGGTTGTTACTAGTCTACCTCTTGACCTGAGGAAGCTGTCTGTGACAGTGAAAACTTGTCCTTAAAAATGTGTTTGTGTGTTTTTAATGTTCTATCTAAACAATTTCTATCTATCCCAGGGTAACAAATTCACTCATATCACAGGTAAGTGTGCTGGCTATCCCTCCTAATTTAAATCACTAATAAAATATAATTGTAACAATTGCTAGTTTTCTGGAAATGATAGGATTATTAATTTAGGCACTATGTAGACAAACACAAACTGTATTTCAATATTCCCTGATTTTTTCATGTTTTCAAAATAGACATTTGTATTTTTCTCTGATATTTGTTAATAGATATTAGAAAAATAAGAAACTATCGATATTAATAATGTCTGCATATCTGTACAGAGGATTTTTAGTACTTCTCAATGAGATAGAAAGCTGAAATTTGGTGAAATTGTAAAGGAACTACTCAACAGGTACCCAAATTTTTCACACTATAAAATGATTAAAAAAACATTATAAAAGACAAAAATTTTATCTATTTAATATATGAAGGTAGAGTATGTGGATCAAAAAGAAGTTATAGGTCATGTAAAACATGGCTAAAAGTTATAGACCAATGTGAAAAAGAGAAACATTAATAGTTTTAAGAATAGAATAAGAGATCATGTATAACTCAGTGTATGGATGTTGTTGAAGCGACGGGAGTATGCAAGGATAGGGAAGTGTGGATAGATTTAGTGAGGATGGATTAAGTATGGAATTGTTTTTGGAACTACGTGCACAGTTCCTTACCTACCACATAAGGGCACGGCTTTATTAGGTATGTATGTACCCGCGTTTGCATGGAGAGAGAACCCCATTTAGGGAAAGCCACCTTAGTACACCCAGCCGAGATTCAAACCTCGATATCTTCATTATTTACAGTCCGGTCTATAGTGAGAGTCGACACCCAACCTTTCGTGCATATACAAATTGAAAGTTCAGTTTTGTTAGGTTGGATAGCCTGTCATAGAAAAAACTAGTACTAAATATTATTAAATTTATTAATAACCTGGATGAAAACTATAGAGTTATTAATTATTATAATATGCATCCCACAAGATTGTTCTGTATGTAAAATGATATTAGAGTAGTAACTTTTAGAAAAGAAGACAGATATCCTCTTTAATACGTTATATTTAGGAACACAAACTAAGCCTGATCTTACCTCTGACACAGTGGAGAGCACTCGTTGCAAATTAAGTGAGACAAGCAACCAAGAAACTTTTCATCTTTGTCGCAACGCAATGAAGACAAGTACCAAAATTTTATTAATGGTTTGTTTTGTGTGGCTGTTGAAATATTCTCTTTGATCGATGTTAAAGAAGCATGATGGTCTCAGACAAGGAGCTCTGGCCATCAGATTCATCTGATGTTGGAATGATCACTCGCTTTGGAAACTTATCTGACTCCAATCCATTGAAAGAAAAAACACTTTTAGAATCATTGCAATTGTTTTTACATTCCAGTGTTTTATTTGGCATACTTTCTAATGTATCCGTAATATTTGACTTAAGTTTAAGTTCTACAGGATCCCCTGAACAACTATTGATGTTTCCAAAGTTATCTCTTTGTTAGAATTATTTTTAGCATCTGAGACTTCCCTTTTTAAAACCAATTTCTGATTCTTCAAGAGTTTTGATTGGATATGTTGAGTTATTTTGTCAAAAATATCAAGTTTTTGTTTTTTTGCAGGTGACTCCCTTAATTCTATTACAGAATGATTTGTTGGTAAAATGTCACATTTAGTGCCAGATGTCTCCGATAAGATCTGGTCTTGTTTAGAATTCTCTGGTTTAGAACTGTAGGAATTTAATGTGTTCGGACTAGCTTTCGGAAGCATTTCTGTACCATCACAAGAATTTGTTAAAAGAGGAGTCCTTCCAAGAATTGATTTTTGATATAAATGTGATTTGTTAACATTATGTAATTTTGAGTATTTGTTTAACGTAACTAATTCTATACCAGTAGAACAAGATCCTATGGAATTATTATTATGAGACCTTTTATTTAGATCATTACTCAAAACATTTTTTCCTTCTGGTTTGGCCAGAGTTTCAACTTTATTTTCAACGAATGAATCACATTTTGAATTTATCCCCATTTGTGCGTGATCTGTTTTTGGGGTTACACCCGCAACACATGTGTTTTCAGTGCTAGAATGATCATTTCCTCTATGATTTATGGTTGTAACTTTAAGTGGCAATTTATTTTCTTCTCTTAGCTTGTGTTTGTTAATTTCTGAAAAAGATTGTTCAATTTCTTTCATCATTACATTTTCTAAACTTTTATTTTTTGATAAAGCAATATTATCTGACCTATTCATTAACCTTTTCTTTCTTAACTTGGAATTAGTTTTTGTTTTATCTTTTTCCTCCTTACAAGGAGTATTATTATTATCAATGGTGTGGGAAGGAGAGTTACCCTGAAGTGATTTGAACAGATAGTTCAAACAATCATCACTCTCATCTACTGCTTCACTTATTTCTGCATCTTGCTTTTGTGCATTTCCACAGTTTTTATAATCTTGTACCATTTGATCAAAACTATCATTGATGTTAACTGGACAGTTTTCAACAATGTCTACATTTACATTTTGAGCCTCATCAGCTATCAGTCTTGGAATTGTGTTGCTACCAGCTTCCTTTTGTTTGAAAGCTTTCTTGTCAGGACGCAAAGTCCTAGTTTTGCCAATAATCTTTACTCCATCTTTCCTGTATCGTACTCTTCTTGGAGTTCTTGGCTGCTAATGAAAATGAAAGGATCTTCTTTATCCTCCGTTAATCCCATCACTTTGATAGTCATTAATTTGTCTGATAGATGTTTACTTTTAAATGTAAAGATGTTATGACCAGTGGATCATTCTTACTTTCAGCATCAAAGATGCCCTTTGGAACAGTTCTTTTTTGTAATAAACTTTCATATATTGTTTCTAAATCTCTTTTGTTTGCTCTTCTTTGAGTTTCATTGTTAAATTTGATTTGTCTTTTTTAAAGTGCTTTAAAGTGGAAATACATTTATTTTTTGTAAGTGAAGAACTTAAGTTATTATTTTCATTAATTTTGGCTGTTTTAACACTATTTAATGAAGTCGAGTCTGATATATTCTCTCTAGGATATAATTTTTCATTCAAATTATCTATTTTATTCTGCTCAACCTGACACACACTATTTGTTTGAGATGATAACCAGTTGGCAATACTGTTAGATTTGTTTACTGTGGGCAGATTCAAGTCAAGAGTCCTCACAGATTCAGCATCAACACTCAAACTTGATGATTTGTCACTCTCAACAGGCAACTTTCCCACAGAATTAAGGTTTGGTTTACGTACATAGGATTTCCCAAATCTTGGTGTGCCAGTAGGACATAACGTGGTCATTTTAGTTGCAGTTAACTTATCCGGAAAATTTGTTTTATCCTCATTAAAATTACATGACATAATTTCTGAGGAATTGGCATTAACCAAATCATCAGTAGAGTAGTCAAGTTTGTTTTTATCAAATTCAATATTGGTAGAGTTATTGATAGTTGTGTTGCAAACACCCGTGTTGCCTGAATATGGCATTGGCGTGAAAGATTCTTTTGTTGAGTGAGGCGGTCTTTCAAAATATGACACTGAAATCAGACCAACACAAACAAACATGAAGAAAAATATGGACAAACATGAAGCAAAATATGGACAAACAAGATTTCTAACAGTGTTAAAAAACAAGACAACATGATATATTGAAATAAAGAATGAAGATTTAGGTGTTGAACTTAGTACCAATAAGATGAGAACACTAAGATCATGCAACTTAGGTCATTCGGGCAAAGAAACGCGCACATACTTTGTACTAGTAAAGTAACATTCGCCGAAAAGTAAGTCTGAATGTTAGAAGTGGCAAAATAGTTTTGTGTTATAAGAGAAAAATTTAAACTTCAAGAAATTAAATTATAAAAAAGATATAAAGTTGTATAAATATTTTAATGCCCATACAGCTTAAGGCAGGTCCAAGTTAGTTGGCAGGTGAAAGTGTTTGTAACGATAACAACCTTCACATTGTTTAGAATGGGGGTGTGAAGCTTCGAAACTTCAACTTGCCTTATAAACAAATATCAACTTCAACTTTGCTTTGAAAAACAATCCAACTTACACAATTACTTTGCTTTGCCAATAAAAATGAATCCTCAATTATTGCCATTCTATACAGTTATATAAATAGCAAATATATAAGATTTGACTTGGCTTCGAATTGAAAAAGATGACTTGGCACAGTCAATATATTCATTGTTGCCCTCATCCACCACCACCACCACCACCATTATCATTATTAGCATAGAGAGTGGCCACTTCGCCAAAAAATAGTATGTCAATAAATTACATTAGCTAACCAAACAAATAATGTTTAATAAATGGATCACTTTGAAACTAGTCTTACACGTTGACCTTCAATGTACTAATCTCATACCCCTTTAACTAATGCATGCCTTCAAACGCTTCTGGAAAGGAAACATAAACCTGATGTTATGTCAAGTACAAACAGTCGTTCCAAATGTTAATAACACTTTATTTATAAGCTAAACAAAGCCATGACAGTAGGAAAGAAAGACTTATAAAGTTATATATTGTTTAATGCTGAGATCTACGTTAATTTGACTATCAGACCTAAGTGCCATCAAGGAGGTACATAGTCTGGGATTAATAAAACTAAGTGGTATGTCGTATATCCATGGGCGCTTGGGTACCTCAGTTTGGTGGCAGAATGCAGTTTAAATTTACAACAATCAGGAAGTCTCATGTACATGTAGTTAATGTGTGTTAAATGTATGAAACAAACAAAATTATATTTTATTTATGAGTAACTCAAATCCACTTACATTCCATTGGCAAATCCTCAGTTATAGAGTCGATAAGGCGATGAGCACATTCTATTTGTTTGCTGATATGCTCATTTTTTACCAAGTTCCTTTTGGTCAATAGCGTGTTACAGAGAGGACAATGTGCAACCTTTGTGGAGCTGTTCAGGATCCTTGCTATGCACACTCGACAGAACATATGTTGGCATCTAGTGAACACTGGGTCTTGTACCATTTCCAAACTAAAAACAATATTACACATACACTTGGGTCACATTGACGTGAAGAATATTTGGCCTTCAAACTAAAACTAAAGTGACCTTGAAACCAATATAATATGAATTCAACCAATTGTAATTATCTTATTGCTAAGCCCATTTCTATTTTAGTAACACATGTGCTTAGTAACAATCCTGCTGAGCTTAATCTTAATATTTTACATTTTATGACTAGTAATTTCCTGAGATATAAGATCTTACATTTTCCGAGATCCACAAAAGAGAATTATTGATGATTTTGCTTTTGGCCGCAGCTTTGGCTCTGTGAAAATTGAGATTTAATGGCCACAGTGTTGGCTTTGTGAAAATTGAGATTTAACGACCACAGCTTTGGCTCTGTGAAAATTTCAAAATCATCTAAAAACTTTTTCAGTTCCATATTTTTATTTATATTTGAAATTCTATAAACCAAAATACATTTTTACTGATGTTGAGATTCAAAAAATATGGCATATATGTGTATGCAACAAGATTATTTTCTCTCCAAAATATTTTTGTATGGACAGAATGTGGAGAGAGGAAAAATCTGGTTACTTGTAATTCTCTGTCGGGAGCTAAAAGGTGACCCTTCCCTTGTTCTGCCGCCCATGAATTGATTACTTTATACAAAAAGAGTTGAATTTACCAATTAAATTAAAGGATAACTTACCAAATGACACACATTGATGTATTCTTGATGAGTTGAAGTGCATCAAATAAGGTATAACAGGCTTCAAGATCCATAGTGAAGTGCTGGCGGTGCTGAAAAACAAAACAATCTCAAACATTTTTATTTAAAACACAGTTTGGAGATTGAGCCAAGAGTAGGCTGGTGTTGGTAGTGTTGTTGTAATAATACACCTCTTTACCAAAATAAGGTGTAGGGAAACTAATGTGCCAAGCGCACAGACAAGGAAACATCAGACACTCAGCCTTACAGGGGTTTTGCTGCACTCCTTGAGCCAGGTTCAAACCTTGAGAGCTGAGGAGTGCTAGTTGCAGTCCTCAATGAGACTCAGCCTTACAGGGGCTTTGCTGCACTCCTTGAGACAGGTTCATTCCTTGAGAACTGAGGAGTGCTAGTTGCAGTCCTCAATTAGACTCAGCCTTACAGGGGTTTTGCTGCACTCCTTGAGACAGGTTCAATCCTTGGGCACTGAGGAGTGCTAGTTGCAGTCCTCAATGAGACCCAGCCTTACAGGGGCTTTGTTGCACTCCTTGAGCCAGGTTCATTCCTTGAGAACTGAGGAGTGCTAGTTGCAGTCCTCAATGAGATTCAGCCTTACAGGGGCTTTGCTGCACTCCTTGAGACAGGTTCATTCCTTGAGAGCTGAGGAGTGCTAGTTGCAGTCCTCAATGAGACTCAGCCTTACAGGGGCTTTGCTGCACTCCTTGAGACAGGTTCATTCCTTGAGAACTGAGGAGTGCTAGTTGCAGTCCTCAATGAGACCCAGCCTTACAGGGGGTTTGCTGCACTCCTTGAGACAGGTTCATTCCTTGAGAACTGAGGAGTGCTAGTTGCAGTCCTCAATGAGACCCAGCCTTACAGGGGCTTTGCTGCACTCCTTGAGACAGGTTCATTCCTTGAGAACTGAGGAGTGCTAGTTGCAGTCCTCAATGAGACCCAGCCTTACAGGGGCTTTGCTGCACTCCTTGAGACAGGTTCATTCCTTGAGAACTGAGGAGTGCTAGTTGCAGTCCTCAATGAGACCCAGCCTTACAGGGGCTTTGCTGCACTCCTTGAGACAGGTTCATTCCTTGAGAACTGAGGAGTGCTAGTTGCAGTCCTCAATGAGACCCAGCCTTACAGGGGCTTTGCTGCACTCCTTGAGCCAGGTTCAAACTGAGCAAAGGTGGCTCGTGACCAAAAATAGGTGTGTATAAATAATATAAAATATTGTATATACACTTTTAATATAAAATCGTAGCTATCAATATTTACATTATGTTTTACTTAGGCTAATATTTTACAGCAGTATGGGGGGGGGGGGGGGGGGAGTGAAACTTAAAAACAAATACAGGATTCAACTTTTGAAAGAAAGATCCATATTATTCAATTACGAAGTTTTGACAGTAAAAATATTGGCAGCTAAAATACCAAATGTATAGTCAATTACTGACATTCTGACTGTTGTGTACATTACAAATTAACATTCATTAGGAAAAAATAAAAAAAAACAATTGAACACACCTACATTATTACAATCTTTTACTTTTCTGGTGCAATCATAAATAATTAAACACCTTAGAATAAAACAAGCACATAATAAATTAAAACATTATTTAAAAAACACTGAGCAATTTAATCTTAAAGGCCTCAAACTACTTTAAATAAAAACGCCATTCTTCTTTCTTTAGATTAAGAGAATTTCTCAATTACTCTAAAGCTAAAGTCTGAAATGATCATAATAAAGTTTCTCTCGACAGACAGCATGGCAAGAACTGACAATATTTCCTGGTGCATGCAAGTTCTTAAAAAAAATTTGACACGTTTTAGTGTTGAAAAACATATTTCTGCTTCTGCCGTTGTCATATGGATTGTTATAATAATATTTAAAAGTCTTAAGTAGTCTTCAAAAATGTCGCCTAAATTGTTTTCATTTATAAATGAGAACAGAGTTAAGCGCCAGTCATATTTCAATATTCATCCCTAACATAAATGATACTTAGCACTGTGCGTAGTTTTTTTGCATCTAAAAATGGGTATGAATTGGTTGTGAGTTCTAAATAGTTATCAGGAAACCACTTACAATAATCAGAAAACTTTTATGGCAAAAACAAATTTGCAGCAACAAGATGACCAGTAAAGCTGAATGTCTTTTTATTGACAGATGACGACATCATAAACATCTTTAGCACCTTTATTAAGAGTGTGGCTCCCATTTCGTCTTCGCTTCATTTTATTTTCATCAAGATCCTCAGTTACGTTTTCATTACTTATTTTGAAAATTTCCTCTATGAAACAATCTATTTTGTTTTTTTACAAACACTGGATCAGTTTCCCTATTTTGCAACTAGTTATACAATATGTCCATAAGAGGCATTATTTCATGGAAAAAGTTAGCCAAAATATAAATACATCATCTTTAATGTTCTCTTCAGACCAGACGCTTGTTCAATTGTAGCTATATATTTAATGTCATCTCTCGTTTCTATTGTATTCATGCACTCGATAAGTTATTTTCTGTATTCGCAAAGTGTGTTTATTGTTCGAGCATGATAGTTCCATCTTGTAGGTGCTGATCGTGCTAAGTGTTTACCCACATCTTCATCTAAATCACTGTTCTCTGAGGGGAATTAGAAAATCTTCCTAAACAGGCGAAAAATATACGGACATTACGATTAATTGAAGCTGCATTTGCCATTATTAAATATAGTTAATGTGCATGATGGTGAATATAAGCAGTGTTAGGATAGCTCTGCTTTATTTTAGCCTGAACACCAATGAGAGTTCCACTCATAGCTGAAGCACCTTCATATGCTTGTGCTATTAACTTATGAGGCTCTTTCTCTACATGTTGATTTATTTCCTCTTTGAGACAATTTGACAAAGACACAGCGTCATGAAATGGGGGGTTTACATAGCTCCAAAATCTTCCTACTGGTTTTCCAGTTACTATACACCGGTAAATAATTTCCATTTGAAAAGAAGATGAGACGTCAGTTGTTTTATCAGCTATAGCAGCCAAATAACTGACATTCTTAATTTCTTTTGAAATTCCTTCATGGCAAATATCAAGCATGCATTGAAGTATGTCATTCTGAATTGAGCTAGAGGTGCCTTTAAAAACTGTAGACTTTTCTAAATGCCCTTTCAAAGAATCATCCAACTCCGCACTGAAATTGACAAGTCCACCAAATATGCCAGGGCTAGAAGATGAATCAGTTTCGTCATGACCTCTAAGGGTCAATTCGAAAGTGCTAAAGAATAGAATACAGTTTAGGATGATATTTAAAACATGCCTGTTGTTAGTCACTTTTTCATTGTGAAGCTCGATAACTCTTCTGTAGCCAGAATCTAACTGTGATTGTATGTTGGTCTCGCTAAGTACAGCCAAATCTAAAGAATAGTTCTTGTGTAATGTTCAATATTTCATGCTTTTTAATTCACTCACTCAAATGGTTCAAATTAGTCATGCCTAAATCCGTCCAAGATAAGGCACCACCAAAGAGTAACACGGAAAGCAGAACAATGTATTTTTTTACAATACAATCACATAGCCATGCATGATTTTTGTAAGTTTCTACATTGAATTTTCTAGTAAACTCTCAATTTTTAGTTTTTGTTAGTTTTTCTAGAACAATAATTGGTGTCTGTCTATCAAGTTTTTTAATTTCTAATTTTTCTTCTTTTAGTACACAAATATTTTTTTTTTTTGCAAAATGTTTTGCACTGAATTCATTTGATACTTTAAAAAAAAAACACTAACACAATTATTATTAACTCATTAACAACTATTTACATATAAACTAAGTTTTATTTTTGCAAAATGTTTTGTACAAAATTCATTTTGATATTTAAAAGAAGCACTAAAAAAAGAGTTAATTATTATGAATAAATTAACAACTATTTACATAATTATTGTACATAATTAATTTTGAAGAAATTGAAAAAAAAACACTTTAAAAATATCATGACTGGTAGTAACACTTAAGTTGATCAAAACAAATCGCCAAGTTCACTATCAAGCTGCGCACCAGGCCAAGTGTTAAAAGTCCACTTCAAAACTAACTTGAAAAGTCAATAATAACCTCTCTTCTTCTCGTGCGCACGCTCAGATTGTTGCACGTGGAAGTACAAGACAGGGCTGGCAGTCAGGGAAACAAGTGGGGGAGAAGATTAATTGTTAATAAAAGGCCCTACATTTATTTAGGTGGACATTTGGGTTTTAGAGCTTTAAACGTTTCAGGAAATGCTGAGGAATATGAATGAACGATACCCCATAAATTATCATTTACCTTTTGAGAAGGTTTTTTTTTTTTTAATTTGAAGGGACTAGCGAGTTTTATCCTCCCATTCTTGGCTCATTTTCATTGTAATGGAAGTACGCTGTTTAGATATTTTAATCATTTTATTATGCACACGCTAGGTTAGCACATAGAATAGACACTGAGATTGAAAAAAAATGTTTGCAATTTATTTAATAAAACTAAACAATATATCACCCAAATCACTTTCGAAAGGTAAATATTGACATTGGATGGATGACATCATCCCATGACGATTTGCGTTACACTCGTGATCTTTCACAGTGCACACTAAAATGGCTGTCATTGTACATGATATGTACCACTTACGTTTAATTATCACAGTGAATAGTTATTTTATCTATGATTATAATTTAATGTATTAACACATGAAAGGTTTTGTTAAGCTTGGTTGGATGATAATCAACCTACTAGTTGTGTTATTTCCAAAACGTCAACAATATTATGTAATACTTTGTCTATAATTAATTTAGTCGCTATGGATACTTGTCATCGCTTGAAGTTAAATGTAATCACAACTTAAAAGTTAGTTGCACGATCAAGGGTTTTTATGTGTTCGTGAAAATGATGTTTGGAGGTTTTGTGTTGATGTTATTTCCCAAAGAGTTCTAGACAGCCGAGAGATACCATGCTGCTTAGTGATATTTTACTTGAGTTGGTTTTCTTGCCTCTTTTTTTTTAATTCAAATTGATTCTACATCTTTTTATGTTTGGAATAATGTGAGGTTATGGCTTATATCAATATTTAGGATATTTTAAGACATAGAGTTTAGTTTTATGCACATGCTAATATCAACAAATCTTGAATATTGTCAAGGGTGTCCGTCCTGGAATTTTGTCAAACTTTTTTAAATAAAGAGAAAAAGTTTTGACAAAATTTCAGGACACCCTTGACAGGTATTCAAGATCTGCTGATATTATCATGTGCAGAAAACTAAACTCTATGTTGATACTTGAGAAATATTTATCTAATTGGGCTAAAAAATCTAAATTCTATAAGAATTGAAAAAATGCTTGCGCTTCCCTTCTGCCACACCTTAACATAGTTTCTTTTTTATAGTCAAATGAAGTAAAAGCTGTTCTTTGGTGGTGTTATTTTTGTGAAAATATACTTTTTTTAAAAAAAGAGTGTTTGTATTCTAGACCCAGATAGTATAATTTTATAAAAATGTTGGGTTACGACTTGTTTATACCGTACTATATTTGACAAAATTTAGTAGCACTTGAAAGTGTTAATATAATGTAATTGAATATATGTTTTAATCAAATTGTCTTATGAAGTCCGAGATATACTTACTTGAAGATGTCAATATGATTTTAAACTTGGTAAACAACTTAGAAAAATATCATTCACCCATTAAGCACTATAGATATATTTGTCATAAGACATAAACAAGGTACGTAAATAGATTAACCATCACATGGATCATATTCGTAGCCGCCAAAACCTAAACCAAATATTAACTACTTTAATAATATGAATACAAAATTTCGCGCCACTACAACATTGCAAAATAAAATATCCCACATAAACAATGCATAGAACATCAACGTTATCAAACAAATCTTCCACACCTATCCGCCTTTCCAACACTTAAACACTGGCCAATTATCATGGGTTTTTACACCCTAAGGAATGTACTAACCAAGCAGCTGTCTAGCTTCCTGTAATATGTAGATTGTGCTGTGGTTTTAACTCTAGCATGAAGAATTTTTTTTCAAGTTTATAATTATGTATTCTACCATACATTATTCACTGTTAAATGAATGTGAATTTTATAGTTAAGTTCATTAAATAATTCCACAAGAAAAGATTGCCTATCGCAACATTTTTAGAAGCTTTAGCAGAAAAGGTAAAAAACATTCTATTATCATATTATTTTACTTTCAGCTAAAAAATAAATGTTCATGCATGGCTTAGCAATGATGTAGTGATAAAGCATTAATGGGAGAATGTGTTCCTTTTGTTATACCAAAATATTAGTCAAGGTTCATTCATCTAGATTAAAATGAAAATGCTGTTGCTAAAATTTTCGAAGACAGCCATTAGCGATCTGACCTAAGCACAGTGTAAGGAAAAAGATTTTAAAAAAAAGTCAGAATGAGTGTAAATACTCGTAGCGCGCAGTGATAAGACGCATTTTTGCCAAATTTTACATCTAAAATTTGTATCAACTTATTTTATTAAAACACAATTGTATTTAAATAATCTACATTTCAAATTATATTAGTTTAGTTAACAAATCCAGGTCAAAAATCTTATTTTGGGAACTAATGGTAATCTTAATCTAAATAGCAATGGTGCTCGTGACATTTTTTTCTTGGGAGGGCACAAAATTTAAATTTAAAAATTGATTAAAATAACATCTTATCTGTTATTTATATTTTGTAATGAAAGACCAGCCTCCTTTCCTGAACAATAATAGAATTTGTAAATAATTGTATTCTTTTAAACTTCTATCAGATAAACATGTTCTGCTAAGTCCTAGTCTCAAATAACAGAAATAAAATAAATGTATAGAAATAATGTTAGAAGACAAGTATCTTATTTTTATTTTATAAATTTTATCCTGGACTTCTTAACAAAAATGAAAATACCATAGGTTTTCAATGTTCACTATAACTACAGAATAATATATATATAACTTTAATTAAAAAGAATATCTATATATTATATTTTAATAAAAATCAAATTAGCAATGATAAAGAAAGCATAAGAAATTCATGTGTCTTGTAATGAGTTCCTTTAAAGTGTATAGAAAGTTAAATAGAAGGGTTTGCTAAAATCAAGGCTCACCCGGCCTCAAAATTATGCTCGAGGCAGCCCTGCCTTACACTAGGAGATAATGTTAAATTGTATATTTTGTCAACATAATATAGTTTTCTAATTATATAAATTATAAATAATTTATATCGTTTGTCTTTAGAATAACTAATATACTCGTACACTATATATATATATATATATATATAGCTGAGCTGGGATTTTTACTACAACAATAATATATCTATTAATGTTGGGGACAACATAATTACAACATTTACGTTTGCGTGGGCTATTTCAAGGATAAGCCAACAGTATCAGTGACATAGGGGAAGCCGTGTGGCGCTTACTATCTTTTTAAAACCATTTTTATTCTATGAAAAACGGATAGCAAACTAATTGATCCCCAACTTTCCACCTAACAGTGTACTAGTTATTGACAACACACCCTAACACAACGTTCAATTAGACCCACCATCTTCGCGTGAAATAGTAATATTGAGTTGGTTGAAACAACAAAATATTTCCTTCAGTAATGCTATGTTCAAACCTGAATTATATTAATTTATTTAAGACATCTAGGATAGTCACATTTCTAGCAAAGTATGGACATTCTGTCCTACGTCTACCCCACTCAATCCAGATCTCAACCTTATTGAATTGATATGGGTACTGGTAAAAGACTACGCACAAAGGAAATTTAAGATAACTTGAAATCGAAGCAAAGGATTGATGAGGTAACATCAACTTGGAGAATGATTTGTCAGACGACAGCTCCAGCAAAACACTTGGGGCGATGATGGCGATAAGATGAGTGGTGTGGAAGTTTTGGAAGATATATAGGGTAATTAGAACATGTTTGTGTCGGAGATATTAGCGGGGAATGTCTCATATCTAAGAGAGAGAGAGAGAGAGAGAAACATTCTTATCTACCCCCACCATATCCTTTTCTCTCGTACCTTCTACTCCTGGTGGTCAAGTTCCTTATTAAAGCTCACCAGTAGTACGCAACCATTAGTTATACTGATGATTAAGGGATGAGGAAAGTAGAATTTCATAAAAATTCCCCACATTTTTATGGAGGGGGTGGGAGAAAATATTAAAAAAAAACTTAGTACAGCTTAATAATTGGAAACCAATACCTAAAAGATCAGTCCAACATGACAGTAACACAGTAGACCATAAGACCCTGGATGTTGGCTTTATATTAGTTGAAAAATAAAGTTATTTAGGGGTTTCAACTTAGTCTTGTAGAGTAGTGCTCTCAATGTACGCACTATCTACCTCTTTAGCAACATGAGACGGGAAGTGCAGCAAGCTACTGAAGCGTATATTAAATATCAAATTACTAAGAACCCAGCAAGATTCTGGGGAAGACGCCGAATTCAATAGAAGATAACTAATTTAGCAGTACCCCGACCCTTATTTGTAATAATTCTACTCCTTGATTGGTTAAGATAATCGAAGGGATCGTGGACAGGGACCTGAGCTAAAGATAGCACAGAGAGAAGCAGCCGGGTGTCTGATGGCAGCTTCCGAGTGATGTGCTAGTACAAGCGTGACTCAGTTGCGTTGAGTAATTGGGCTGACCTAATAGTGACCGAAACACTATTAGGTCTAGTAGAAAATTCGTAACTCAATACACCCCCTCCCTACTGTAATATTCCATCGGTCCTAACAACCGTATCTTACATCCTAGCTTGATTAAACTCACAGTGAAACCCAAACGTACGTGTCGTATTGCGACTGGTCCACCCCCTAGCTCGCCAAACCATCCCGTGCGGGCGTCACAGGAGGATGGCAGTTAAAGTTAGTTTAATCTAGAAAAATCATTACGGTAATCTGCTTTATGAATACTCATTATATTTTCTAAACATATTTTGTATCAAAAACTAGATATTTTATAATTAAATATATATACACACAATTTAGTTGCGAGAGTTCAATCCCGACTCACTAATAGTTGATGACCCCCAGATAAGGACTGCTCTTAGTCGCTATCATAGTAAGCGTCGCAGGAAATATCTCTTTAGCCAGAGGGACTATGGTACAGCCCACTTGGTCCATGAGCCCTTCTGCTAGGTCCATGGATACAAGTACAGAATATTTATCTCTTTTACACAACCGCTGAATTGCGCTGAGGTCAGTTGTTGGAAGATCATCCTTGTGAGGCGCCAAATGAATCCTGTATACATCCTTTAGGAACCTTACTTTACTGGTCTGGAAAACATAAACAATCGTTTGTTACAAGTATTTGTTTCAAAAATAAGGTAACATGGCATAATTGTGGCAGCTCATGTTGAAGAGTAACGTTCATTGCAGTTTAGCGGGTCCGAAACATTTAGCTCCCATTTAGAAGGAAACTTGACTTTCAGGGATTTTTCTACAGGTAGTAAAATATGGCCTAGAGAAAGGTCTTTGACTCAAGTCGGTATGTAACAACCACGTTTTGGGTTTAAATATGATTCAATATAAGCATGAATTAGTGTTGAACCAAAAAGAGTTCATTCATAAAAGCTTGAATGCTTACACATGAATGATTCCAAACCTGTAACAGTTCCCATACAGACAAAGTCGATATTTTTGACACCACGTCTTATTACCCAATCGTATTGTACGGTCATGTATTGATACCGCTAATTGTTTAAGGATGAAGAAGGGTAGATTTATAGGAAGTGGGTACGCATTGGCGCTAAGAAAGAGCTTGGAAAACCATTTAGGAAAAACCACACTCAATACACCAGTCCTGGTTCGAATTACGAGCTCCCCATCATCAACCATCTAGTCTATTGCGAGAGTAACGACTTAGACTATGCGGCCACCGAAGTGGGTCAAGATAAATCTTAATGTAAGGAGTGAAGATGAGGACAGTTCTGTTAAGCTTTATAGAGAGCTCACAGGTTATTTAATATATCTGATGCTTGAGAAGACCTAGTGAACAGACAGAGTGAGAAATGAAGAATTCCTAAGAAGATTGAGTGAAAAGAGAACCATTTTAGATGTGATTCTTCGGTACAAAGCAAAGTGGATTGGACACATCCTTAGTAAAAATTGTCTTCTGCATGATGACGTGGATGAAAAGGTTTAGAGAAAGCTGAGCTTAGGAAGAAAGAGGATTTAAATATTGGATGTCTTGAAGGAAATAAGAATTTTTTTTAGAGCTTAAGGAGGAGGCAGAGGACAGGGTGCATTATTGGTCTAAGTTCACTGACAAAAAGGATAGAACTGTCATAAGACAGAACAAATAATAATAATGCTTTGGTATTAGGCCAGATATCTCTTATGCTGTCTCATATTTTGGAGATCGACAGGAAGTTATGGTTTTAAGTAGGGTATGTAAAATGTAGAAAATCTAGAAATGTAGTTTCCGTTTCCGTTGTCATTGATCCTGACCACAATACGAATGATAAAAAAGTGTCAGTGGTTATGCTTTAAAAATGTATAATAATGTTGTATTTTTTGGGGGGGAAAACATTCGTATCATTGTCAAGTGTAGAAACGCAAGTAACACTTTTGGTATACACAACTTAATGTATATTGACTGCACATGCACAGTTGCTCTAAGAACTTTTACAAGTTGAGGTGGAGGGCATTTTCTTATTAAAATATACGAAGCTAATCAATCTTGTACACAAATGACGAGTACACTTGAAACCAAACAAACAAAACATGTTGAAATGATATAATTTCCTGCAAGATTGTATAAGTAAGGGATAAATAAAATTAAGTTGGTTGTCAACATAAGAGCAAAATGGCAGCTATTTTTAAGAAAGCTCTACCAGTAGTAAAAGTTAAGTATTTCAGGGATTTGTTTAATGTTGTTGAATGTTGATTTCAGTTTTTATTGCATAATTGAAAGTTTATGTCGATGTATTAATTCTGAAATAAACATTTATACTGCTGAGCATGAATGGTGCTGCTATCTATCAAACGTAGATATAGGCCTACAATTTTAAAGTCCTATAAAAAAAAAGCAGTGCGTATGTTTGTTGATTGTAATGTTACATGGTTATTCTAGCTCATCATCTGCAAGTAATGTATAATAAATAAACCACGTGTCTTTAATATAAAAATGACATTAATTTATTTAATACCAATCAAACATTCATATAACTTGAATTCATTATTAGTGTTATTTTATTATTACGGATCAAAAGTGACAATCATATTAATTGACTTGAAAGTATATTTAGTATCATTTCTAGCCGTCAGATAAGATCTTTCTAAGAAAATGGGATTTTATACTGTCTAGGAATATTATATTAAACAAAGTTATATAAATAAACAATGTTTGCTGCTTGATAAACTCTTTCACAAAAAAATGTATTTGTTCAACAAGTTACAAGATATTTAATAGTAATAAAGACAATTAAATTAGGCCTAGACGAATGAGAAGTGAAAAATGTATGTATCAGTTTAGTACTCTGAGTAGCTTGAGCATATTAATATATAAACAAAGGCAAACTAATGTAAATTTAAACAAGAAATGGTGGAGAACTGGGCCTAAAACCCTGACCACTTTACAGCCCACTTTGATTTAAAAAATGGATAAAGTTTCCCAAAATGTCACCAGTATTGAAAGCAACCTATCTAAATTTCCCTCCAAAATGACAAATGGTTGACACAAAAAAAAAATAGCATCATAGATGGAAGAGGAGAAATTCTTCAATTGGTTACCGATAGAAAAGGCCTTTAAACTTTTATAATTGGAGCCCAACAGTAGGGGCTTTAAGCATATAAGGCTCTTTAGACTTTTCTAATATTATTGTGCTAATTTATTCTCATAATCTTGAATTTTAACAAAAGTAAAAAAATTAAAAATTAATATAATCAGAAATATTGGAATTTTTTTTTTTTAGAAAACTCACTACTAAATAATCCATGATTTAAAATATACATGGGTAGTTTTTTTGCAGCGTTGTCCTAAAATAAAAGTGTGCTGTTAGGTGGAATGACTGTTCTGTGGTTTCAATGTCTCTACTGCCGAGCAAAGTCGAATTAATTGGATTCAAATATTTCCATAGAATAGCAATGAGAGGGAAAAAATGGTACCACTCAATCCTACTTTTTACTACTAAATGTGCGATAAACTAATAATACATATCATCCTATACTAAAAATTGGAAATACTAGCACGTACAAATTATTTTCCCGAGAAAATTATATACGCCTATTTGTTAGTAATATATTGTACTAAAATATGAATTTTAATCAAAATCATTAAAGCAAATTACGATAAAAACTTTTTATTCTCTTTTCACAGTTAGGTAAATTACTCTTAGTATTTTAGGGATAAGGTTAGGTTAGGTACAACGGTTTTGGATATTTGATTTAAAATTATCATGGCACAAATTTTAAGGATAGAATATTCTTGGGAAACAAATTCAGATCTAAATGTTAGTGTAGGTTTCATAATTTGTGCCGTTATGGGTGATGCCAGCAACACCCAATACGTTTTTTGGTGTTTTCACGAAAACCACCGTGGATAAAATAATGAAGATAGGATATTCTTGTGGCATAAATTCAGCACTAAATATTGGCATATATTTAAGAATTTGTGCAGTTATGGGTGCTGCCAGCAACACTCACTGTGTTTTTTTTTGTCGTTTTCACGAAAACTAGCCTGGTGCAAATTATGGGGATAGGATATTCTTGTGGCACAAATTCAGCACTAAATATTGGCATAGGTTTCATAATTAGTGCCGTTATGGGTGCTGCCAGCAGCACCCACTGTTTTTTGGTGTTTTCATGAAAACTATGGCGGCACAAATAATGAAGATAGGATATTCTTGTGGCAAAAATTCAGCATTAAATATTGGCATAGGTTTCAGAATTAGTGCCGTTAGTGGTGCTGCCAACTTCACGGACCTCGAGAATGCTGGCTCTTTGCTCACAACAGTGTTGTCATAACACTACCTCTTTTTTTCCGCTAATAAACTTCATTGATAGAAAATAAATGTCACCGCATGGCTCACTCGGGAGTTGTGGCTCGAGTTTGAATCCTGGCTACTAAGATTCATACAATATTAATAATTTAAAATAATGAACTTATTACACGTGTTACAAAGTATTTATTGTATCGAATACTACTAAGCCCATATTTATAAAATATGTTTTTAGAAGAAGAAAATAAGTACCAGTATTACTGAGCAATTTAATGAAATAATTTGAGTAATTAAAGTTTAAGGGCTCTTTTATTATTATTTTAGCACCGAGTATTACTATCCATTCGTGGTATACTTATATGTACTAATTACGCTAATTAGTTAGGAATTAGGAAAGCTGAATTTAGAGGAAGTGCACTCTAATTTGCGTAGAGTGGGAAACAATTTATAATAAAACTACTCTCAGTACACCCGATCGTAATGAACCCCAATCTCTGTCACAATGGTCTGGTCTACGACGAGAGTGACGCCTTAGAGACCATGTTGGTACCATAACAGGTTTTAGAGTTATTTATTCATAGTATAAAAAGTATTACTTTCCTTTATAATTATAATAGTTAACGGAGCTCATGATGAGTCCCTTACAAACTGGCCGACAGGCTGTAAAAATGTTGGAATGCCACGTGCATAAGAAAACATAGTGATCGACAGCCAACTGGTTTACCAAATAAATAAAATATTTCAAAGCTTGAGTGTGTCAATTGATTGGCATGTGATAAACAACTGTTTGACATGAGGACCTGCTGGTAAATATAAGTCGAGATGGATTCAATGAACCAATTGACGGACAAATTAATACATTGCAAACAACGTGTTCGACAACAAGATCGTAAACGGAAAATAACAAGTAAAGTCTGTAATTTATTTTTTTAATATAATTTAAAACTCTAATAAATAAACATATATGTGGTCACATGGTCCAATGCGTCAATATCCCATTGAACTAAATTACAAGTGTTGAGAAGATTGGGGTTACGTACAGAGGTATTCACCCCCTTAAAGCTTATTCACTATCCCTCCATGCAAATGAGTGCATATTTCCTTAAACACAATTTTTAATGAGAAATACTACACATTGTGGATATATTATGTCCTTTCAAGCACACGGCACAATTAGGGTCATTCTTTGAGATGATGTGAATGGTTCCTCAATTAGTGGAAGGTAGCGGAGGGGTTCGAGTCTCTGCAAAGTTGACAAACACGCCACAAGTCACTTGTTCGAATCCCTGGAGAGACAAAACGCTATATTTGTTGCCGGAACCAATTTCAATTCCTGTGTAAGCATTAATATTAACTTTTGACTATTTGAAACCACCTTGCAAGAAATAATTGAATGGTCCCTGGTTCGAATCCAATAATAACTTTGGCTATTTGAAACTACCTATATGTTTGGCCAACGCAGGTCTTGATTCAGCTTCATTAATATTTCCTCTTATTCGAATTTACTTGGCCTACGGATTGAAAAGACCCATTTCTCACACCCCCTACAATGTTAACTTGTGTAGAAGCCAGAAGGAGAGGAAAAAACGGACAAAAAAATATACTGACGTTCTTTTCCGCGTACTCTTTTAACATCGTGAGCTTTCTAGACACGGCCAACCTCAACATAATAAACTATACCCCTAATTCGATTACCAGACAACATATTTTCAAGTTTCGACAGTCGATTGTAGAGAGTAGAGTGTCGAGTTGAATCAAGAATAGAAAAATCACAATTAATATTAAAGAATTGGAATCGAGAAAAACAGGAACTGTGACATCTCTACTTTTATTGTATTACATATTATATTTACATGTAATGTAATGTAATATTTTGTGCTTATGTTATATACTTACACCTGAACTGTCTGCAAAACACGTAGAACACGTAAAATAATTAAGGTATGTGCCTTTTCCAAAACTTCAACTTTGATTTTAATAAAAGCTTATCTTGACTTTGGTGTGATATTTTTATCTGAATCTACTGGAGCTTCACTATACATATGTCAAAAATTTGAATTAATCAATTAATATGTTGTGATAGCAAGTTAATTTATAAGTTTTGGGAAAATATATATTTTTGGCAAAGAAACATATCATAGATAATACATGTTTAAAATTAAACTTAAACTAATTAAATATAATATATTTTCTCAACATAAAACAAAAACAAAAATATTCAAACCTCAATTTACCATAGTTTCAAAATGAAACATTGAACTCTATACAACCATATAAATCCACATCTCAAAAATAATTACATCATACAATAGTCAAACTGAAATATTTTTCTCGATTCGTAATAATATATCATTAAGTAAATATGAGAATGAAGAATTACAATAGAGCACAAATAAAAGTAAAAAAGACAGGTAGAGAATGGGGTTTGGTTCCTTTAGAGGAAATATTTTGCGGAAAAATATCTTACCTTGCAGTGTTATTTATTCCTTAAGACACAAGAAAGCTTCTCTCATTAAGAGACTTTGATTGGTTGGTTAAATAAATCAACAAAATTTATCTTTCAGAATGTCAGAATGCACACATGTCAACTTTATATGGAAATAACCATTCAACAAATGTATTAATTCATAAAAAATAATAATTGGATTTTAATAGGCTTTGAAGGTTAGGTTAAGCTTGGTTGATTTTTTTTTTGGAAGGTAAGTTTAAGCTTGTTTGATCTTTTTAAAATTATAAACACATAAAAGATTATGTTTATATAATTACTATGATTAAAGGGTTTTTAGGGTATTAGGGTTTCTTAAGTGGCAAATTTTATAGCTATATCAACTTCTGGTTTTCACTTTAGTTGAGTTTTTTATCACAATAGGGAAAACCTCTTTTCGCCTTAGATTGTAATTGTTTTATATTTGGAAAAAGGTACAGGCAAGGTGGCAAGAAAAATATAAAAGGAACAAACACAATATGACTTTTACAATGATTTTACAATGAAAAGAAGAACACAGTTCACATTTTACATTGCTGCCACTGGACAAAAAGGTAATGGTTGCCTCTTGAAGAAAATTAATCACTACCATCAAACCCCCAACCTAGGTTTCATTCTATTGGAACTCATAAGGAGGAATTGTGAAACGCATAACAAAACTTAAAAGAGAAAACCAAAATGCACAAAAGGGAGAAAAAGGAAATGTATGAAGAATGATAGGACACTTAGAAAGAAACATGTAAAAGGAATCACATAAAAGAGAAACACAGGCGTGTTGATTGAATATGAATGTCAAGCGTTACCACTAGAGTTGCCAACAGGTCTAATTTGCTCAAAGTGAGTAAAATCTTCATTCAAGCTCATATTTTAATTTTCAATGTCTAAAAATGACTTTTTATTTATCGTTGTTTCTAGTGAAATATTTTATGTTTTGTTACAGCTAAGTCTCAGGATGGTAGTGCCATATTGTTTCGTGAGCGATCAAACTGGCTACCTGTGCCTTATGAGAACCAGACAAACCTTTCTATAGACCAAAATGTATCAACTTAGATAAGTTGCAAAGAGTGAAAATGCACACAAGTTTGAGATTTCAATGACTGCTTTATTCATTACTTTTCTTACATGATCAATATTTAAGCCAGTCTGAATAGCTAAGGCTAAAATCAAATCCAAGAAACCTCCGTTTTTGATTAATTTTTTATTTTTTACTTTTAAGACAAACTTTTGGAATACCAATATATGTTCCAACGGCACAGAGAAGGTTATACACCTTTTATGTTAGTGAAAAGCAAATGGAGATCTACATTCAATAAATTGTATATGTGTCGAGTGCCACAGTTTAATTATTTGTACATCCAAAACGAATTACTAATTTGCAGGCATGCAAAATATTTCCTTTAATTTAATGAAGATCTGAGAATTGTTCAAAAAGATTAATTATATTCAACTTAATTTAATTTCTCCATATGCTTTTAAAAGATATTTCATTAATATTTAATTATTATTATTATTATTATTACATGTTACTTGAATTTCTAAAGATAACATTTTATTCCTTCCAGATACACAACAAAAAAAGATAGCTACTAATATTAGAATTGTTGATTTCTGGACCACAGGTTGAATTTTCGATAGAACTATCAGAAAAAATGGGGGAGGGACATTAAGGGGCCCACCTTTAATAACAATTTGTCATTTCTCATGGTCCTAGTTGGTTGATGCACACAAATCCTTATATTTATATCTATCATTACATTACGATAAAAAACATGACAAAGGGAAATACAATAAAGTATGTTAAAGGCTGTTCTTTAGCATGGACAAGTAGAACCCTTGCTACACAACTATTATGCTGTAAAGCTTACAACATACAACTCTCGTTACAACTAACCCAATGTCTTTACAAATAAATAATGTACAAGGTTGAACAAGCCATTAGCATTTAAAGTTAGAATATAATTACAGTTGGTGACTTGCACAGCTAATGAATAAATGGATTCAAAGGTAGAGCACAGAGTTTTACTTAAAATTTAGAAAATAAATATACTTTATATTAGAGGACAGTTATTTTAGTATGCAGGTTGCTGAGGAAACACAAAACTATGTTATAAAATAAAATTATAGTTTTCATTAGTTTACCAGATACAAATTTGATAATTAACAAAGCAAAAACAGTCTAGCTTAATTTAGAAAATGATCTCTCTTTTAAATTGGTAGTTTCAATATTATCAAATATAAATATATATTTTCAAAACAATCAATATTGATATTTTAAATTTACTTCTACAAATTGTCCTTGAGACCCATTTAAGCAAGCTTGTGAAAATATTGATTTAACTTTTGATTACCAACTTTTTTAAGTTGAGAAAAATATAATTGTGTAACTACTCACCCAAGTGCTGCTAATTAACTACATGAATAAAAATATTACAACAAAAATAATGTTAAGTTAAAAAAACATACTTGTAACTTGACAATCGTCTCACTAGATATAATCTAGGCAATTCTTATAAATTTCAAAAAGTTATTATTGTTTAAAGATAAACACACTATTATACATAAAATTAAATGCCATATTATACATGACCACAAATTTAAATAAAAGTTTGGATAAAAAAAACAACTAAAAAACTAGCAAAACAAATATGAAACATCAATAATCTACATTTAATTTATGTACGATAATCTACATATATTAATGCTCAAAATAAATTACACAATTCTTGTGTTCAAAGCTAAATGTGAATGTACAAATCCTTGGAGAATATAATATATTCACACGTTCCTACATTCATTATGGATATGCCTTAGAGATAATTAATAAGCCTTTAAGTTTCTTGAAATAACCTACAAAGTGTGAATATTTTAAATATTTTAATACATGAACATATTATATAGATCATTTTATAATTTGACTTGACTTTTTTTAATTACTTTTTACCCTGGCATTAGTCAATACTAAGAAGCTGGGAAATTATCACAGATTTTAACTTTATAGTTTAAGCAAAATTTAAATAGCGAACACGATTATCTGATAAATAAATGAAGATATCAACAAATTTAAGAGAATCGTTATCAGAAATACCACCAAAAAAAATCTCTTTAAAATAAAACCATTTTTTAGAAAGGTTAATATTTTAAATCAGAAATTAGCTAATCTTTATTAAAATTTGATAAACACTCCCATTTTAATACTTCATTTAAACATCAGACAGAAGGTAGTATAATAATTCCTCCTTAAACCTAGGTGCAGGGAAATGGTTAATTCTTACTGTTATGATATAGTATTTTGAGATATAAGCAAAAATAAATACAGCATTGTGGGCCCCTTTTTAAGAAAATAAAAACCACCATCAAAGATGGATATTATGTAGTTTACTTAATAGTTAATAATTACAGTATGTTTAAAAAATAAATTTCCCAATGTGTGTTTATTCTTATATTCCCTAAAATATGAAATTTATAAATCCAGTTTTCACTGGATATTTTTAATGTCAAAATTGTGATTTATTATTTTACTTCCCTCTATACAATTTTTTTTTTACACATATAAAATGTACTTGAATGTTCTGTGTAGTTAAAAATGAGATAAGAAATCCCAGTAAGAAGACTTTTCAAAAAGTTCTTCCAAATATTTTAACATCAATGAATCATTTTGTCTTGGTAATGTGTCATTTCAAAATTTGAGGAAATCACTGGGTTTATATCATTTTGTGGCAATTTTAATCATTAAAAGATTGAAATTGAATAACCAATATTATCATGTCTTTGCATTTCAAATCAATAATCAACTACGTTTAAAAATAGTTAACTGTTAGTTGTTTGATCTAGCTTCAGCCAATAGAATAAAATACATTTACTAGTTGGCTAGTTACTAGTGAAAACAGAGATTACGAGTCTATGAATGTGTATCATGATGGCGTATTCAGATTGTACAATGCTTAAATGAGATTTCATACTTTCAGTCTTTGGTCAATATATGCCTCAACATTTGAATTAGTACTTTCCAACAATAAGGTTAACTGGTTTAAAAACAAACCTTTTATTCTAGTCATTTCAAATTTGGCTCCACATTGTAAATCACTTCTCAATAACAAACTCCAATAAACAGTTAAATCGTCCTATCCCAGCCCCATTGCCAAACCTTTCCAAATTTACAAACAGTAGATCGACCCCACAGAAGGGCTTATCGCACAAGGACAAGACCATACCTAGGTTTCACTTGATAGGCGAGTGTCACTCTATAATTTAGATGATAACAAATACATAGTTGCACTGAATAAAAGATGGCTGCTCCTGTCGTTAGACCAGAGGAAAAACTTTAATATAAGTTGAAAAGGATTTAACAATAAAAAATAAAGTTCTAAAATTTGAGTCAAAATAAATATTATAGCTGTTGTGACGCCAATAAAAATTATGAAGTTTGAGAGTAATATTTCTCTGGGACTGTAAAATGGTACATCTTGGCTTACTACACGAGATAAATGAATAAATACAAAGAAATGTGTTCATCGTGCGACTAAGCCCTTCTTCAACAGTAGCTGAACATCTCACATTTTAATACATTACATCATAGTAAATACAATGTATATCTTCGTAACAATATAACAAACATAGAAAAATAGATTGTTTCATAGTTTATTTTATCTTCGTCTTTTCTTAAATAGTTATATCTTGGTGAGTTCACTCTTAATTCATCGAATGAATCCCAAAATGAAGTTCATAAACGTTTCGACACTTGTTTCGCGTGTGGAATAGTAACTTGGCCGTGAAGCTTCTTTTGTCCAATTTGAGTCTCTAGCTCAATTTATCACGGATAAAAACGGTAATGGAATTTAAATACTTCATTCTCAGACACAAATTCCACCACATTTTATTCAGTCAAAATTAAAACATGTCCATATAGATCTCAAGATCCTTGCGCTAACTCTGTTACATCCAGTTCAATATTTCCACAGTGAATATGAAACTAAATTTGGCTTCTCAACCAATTCAAACAATTATGCAAAAAAAAAAAAGTATATTAGTCACAGGCAAATAATCATCAAGTGTAACAACACACTATTTGTCATGACGAATAATCAACAAAGATGTATCAAGTTAACATGATCAAACACTAATAGAACCAATTAGTAATAACGGGGGAAATAAAATGCCAGTGAAAGTAATTTTACCCCTACCAGCTTTAAGGTCGCATCTTGCAAGACTTTATTGCAATATTAACATTTATCAGTTTCAATCTTAGAAAAATGGCAAATAATAAGTGATTTACTGTAAAAAAATAAGTTAATCAAATAAGAAATATGATAGATTCGAGATTATTTACAAACCCCTCAGCAAGTAAGCAGTGGTCTACAATCTCTGTAATATTTATTTATTTAACTACAAACTATCACATGATCAAGCACTTGATTTAATTCAAATAGTGAACCAGGTAAAACATTTTATTAGCAACAAAACAATTTAACAAAATTTTTCCAGATAGAGGAATAGTAATTATCTACTGAAGAAGAGTGTTGGTATGTAGTGAGAGAAGATAAATTTCTTTTTAAACTTAGTTGGGACAAATACTACACCAGATATATTTCCCCCATTCTACTAACTAGTTAGCGGATATTGAGACTGGATTATATCTAGTTACTAGCCAGGAGGATAGTGCTGGGACCATCGCCTTGCCCCTTGTGGGGTTCCACTGTGTCAGAGGGAGAAGTCTCGAAGGAAGGGAGTGTGGTCAAAGCGTCCTCAAATTGGTCTGGGGAAGACTGATGGTTTATTTGTGGGGCATTGCTCATCACCAGAGCTCACAACATCGTTTAAGAGATTAGGTACGACAGGGCCATTTCTGAAATCAATGATTAAAGATTGTTGGGTAGATTCAAGAAGTCAATGTTTAATGCACAACCCTCCCACAGTATTGGTGGTAAGACTCACCCCACCACGAGAGAGTCTTGCCCTTCGACCGTCAAGCCTCGGCCCTTCACTTCTCTCTGGATAATCTTCTTGTTGCCAACATGGTCTAGTCTAAATGCTCTCTCCTCTTGTTACAACATGGTCTAGTCTAAATGTTCTCTCCTCTTGTTACAACATGGTCTAGTCTAAATGCTCTCTCCTCTTGTTACAACATGGTCTAGTCTAAATGTTCTCTCCTCTTGTTACAACATGGTCTAGTCTAAATGTTCTCTCCTCTTGTTACAACATGGTCTAGTCTAAATGCTCTCTCCTCTTGTTACAACATGGTCTAGTCTAAATGCTCTCTCCTCTTGTTACAACATGGTCTAGTCTAAATGTTCTCTCCTCTTGTTACAACATGGTCTAGTCTAAATGTTCTCTCCTCTTGTTACAACATGGTCTAGTCTAAATGTTCTCTCCTCTTGTTACAACATGGTCTAGTCTAAATGTTCTCTCCTCTTGTTACAACATGGTCTAGTCTAAATGTTCTCCCCTCTTGTTACAACATGGTCTAGTCTAAATGCTCTCTCCTCTAGTTACAACATGGTCTAGTCTAAATGCTCTCTCCTCTAGTTACAACATGGTCTAGTCTAAATGCTCTCCCCTCTTGTTACAACATGGTCTAGTCTAAATGCTCTCTCCTCTTGTTACAACATGGTCTAGTCTAAATGTTCTCTCCTCTAGTTACAACATGGTCTACTCTAAATGCTCTCCCCTCTTGTTACAACATGGTCTAGTCTAAATGCTCTCTCCTCTTGTTACAACATGGTCTAGTCTAAATGCTCTCTCCTCTTGTTACAACATGGTCTAGTCTAAATGTTTTCTCCTCTTGTTACAACATGGTCTACTCTAAATGCTCTCCCCTCTTGTTACAACATGGTCTAGTCTAAATGTTCTCCCCTCTTGTTACAACATGGTCTAGTCTAAATGCTCTCTCCTCTAGTTACAACATGGTCTAGTCTAAATGTCTCTCTCCTCTGTTACACAGATGGTCTAGTCTAAATGTTTCTCCCCTCTTGTTACAACATGGTCTAGTCTAAATGTTCTCTCTCCTCTTGTTACAACATGGTCTAGTCTAAATGCTCTCTCCTCTTGTTACAACATGGTCTAGTCTAAATGCTCTCTCCTCTTGTTACAACATGGTCTAGTCTAAATGTTTTCTCCTCTTGTTACAACATGGTCTAGTCATAAATGCTTCTCTCCTCTTGTTACAACATGGTCTACTCTAAATTCTCTCTCCTCTAGTTACAAGATGGTCTAGTCTAAATGTTCTCTCCTCTAGTTACAACATGGTCTACTCTAAATTCTCTCTCCTCTTGTTACAACATGGTCTAGTCTAAATGTCTCTCCTCTGTTACAACATGGTCTAGTCTAAATGCTCTCCCTCTTGTTACAACATGGTCTATCTAAATCTCTCTCCTCTAGTTACAAGATGGTCTAGTCTAAATGTTCTTCCTCTTTGTTACAACATGGTCTAGTCTAAATGCTCTCTCCTCTAGTTACAAGATGGTCTAGTCTAAATGTTCTCTCCTCTAGTTACAACATGGTCTATCTAAATGCTCTCCCCTCTTGTTACAACATGGTCTAGTCTAAATGCTCTCTCCTCTGTTACAAGATGGTCTAGTCTAAATGTTTTCTCCTCTTGTTACAACATGGTCTAGTCTAATGTTCTCTCCTCTTGTTACAACATGGTCTAGTCTAAATGCTCTCACCTCTGTTTACAACATGGTCTAGTCTAAATGCTCTCTCCTCTTGTTACAACATGGTCTAGTCTAAATGCTCTCTCCTCTGTTACAACATGGTCTATCTAAATGCTCTCTCCCTCTTGTTACAACATGGTCTAGTCTAAATGTTCTCTCCTCTAGTTACAAATGGTCTAGTCTAAATGTTCTCCCTCTTGTTACAACATGGTCTAGTCTAAATGCTCTCTCCTCTTGTTAACAACTAATGGTCTAGTCTAAATGCTCTCTCCTCTTGTTACAACATGGTCTAGTCTAAATGCTCTCTCCTCTTGTTACAACATGGTCTAGTCTAAATGCTCTCTCCTCTTGTTACAACATGGTCTAGTCTAAATGTTCTCTCCTCTTGTTACAACATGGTCTAGTCTAAATGCTCTCTCCTCTCTGTTACAACATGGTCTAGTCTAAATGCTCTCTCCTCTTGTTACAACATGGTCTAGTCTAAATGCTCTCTCTCTCTTGTTACAACACATGTGTCTAGTCTAAATGTCTCTTCCCCTCTTGTTACAACATGGTCTAGTCTAAATGTCTCTCCTCTTGTTACAACATGGTCTAGTCTAAATGTCTCTCTCCTCTTGTTACAACATGGTCTAGTCTAAATGCTTCTCCCTCTTGTTACAACATGGTCTAGTCTAAATGCTCTCTCTCCTCTTGTTACAACATGGTCTAGTCTAAATGTTCTCTCCTCTTGTTACAACATGGTCTAGTCTAAATGTTCTCTCCTCTTGTTACAACATGGTTCTAGTCTAAATGTTCTCTCCTCTTGTTACAACATGGTCTAGTCTAAATGCTCTCTCCTCTGTTACAACATGGTCTAGTCTAAATGTCTCTCTCCTCTTGTTACAACATGGTCTAGTCTAAATGCTCTCTCCTCTTGTTACAACATGGTCTAGTCTAAATGTTCTCTCCTCTTGTTACAACATGGTCTAGTCTAAATGCTCTCTCCTCTGTTACAACATGGTCTAGTCTAAATGTTTCTCCTCTTGTTACAACATGGTCTAGTCTAAATGCTCTCCTCTTGTTACAACATGGTCTAGTCTAAATGTTCTCCTCTCTTGTTACAACATGGTCTAGTCTAAATGTTCTCTCCTTGTTACAACATGGTCTAGTCTAAATGCTCTCCCTCTTGTTACAACATGGTCTAGTCTAAATGTCTCTCCTCTTGTTACAACATGGTCTAGTCTAAATGCTCTCTCCTCTTGTTACAACATGGTCTAGTCTAAATGTCTCTCTCCTCTTGTTACAACATGGTCTAGTCTAAATGTTCTCTCCTCTGTTACAACATGGTCTAGTCTAAATTCTCTCTCCTCTTGTTACAACATGGTCTAGTCTAAATGCTCTCTCCTCTTGTTACAACATGGTCTAGTCTAAATGCTCTCTCCTCTTGTTACAAATGGTCTAGTCTAAATGTTCTCTCCTCTGTTACAACATGGTCTAGTCTAAATGCTCTCTCCTCTAGTTACAACATGGTCTAGTCTAAATGTTCTCTCCTCTTGTTACAACATGGTCTAGTCTAAATGCTCTCTCCTCTTGTTACAACATGGTCTAGTCTAAATGTTCTCTCCTCTTGTTACAACATGGTCTAGTCTAAATGCTCTCTCCTCTGTTACAACATGGTCTAGTCTAAATGCTCACTCCTCTTGTTACAACATGGTCTAGTCTAAATGTTCTTCTCCTTTGTTACAACATGGTCTAGTCTAAATGTTCTCTCCTCTTGTTACAACATGGTCTAGTCTAAATGCTACACAAATCCTCTTGTTACAACATGGTCTAGTCTAAATGTTCTTTCCTTTTGTTACAACATGGTCTAGTCTAAATGCTCACTCCCTCTTGTTACAACATGGTCTAGTCTAAATGTTCTTTCCTTTTGTTACAACATGGTCTAGTCTAAATGCTCACTCCTCTTGTTACAACATGGTCTAGTCTAAATGCTCTCTTCCTCTAGTTACAAGATGGTCTAGTCTAAATGTTCTCTCCTCTTGTTACAACATGGTCTAGTCTAAATGCTCTCTCCTCTAGTTACAACATGGTCTAGTCTAAATGTTCTCTCCTCTTGTTACAACATGGTCTAGTCTAAATGCTCTCTCCTCTTGTTACAACATGGTCTAGTCTAAATGCTACTCTTCACTCTTTGTTACAACATGGTCTAGTCTAAATGCTCTCCCTCTTGTTACAACATGGTCTAGTCTAAATGCTCTCTCCTCTTGTTACAACATGGTCTAGTCTAAATGCTCACTCCTCTTGTTACAACATGGTCTAGTCTAAATGTTCTTTCCTTTTGTTACAACATGGTCTAGTCTAAATGTTCTTTCCTCTTGTTACAACATGGTCTAGTCTAAATGCACTCTCCTCTTGATACCACATGGTCTAGTCTAAATGCACTCTCCTCTTGATACCACATGGTCTAGTCTAAATGTTCTCTCCTTTTGTTACAACATGGTCTAGTCTAAATGTTCTTTCCTCTTGTTACAACATGGTCTAGTCTAAATGCCTCTCCTCTTAATACCACATGGTCTAGTCTAAATGCACTCTCCTCTTGATACCACATGGTCTAGTCTAAATGCACTCTCCTCTTGATACCACATGGTCTAGTCTAAATGCTCTCTCCTCTGTTACGCATGGTCTAGTCTAAATGCTCTCTCCTCTTGATTACAACATGGTCTAGTCTAAATGCTCTCTCCTCTTGTACAACATGGTCTAGTCTAAATGTTCTCTCCTCTTGTTACAACATGGTCTAGTCTAAATGCTCTCTCCTCTTGTTACAACATGGTCTAGTCTAAATGCTCTCCCCTCTTGTTACAACATGGTCTAGTCTAAATGCTCGTCCCTCTTGTTACAACATGGTCTAGTCTAAATGCTCTCTACTCTTGTTACAACATGGTCTAGTCTAAATGCTCTCTACTCTTGTTACAACATGGTCTACTCTAAATCTCTCTCACCTCTTGTTACAACATGGTCTAGTCAAAATCTCCTCAGATTCCTCTAGTTACAACATGGTCTAGTCTAAATGCTCTCTCCTCTTGTTACAACATGGTCTAGTCTAAATGCTCTCTCCTCTTGTTACAACATGGTCTAGTCTAAATGCTCTCTACTCTTGTTACAACATGGTCTACTCTAAATGCTCTCCCCTCTTGTTACAACATGGTCATGGCTGACATTTGGAAAGAGTTTTCTCCACGATTTAACGAGGTTTGAGTTTAAATTGCGAAATACTATATTTTGAGACATCATTCAATTCTCTGGGAAAGTCTATTAACCTCATTCAATTCTCTGGGAAAGTCTATTAACCTACAACATTCAATTCTCTGAAAACAAAATTTACTTCGAGAAATTCGAAGCTTCAGCAAAAAAATAAATATATATTTTCAATTTTAATCATTCTGAGCTGTTATTCTATTAGATTATAATCATGTTTACCACACACAATTCACTATTTAAAACAAATAAAACGTTGAATTATAGAATGCTTAGTAATATGTCTGAGGCGCAAGCTTCCAATACAAATTATTTTCATTTGTTTACTTTACGAAAGATTGGCCCTATCGATTTATAGGTTAAATATCGATTAGTTCGATATTTCTTAATATCTGTATTGACACAAAAGGCCATAGTTATAAAACGACTAGTTGATTGTGACCTACTTAATTATTATTCCACAATATTTCTACTGAGATCAGTGACCACACTATTATTGTTAAAAAAATAATGTTCCTGTAAGTATCTTTTTCTTATTCTCTCTCAATAAATAACTTGTGAATTTTAAATAGTTCGTTTTGATGAAATATTAAATAACTATCGATAGTTACACAATTTCAATACCACACGGCCTGATCGATTCACAAATTAAATACGTTCAACTATCTTCACCGCCACATCACCTAAATTCACACGATAACTTCACGTGTATTTGCTCAACTCAACAGAAAATGTTACGACGCATGCGCCAAGAGATAAATTAAAAATTTGATAGAAAGTCGAAAAAATTAATTTTGAGACAGAATATAAGTAAACATATTTACCCTTTACTGATTAAATTTTGTTTCAATTTTAAATTACACTTTTTTTTTTTAGCTAAACGATTAAATAATTTATTTTTACTAACCCAAAAACTTGATGTAGAATGTGATGACCTCATGTTGGCAACATTGACTTGTTTATTAATTTATCAATGTTTTTCCAAAATAAATGTTATGATGAGCAGGACCACATAATACAATTATTACATACTAGATAATTGTTATCTTTGTAAATAAATGTTCATATAAATAACAAGGTTAAAGCTATATTACTATCTTACCAACATCCTTCACTAAACTTTCTCTAGCATAGGCAAGTTTAGCTCTTCAGGTACCTCTAAGTCTTCGAGATGAAACGTTGAGGGCTTAAAGTGCAACTGAAGTTGGAAACTGAAATACGTGTCCATGAGTGTTGAAGTCTACAGACAAAAATAATATATTATTGTTCAAATATTTAAAGCACTATAAAATAAAAAAGTTGTAGGTTGACAAGTTTAAATCATTGAAACAGTGTTTTACTTATATCAATCAAAATAAAACACACAAGTAAAGCCACATTAATTAAGGGTGTTACACGGGGAGCACAAAGTGTCACAGCTGTTTCAAAATTCTGGATTATTTATAAAGTGATTTGATATTTCTTAAAATGGTTTTAAACAAAATCTAGGCGTAAGTTCTGCGAGTACTTGTATTCAGAGCTTTGAGTCGAGCTTGTCGCTTAAGATCGAGCTTTAAGTACTTAATAATCTATTTTTAAAATGCAATAATAAGCATAGTCTATTTGAGATATCAGCATTTCCACTCGGTTACTTAACAAATTGTTAAAATTAATTTCAATTTTCACATTAATAATGTAATATAACTCTAAAACCACTTTCGCCTGGTAGATGTATTCAATATTTTCGTCCATTTTGAATTATACTTGATTGAAATTGTTTACTTGTATTGCCATGACAAAGCAATGAATATAAAAATAGTTTAAAAAATTACTAAATAAATGAATGATTCAAAAATGAGGTGGCCCAATGGCTAGATAATTTTATAATAAAGGAAATTGATAAAACTAAAGAAATAGGAAAAATAAACTACTAAGAATAAGAATAAATTTGATGAAGAAAGCCCACCTAGGGAAAGAGGAAAGATGTGGGAAGAATCCAATGCACAAAGGTGACATCTTCTTCCTTTCTTCTGTCTTCTATAGTAGAAGTAGTCACACACACATTTTAAACACAAATATAATAATATTTCGGCATTGTTAATAAAGGCAACAATGCCGAAATATTATTATATTTGTGTTTAAAATGTGTGTGTGACTACTTCTACTATAGAAGACAGAAGAAAGGAAGAAGATGTCACCTTTGTGCATTGGATTCTTCCCACATCTTTCCTCTTTCCCTAGGTGGGCTTTCTTCATCAAATTTATTCTTATTCTTAGTAGTTTATTTTTCCTATTTCTTTAGTTTTATCAATTTCCTTTATTATAAAATAAATAAATGAATGGTTCTTTTTTACTATTTTCACCTGGTCCCTTTCTAAGATAATAATTTACGTTAAATTAAAAATGTAATATCCAGAATATATTATTATTTTTAATGTTTTCAAACCTAATATATTTAAAACTCTTATTAAATAATACGTATAGCTACAAAATTAGCTCTAGTTTAGTTACTCTTTAGTTATAAAATTAAGTTGGTTGACTTGTTTAAAATCAATGTTTATCTTAGTTAATGCAATACATATTTTACAAAACTTACCATATTTGAATTAAACAAGCATTTACTATTTCATATTGTTTGCTAGAAATATTATTTAGTCATATTATTTTTAATTTTAAAGTATCAGCATCAACTTTTTTATAAGCATTCAAAATTGAATTGAAGTAAATTTCTCAATAAAATAATGTCTGAGAGCCTATAAAATGCACATGTGTAACTGCGCATAGAGGAAAATTCAAACTAATGTGCAACTGTGGAAGTTTTAATGAAGTGGAAAGTGAAGAGAGAAATGTTTGTTCTTATCTAGACCTAACCTAACTCTCCTTTCAGGTTGGATTCCTTCACTTTCACTTAGCTTATATCACTGTACAGTGTTTCTACACTGTCTTGTTATACATTTCCAAGCCATCATGCAATTATTCAATAATTATTTAACTTCTTTTATAATTGTTAGTGTAATTTTAATGTCCTTAAAGACATGAGTGTTGAAACCATTTTAATGATTTTTTAATTGAGTGTTCTTATTTTTTAATTGTGTTTTATAAGTGTTATTTCAACTTTAAAAATCGATATATTTTTAACTTTTTTTTTTCAAAATTATTTACCATTTATTCATTCAAATTTTAAGAACATGTGTTTTAATATACTTTCTAACATTTTAAAATTATGAATATAGAATTCTCGAACTCTGGAGCTTTTAGAAATACTAGACTCGAATGAAATAACCCAAGCTCGCATACCCCTAGTTTTGACCAGTCAAAGAGTTTAAATTTTAGGTTTAAAGTTAAGTCTGGTAACTTTTATAACACCTTAAAAAAACAATCCCGAATTTGCTTCAAATTGTTCTGTTGTGACCCTATCAAAACATGACCATCTCAGAATTACAAATATTAGCATAAAGAGCAGCTGAATTAAAATAAATAGTACTTAAAATTTAAACTTTATAGCTAGATACCTATTGATAGCGTTTACCTACATTTTGGTGAAAACTATATTTAAAAATATAAAACCACTTCTTCAAAAAAACAAACCAAAAAAACACTATTTTGACACACATAATAAATGAGATCGAAAGATAATTTTTTGAGTTGTAAACTGTAATTTGTTTTGAAATCATAGTTATTTTTCTCCTAAATAACTAACCTAAAGGTAACATTCATATGATTCAGATACTCATTAAACAGAAAAGGTAAAGATTATGATAAACTGGAATATACAGTAAGGCCTCGATTATCCGCAGAATTGGGTGGCAAGGGTAACGTGGATAACCCGAAAAACCACTAAAAATGAGGAGCAAAACTATGTTTTATTGTACAAAAAAATAATATGTAAGACTTTAAAATACGTACATTACAGCAGAAAACTTCTCTACGTCTAAATCACTTAAATAAAGAACAGTAAACAAAAAAATATCTACTGTACTGTTAACAAAAGTGTTTAGTGACGCCTTTTTAAAAAATCAGTCACTCGTTTTTGCTTCTTGCTTTGGAAACACCTTTTTTAAAATTCTAGATTGTACTTTCCTTAACATGAGTACGTCGTTTTGTTCCTCTAAATATTGGAGCACTCCGTCTACGTGCTGCAAAGCAGTTTAGTATCCACTCCTCGTATTCTTCATTTTCACTTTGTTCGTTATCTGTACGTCAGTCATTCAAATACCGGCTCACTTGAGTCTCATTCCAGCCACTCTTCCGTGTTCCCTTCCGTCTAATTTCTCACCTCCCGGAACGGATGTCACTAGGTTAACAATTGTAGCGGTCGACATGACTTCATTCTCTTCTTCACAAATGTTTTGGTTGACATTTGTTTCAATACTTGGAAAGAGTTTTCTCCACGATTTAACGAGGGTTGAGGGTTTGATGTAATTCCATGCAGACACAATATAATTCTTCCAAAATTCTTTGAGATATCAACCTTCTTCGATCTTTGACAGTAACAACTTTGTTCTGTATGTTCTCTTCATGGTTGCAATCACTCCCTGGTCCGTAGGTTGTATCAGCGCAGTAACATTTGGAGGGAAAAACTTTGCCAAGATTTGCCAGTCAGAAGATTTAAGCACACATAGCTGAGTGTCAATTAACAAAACAGCCTTCTTTGGCAATTTTTTGAGTCAAGATGTTAACGTACTTGAAGCACAAAAATCTTTTCAAACCATTCTTGAAGAATCTGCTGGTTCATCCAAACTTTCTTTTAGTTGAAAAGACCCCGGTTTCTTAGATTTAACAACTACAAGAAGCCTAAGTTTGTGACTACCCACAGCGTTGCTGCCTGGCAAGATAGTAATTATTTCCTTGCCGCTTGATGTTCACTTTCAAATGCTAAAGTACGAGTGGGAAGACACTTCCAAAAAAGCCCTGATTGATCAGTGTTGTAAATTTTTTCATATGACAGATCTTCAGACAACTCAAAACTCTTCAAAATCACGTTAAAATCATCACCATTCAGCTTCTCTCCGTGCAGACCAATATCTCTAATTCCATGACGTTTCTTAAAACAATGTAACCAACCAGACAACGCATCAACATTTCCTTCCAGGCCTAACATATAATTTTTTTCTTCTTTAGCCGCTAATACAGAGTCAAATTCATTAAAGGTGGATTTCTTCATTGTTTTGCGTTTTTTCATCTCACATTTCACATTTCACATTTCACACTGATGCAAAGGCCAACAGTTTGTCTTTTTCTTTAAAACGTCTCGCACTGTTGTTTCCTCGATCCCGTAATTCCAACACATCTGCTTCCTTGAAGCACCATTTTCTATTTTAGAAATCATTTCAAGTTTTTGTACAATCGTTAACATAACCTTCTTGTGTTTTTCAGCCATTATTAATTTCAGGAACTAACAAAACACTAGCACTGACAAAGAAACATAAAACACGCCTGATCACTAAGCACGCTTACTAACAACTGACACCACTGGAGGCCCGCTCGGGTTGTCAAGGTCAGTGACCAGAGAATGTGAAGGCCATGACCAAAACAAAAGAGCAAGAGCCTGCCACTCGTCCACAAAGTATGAGAAGGCCAATAGGATTACGAAGCACAATAAATGTTGGCTTGGATTGAAATGGTTTTGTTTTTTTAGGTTCGTAATTAATTTTTTTTTTTCCGCGGCACTCGCGGATAATCGGGGCTTTACTGTATTATTAAACAAAGTGAGGGGATGTGCTACCTGTTCTTGTGGCCCTGTCCTCTCACGTCTGGCGGCTTGGACACTGGCGATGAATGCTGCTGGAACTGACTCTTCGAAAAAGCTTAAGATCTTGGTAATCTGTTGAATTGACCACATATTAAGAAGAGAGTATCTAATAACACAAATACAAACTTTCTTTAAAAACATGCAATATGGACTTTGTTCATGGATATTTAAAAGCAACCACAATTTAATCTTGTTCTTTAAATTTTGGAAAGCTAACAATTCATATTTATACCAATTTTGATTGTTATTTTCTGTATCAATATCCCAATTGAGAATCCTTAACCCCAGTTCCTTACAATGGAATGTTTGAAGTTAGAAAGAAAAGACATTATTTATGCATACAACTTTTACTGTCCCAAAATTTACTTCCTCTCTACTTAATAAAAGAAAAACTTTAGGGTTGCAAATATAATTAAGTATAAAAGGTTATTTCTCTATCAAAAATAGATTTATTTTAGACACGTTATAGATTCATTAAATAATGTAAGTTTATTTCTTGAAAGTAATGTTAAAGACAATGGAAAAAATGGAACAATTAGACATCAAGCTTTAGGAAAGGTGGATAGTGTTCATTTACTGTTTTGTCCGTTATATTATTCCCTTTATTCATTCTTAACCAATTTCCTTTTCCTCCCTTGTGTTTAGAAAGTTACAATGTGTGTTTCAAACTCCCTCCTGACAAGCTCCGATAGACAGAAACCTAGGTCGGGTGATTGGAAGATAACGATCGCTTTTCTTCAAGGAGGTAACCGGTACCTCTCTCTCTAACAGCAGCAGTGTGAATTGTAAACTGTGTTGTTCTATCCACCTTTCCTGTAACAAATTTAACAATAAATGGGGAGGTTTAGAGATCAACACCGAGCCACAGTTGCGGTGTTGTCATCTGTCAAGTTTGTCTGAAAGAGTGAAGGGCGAGTGAGCTAATCTGTTGTTTACATGGGTCAAGTTTCTTGGAAGGGAAAGGGCAGGCAGAGTGCAGTTTTTATCAAAGACCACGACCACTCACTCACTTTGCAGAAATCTGCTGCTTTATTTTTAGGTTGAACTCGTAGTTTGGGTTTCTTTATATTTCTTACCTAATGGAAGAAAACATTTTTCATTCTAATTTCTCGTATTAGACTGGATTGCTGGTGATGAGATTGGGGTTCAATTCCCAATAGAGTGTACCAATGTCTTCAAACTGTTCCAAACACGCCATTTTTATTTAATTAGTTTTAGCAGCGTGTAATTACTTTAATGCGTTAGGCATCAGGAAGGTTAAATTAAGAGGAGATGCATCCGTATTTTCGTGGCGTGAGAGTTGAGGTGAAGAAATGGAGCTTAGCATAGTGATAAGAATATATTAATTTTAAAACTATCACCATGAAATAAACACTTTTTTAAAGAAAATTCAGAACAAGTTTTGAAAGAATGTGAGAGAGCTACTATTAGAAAAAAATATCTAGGCTTTATAAAAGAAATAAATGGAAATATTTGCAAAATGAAATCTAGATTGAACCAAGAACTAATTATTGATTGCAAAGATAAAATATCTATTTTTAAAAGTTGTGTGTGTTCATGTGGAGAATATGGTCAATCCACACTCTTAGTGTAAATAAATCTTGAGTGGTCCTGCCAAAACAAAATGTGCGTATTTTCTTTTAGAAGCCATCCGTAACAAGCGAAGAACAAATTATTGCAATCATAAAACTGATTTTTTAAATGTTTTTAGGGGGAAAGGACGGTAAGGGAGCTTCATGGAGGTCCAAAGAAAACATATCATTTGTGAACATATTAAAACAGAAAAAAACTGATATTTTTTTTGCGGAACAAGCAAAGAACAAACGATTGCAACTAAAAAACTTTGTATTTTTAAAATGGGGTTTGGGAGAAACTTTGTGGACATAAATTTTTCACAGTTGTTACCACAACTCACAACTATCATCTTCTTCAGAACTTTGGAATTCTGAATTGGCACATTCAACATCAGAATACATGTCTAATAATGTTATCACTGGACATGTACTCCGTATCACACATGTCTTCTCTGTGATAGAAACAATATTAAGGCCTAAATTATCATTTCAAAATGTATATTATTTATTAAAATAAAAAACAGGCACCTAATAATTTTTCAATAGAGATAAAGCGTATTATAAAGATAAATATGTTTATACATCTATATACCCTATAATTATATATAATTATAGGATCATAGCCCGACACGTTAGCTCAGTCAGTAGCGGGATGGTCAACAGTGCAAAGGGTTTCGGGTTCTATTTCTGGTAGGGGCGTAATATTTATTATTTGATCATTTCTCGGCCTTCTTCTGGATGTTGTATACGTCTTATAATTCAATAATTCTATCTAACCGTGGAAAATTGCAATATTCATAAAATTATCAAATATTTTAACAATATAATAAATTCAATTGTAACCACTTGACTTCTTGGGTTTGCTACTTAAGGTAAAGTGCACATATACATGAATGTTTTGGTAATCACCATTTATGCACACATTATATTTACCTATAGTCTAGGCCTAACTAATTTGAGGAAAACCATCCAGATGATTTAAAATGTAGATAATCACAAAATTTTAATGTTAATTAAAATGTAACTAATCAATAAAATGTATCATGCAGGTAATCCCATGTGAACCAAGATCAAAGTCAGACTGACAGTATAAATAGTCTTACCTCTAATTAGAATATAAAAAAATAGATAGGTTAATTGAAGGTGGTAATTGCAGTTTTCACTAAACTGAAGATCGTGAAACTATTTTTTCCAACCCGCCTCGGTGGCGTAGTTGGCTAACGCGCTTGTCGTGTAGAGCTCGAGTGCTGAGGACGGGGCAATCGAGGTTCGAATCTCGGTCGGGTGAACTAGGGGTGATTTTTCCTAAATGGTTTTGCACTCTCCCTCCACGCAAATGTGGGTTCACTTCCTCCAATTCAACCTTCCCAATTCCTAATCCATTAGCGTAATTAGTACTTAAAGTGAACTCCTCGCTTATCAACTAATTCTGTATTGCTCTTGATTTTATCAACAAGTATCTGAAGACGTCTAGGAGTGACTTGAAATGTGTCGCAAACATTTTTTTTACTAACTAACTTTTCCCATGCCATGTTTTAGCCAGTAAAGAACCCTGCACTGACATGGGGATACTGCTTCTTCAACTACACTCCGCCTTTTCGGTTCTACAACTTCAACAACATCATTGGCTAGAAATGAAGTTTGCGCATTGTAGTCCATTGAGCAAAACTTCGCGAATAAGTCCTTTTCCTGAGCACTCCCTTCATTTGAAAAACAGCCTTAATTGCAAGCGCAAATTCGGCCCTGAAACATATATTTGTGCCGTATTAAATTTATGAAAAAATATTTAGCCAATTATGCCAAATTTGAGTTATTAAATGTATATTAATCAATGAGCCCGTGTAGTCAGACTTATAAAAAAAGCTTAAACCCCTTAAAAGTTAGCTAGGTTTGGGACCCCCTTAAATTAAATGTTCTCAAGGTTTAAAACCCCTCAAATGTTCTTTGGATGTAAAACTCCTTTAAAGGTTCTTTAGTTTAAAACCTCCTCTGTCTGGCTCACTAATAGACAGGCTTTAGTTGGAAACTTACCCCCCTCATTTACAACTCCCGATATTTTCCCGGCCAGACCTACTTATTTGTGGCACTACACAGTACCTACCACGAAAGTCTCACATACAACGTTGTTTTACGTTCCTCATTATGTTGTGATAATGCAGGCTTCTGTACATTTCTGGAGCTCACACACTCTTTCCCTGCATCCATATTTCTTTTTGAAATAGTTTGCTTCCATTCACTAACTCGCTTACAACGTTGTTACGCTTTGATTGTAAATTATAAAATTTAGAGGAAGTGTACCCAAATTTGCCGGAGAGATAAGAGAGTAAACCTAATGAGGAAAAACCACCATAAGTGCATTACTATACAACTATAATTTGAATTAAATAAAACAATATTTATAAATATTATAAACAAATCTCTAATCAATTATCAATATTAGCACTTAGAGACGGGCAGTAGCTCAACAGACAACATAGCTAATCTCTGCATCATTTCTTGATTCATGTGCTCCCTAAATAAATTTTAACAAAGTATTGAAAATGACCTTTCAGCTGTTTCTATTGATTTTACAGAAAACATGTAAATAAACATGTATTTACGGATAACATTGAAGTAAATAAGTGAAGCATTTCTAATATCACAAAAACAAAAAAATGACATGGAAATAATCTTTACATGTGTTGAGTAACATCCTCATCTTAGCATTTGTGTTCCCCCCTCCCCCTTCCTCTCCATAGCTTACGTTATTTCCATCTCTTTGACTTGGCATGCTATAGCACCCGAGGGGTGCGAGAAAGTAAAAATGATATTTGTGATTAATTTATTTTATCAAATAATAATTGTCAAAATGAAATATGAAACTATGGTAACTATGTTATTAATTTTAAAATAGTGGTGGTCAATAGTGGTGCCCCCACTCCCCTTTCCCCTCCAGCTTTATAAATGATAGCAAAATAGTTTATTGTGACAAGTGTATTTCTTGTTAATATTTCCAATAGTCCCTAATGATTTATACAACCCTGTATTATCAATACCAAATTATGGACTGTTTACATATCAAAGTGTTTGATTGGTACACCTCCGTGAACCGAGCCCGTGTAGGTTTTACGCCAATGTGTTAGAGAAGAGTAAGGTTGCTTTTTGATGACATACATTCACATTTGCGTGGAGGGTGAGTGGAAAACAGTTTAGGATTAACAACCCCATAGCACCCAACTGGGATTGAACCCCGATTCCCCTCCTCGGCAGTCCAGTTTATTACACGCAGTTACCAAAGTGGATCCCCTTTCGTCTGGTTGAGAAATAAAGTAGTTTTCTATTTTATTTTATTCAATCTCTTTTTACAGAAATGGATTCCATCAGAAACACATCGTATTCACACAAATGATTTCATAAATGAACATAGCCGAGTTGATATTTTTCCTGTGAAAATCTGTGTATCACAGAGCACCGCTTGGCATCACTGCCTTGAGTTTTCACGAGGGGCTCATCTTGTTCAACCTTACACCGATAGTTCGCAGAATAGAGCACCACAACACTTTTTTTGAATTAAAATAAAACTGTACCACTTTTTTAGTTTAGAACAATATGTATGTTGAAAAATGAAAGGATAATTATTCTCAATCATATTTTCTAGGTTTATGCTTGGTCTGCAGATTTAAAAAAATAATAAACCAAAAAATATGATCATGTAAAAATCATTTAAACAAAGTTACTTACAAATATTTAACTTTTAATTGGGCTTAAATTATACTAAATGATAGAGAAATGTGTTTATTGTAATATAATGAGAACAGTTTTAGCCTAAGTCTTCCCACATTTCAATAACAAGACCAGTTTGTCTTATGCAGTGTTCTTTGAATTAATTTTTAAAACTTAAATTTGAATTGGATGGGTGGATATGAATAAACCATAAACCACGTTAGTGAATTGATCTTTACAGTAGTAAAAAATTGATTCAAATGTCTATAGTAGTTTTCTAAGTAATCACCGTAGAAACCGGCCACGCTCATCTCTCATGGTGATAATAATCGAACGGTCTCCAGGTGTGTTTGGAACATAAGCGGCTCCACCATCCCTGTCTCTTCCACTTCGGCCCCCATTTAAATTTCCTCTATTCTCCTCCAATGGCTGTATCACCCTAGTCGTGACTTCTCTATCCTCTCTCTCTCTCTCATTTCTCGTCCTATCCATTCTTGTCACTATTCTAGTACTTCTCAGAAACTTCATTTAACAGGCTTTAATTTCTCTACTATATATATATACACACACACACACACACACACACACATTCTTGTAAATTGTATTTTGACTCTCTCCCATATAATTACTGATTGGTTTTTAGCACCCCCTTTTACTACTCTTTAGTTTTACACCTATGTATGGCTTAGGGATGAGGAAGGTTGATTCAGTATACCCGACAGGGATGTCCCCGTCATCGGCAGTCTAGTCTATTGCGAGAGTCGCACCTTAGACAGTGAGGTCACCAAAGCGGGTGAAACTAAATATAATTTACTAGACTACAAGCTACACCACAGAGTAAACCTAGTGCACACAGCAATGTAATACAATCACACTCACCTGAGCCATTGACAGCTTGTCACACGTGTCACAAATATGCTTAGCATCATTCTCGGTCTGTTTATTGGCCTGGAGAAGATGAGCTGCTTGGATCATAGGCTGGAGAGTGTCCAGTACATTTGTGTTCTGAGAACAATATACAACCATCATACACGTTGAAAATATCAACGTTTTAACGTGGGAGGAATTAAATACTAAATTAGCTCACTACACATGCAGTTTCTGTATAAAAAAATTTTTTTTGGCCAAACTAAACTAAATATGTTTATTTTAATATTTTACACTTAGAAATAACATTTTTCAAATGTGAATGTAATATAAATAATGTGGCATAAATAGGAAAAGTTTTGTTCAATCTACACTATGCGTTTAGGCCATCAATGTTTAGGACCACATCAATTTTATTAAATTCCAGAGATTGGTTTGGTAAAGCTTTCCTCAACCAGACCAAACAGTATGGTTGCGCCCAATGCGCCAATTTCAAAATATCACCACTTCCTGTTAGATTCAAACTAGTATAACTTTGTAGTCTATGGATTTTAAGTTTTTGTAAATTAAAATTGACAGCAGTTACAAGCTATAAAAACATGACATTAAGTAAGTACTTAAAAACCGTAAAATAAAATAAAGTACTTTATGATCTAGGCCTGTTTAATGTTACGTACATACTTCATGTTTTCTTAATGTTGTTTATGGGATGATATGCTTAGCTTGAAATGTTTAAATATTAGGACTAGTAGAAATAAGCCCAAACTAATAATGAAATTAAATAAATCATTTTCCATCGATTTGCAGTCCACGTAATAGGATTACATAAATTCAACAACCAGCTGTTAGATCTACACAACCTACCTACCTATCTACATCTACCATTATTGTTTAGGAAAAACATCTCAAAATCGTGTTTGCACCCCACTTTGGTCAGAACCACTTGGTCGTAAACACTCGATACCAAGACGAAACCAAGTCAATCTCGACAACTCTCCTATTGACAAATATTCAGAACTATTTAAAAATTAATACTAGATGCAGAAAATTAAATTAAATGTTTCTGCTGACTACTGGAGTAATATTTTATTTATTTTATCAAAGAAAAGTTATATGGATTTTAACTCGTCCACCTTGTCGGTATTATTACCTGCGTCAAGTGGTCTCGAACCCACATCTCCAAGTGTGAAAGATTGTATCTGATATGTATTCCCTTAGACCAATTACATAATTCCTTATTTAGCAGCAATTTGTTGAGTGATTTGGCACAGATGAAGTAGAAGATCTGGGAACAGAGAGACAGTCACAATAGTGGATAAATAGTTTTATCATAATAGAAATTGAGAGAAATTGATTAAAAAATAAATAAACTAGTAAGTGTAAAGTAAATGAAAGCCCACTCAGGGAAGAGGAAAATCGTGGGAAGAATGCAAAGCATAACGGTAAAACCTTTCTATCTTCAATAGTAGAAATACTCACAAACACACACACACACAATGACACCTGAGTTGAGTAAATATTTCTGCATTGTCGCTTTTATCAAACAAAAGGAGAAGAGGTAATAAATAAACTTTACACAAAGGCTATATTAAAAAATAAACTGTTTGAAACATCATGCCAAATATTGTAGAGATAAAAATTAATTTCTCAAACCTCTGGCTGTGAATACAATCTATATATATATTGAAATAATACCAATAATAATACTGTTGTTAATATTTTAGTAGGCTAGTTCCCATGGTTTGAGTTGAGAACTGTTCCAATGTTTAGGAAATGCTCTTAATATTTTGGTGGTGTAGCAGGTTTGGAAGTCCTGGTTGGGTACAGGCTTGTCCAGATCTTTGTGGTTTGTGTCGAAACGATGATTGTTCATTTGCTGTCCGAGAGACCCTGTAGTGAGGCCTATATATTTTGCTCTGTAGTTGATATATCAACTTATTTGTTTTGAAGTTGTAATGGCCAGGGATTTTGTATTCCAATTTAGTAACTTGGCTATTGAACGATGTAGCTAGTAAGTGAATTCCAGCTGTATTGCAACGGGGGTTACTGCACGGGTAAGATCCGTTGTTAGTTTGACTAAATTATTGTGGAGATTGGGTGTCCGTTTGAAAGCGACTCTTGGGGATGAACTAAGGTGGTTTTGGGTCTTGGTGAAACTGGTTAAGAACTTGTAGCCTGTTTTAAGGATAGTGTTTATTCGGTGTAGAGCAGGATGGTATTGTGTTGTGAAAGGGATGTCTTCAAATTTTTTTGGAGGGTCTTTGTCGTCTTTGGAGATTTGATTCTCTATTAAAGGCTTTTAGTAGAGATGGGCCACTCGAATCCTCGAATCCACCGAATCCTGACAAGTATGGATAGCTTAGTAGTAGAGCATAGATCCTGGTTTTGATTCCGGTAGCCAGGTGTTATTTTTCAAAATTTGAGTGTGTTATAATCAAAACAATAACAGAGCTATTTTTACAATAAGCTACAAATTAACAACACTTATTTAGAAAAATCATCATTGATGGAAGATTTCCTTCATTAAAAATATTAATAACCAATACACAACAAATGGAAGTTAATTTAATTTAAACTCTGCATTATCTACTATTAAGTATTATTTCATAAACAAAGGGAAGATAAAGGGCAGTATTAAATTACATACAAAGGAGGATAGGGCAAGGCCGACACGCTTATCTCTAAGGCGGGCGGGGTAAGATTTGAACAGCCAAACCCTCCAGTGTTCCAATTAGGGTCCTGGTTGAGCGAGAGATGTTCTCACCTGTCTAAAGATCTGGACGATAAGCTCAGGGTCTATACCATGGGAGCTGAGTAAGCGATGGAATCCTGTCAGCTCATGACGTAACTTTTGTATGTCGACAGTAGACTCAATCTCTCCTCGCAAACTTGGGACAGCCTCATGTTCCAGTATGGCTGGGACAACTATAGGCAGTATCCGCTCCTCCAACTCACGAATAACTCCCTGATAAAAACAAAACACATTTCACTTTGGCCACAAAAAGCTAAGTTTGTTTATAAAGATATAATGAATGAAATCAAAAGTATCAAAATAATAGTTTATACAGGTTTTTGAGCACATGTATAAAAAGTTTTTATAGTTGACAAAAGACCTTCAATTTTCTGGTTATCATCTTTTGAATGTTTGTTTGAATACAGCCATTTTGCCTTTGTTTTAGTATATTCAAAGTTTTGATACTATTGAAATTAGACGCAGTGGATGTTGACTGGTACCCCATTGCTCTTACCCAAGTATAAATAAACATTAATATAACCAATGTAAACTGACCTCATATATCCACAGAGCTATGTCGGAGAGCACTTGTCTGTACTCTGATAGGTCAAAGTTTTTTAGACATTGCTCATTCTGTTTGGGTGTGTTCTCTGCTTGGAATGCTTTGTCCCCACTGTATTGCTTCATAATGTTCACAAGATGAAGAGTGTTTGAAAGCCACAAGACAGTTGTTTCCAAGTCTTCAAGACGATGCTTAGTTACCTAAAATAGTCACCCTCGCACACATTATATTAATAATTGTATCAGTGACAATTTCAACACATTTATGATCTGTGTAAATACTCCTTATAGCAAAAGTTGGTTATTTTTAGGGGAAAACTATCTAAGCTGAAAGTGATATTTATGTAAATACAAGTCAAATTAGTATTCATTGCAAAAAAACTAGGATAAAATTGTCTACATTTTCCGTTCATATTGTGTATTTAACTATTTAACATATTTAGAGATAAATCACTGGACCTAACTACTCCACATCCACAACATCATAGAAAAAAATAGAACTAGTATGAAAATAAGGTTAATATTTGAAACAGAGATGGCAGCAGGCACAAGGAGTAGTACAGAATTAAACAAGAGATGGCAGAGAAGGAGGTGATCAAGTTGAACGAATATTATAACCAAATATGCTGGGATTATCACGAGCAGTGGGTTAAATACATAAACACCACAAAAGGTGGGTTTTATACAGAAAACAGTTCTCTTTCACAGCATATAAATAAAACTATCCCTTCCCCGTACTTGTTTTCAAGATATAAGGCCTTAAATAGAGAAATCAATAGAATTATCATCTAAAATTCCTTATGTTTAAGGCACTTTTCCAAGCAAACATTTTATATTTAATAACCTTTCGATAATATTCTAGCTATAATTAAGTTTGGTTTACCTTATGGTTTATTATTTTTATTACTAGTCAGAAGTTTATCTAAATTTTACTTTAATTTTATTCTCATAATCAAGTTATGTATTACTAAAAATACATAATCTATTAATTGCAACGAATTTATCTTTTCCTGTACACACTATAGATTTTTCAATTTCTTGAATTTTTTCATCAAATCTGACCCCCTTAAATTCAACTCTCATCATTTTTACAGAGATCAATTTAAAGATTAATCAAAAAAGTCTTTGAACTATTTTGCAACACCCCTCATGTATGGACCGCATGAAGGGATACAATTTTCATCCCGAAACAATGTATTTGATTCTTTCAATAACCGTGTTGTTAAGAAAAAAGAGCCCTGTTGGAAACTTTTGCCTTCATATCGGCGTGAATTATATTATTAGCTATTGCCTTATAGCTGAACGTCTGCATGGCAGTTTCTCGCCTACCGATGCGGCCTCCTTTGCAATTTTAAAGCTATTTTTTATGCAAAACATTTTTTGAGTCCCGGTTTGAAATTTTATAATTTTATTTTTAAAGAATTAATTACCTCATTTGTATATTTGGACCAATAAAGAAGATTAATATTGGGTCTACAGGGTTCAACACTTCTTATTAAAATTCCAACTTCCGGTTAAAATTTTAACATTTCATTAGGTGCTGTACATCTTCATGACATCGCAATGCTATTAAATTCCTCATTTATAAATTTTGACCAATAAAAAATGTAAATATGGACTATTGAGTCTAAAATGGACATAGATCATTGTTGTACAAACATTTCTCCTAAGAGGTTTAAGGAAAAACAACAAACTTTTAGAGACTTACTTATATTTAATTACTCTATGACATTGTAGAATTATTGTGTTAACATTTATGTAGTGTTTCTTTACATCTTAAGCTCACAAAATTGTATTAATATATTTGCCATTATCTCAGAAACTGTTGGTTTTATCAAAATATATTTCATATAAAAGTTTTTAATTTTTAATAGTACTACAATTTTGCAATGATAAGTTATTCAGTATCTCAAATAGTTGCGTAGATACGGAAATTTCAGCTTCTGTAAAGTACCCTAAAAGTCATTTTCAGGGGAAAATGAAAATAACATAGAGCCGATGATGAATTACAATTTATTTCAAACAATAATACTAATAATAAAATAACAAATTCCTACAAACTTTAATCTCTAGAAAATTTAGAAACTCCTATACGCATCTTAAAGCTATAATAAGTTATTTATAAAGAGCAGATGTTATTTAAAATGGTTCTAGAGTTATAAATAAAGCTATACATTTTCCTCCTTTGTTCATAAACCAAAGAGCAGTGTACACATTTAACAGACTTTAGTGCTTAACCACCTACTATAAACTAAGAAATAGCCATTTACTGAAATTACGTTATTTAATAGTTGCCTTTAGTTTTAATTAAAATAACTATAGAGGTAATTAATAGTAATTCATGTTCCAGCGGTTAGGAGGTGGTGACGCCAAAAACCCAATTTTTCCCTAAATTTTATTCTGGCTATGGCCTTGATTGTATGCCCTAAGTTTATTTAAAATAAACTTAAAATGTAGTAAAAGTTTCTTCACGCGATTAAGTTAGATTTAAATAGAAAAATTTAAGTTTTTATTTTTGTATATTTAGTGAGCATTATCAGAAGCAACAGGTTATATAACATGAATCACAAGCTAACTTAATATTAGAACAGACACAATACGCATTCCCGCAAATTTAAATTTCACCATTGGTAAATGTTTTAGTCATGCCGGGATTAGATTCTCGGAAATCGTCCCTCAGTACACACAACAGGAATTCAAGCCCCGACCTCCGCGTCACCCAAAAATATGTTATATTTTGAGTGCGATGACTTATGAGACCAGATAGCTTACAGCGTTAATACCAAGGTACCCGTTTTTATTTGTGTACAGAGGTGTCATTTTTTATCACGTATCTAGAAATGTTTTGTTAACAACACATAAACCGTACTAAATGTTGATTTCAATACATGGTCTGACACTTTAGATCAGTCGGAAGCGTGTTTTCATACTGAGATAGAGGTCCCGGTTTCGATTCCCGGCATGGCCTAAAAAATTATCATTTGTGAACTGTGCGATTCCCCTTTCACAATGATGAATTAATTGTCGGGGGGCTGGATGTTGTATTTGTTCTAGATTTATGTTAATTAATAAGTCGGTTTAGAAAGTGCACGTTAAATGCCCTAAATAAATGAAAAGATTTGAATATATGATGTCAAATAAAGTAATAAGGAGGTTATAATGGAGGACTAGACTTATGTGTGCATCAACTATGATTTAAAAAAATTATTTTTTAATACTTTGAATTAAGTGTAAACCCTTTTAAAGAGTTTAACTACAATGAAGTCTTTGATAAAACTATTTTCAAATTGTACAAATGTGTATTTTAGAATCGTGTCCATTCTTATAAGTGTAACTTATAATTTGTGTATGCATACCTTCTTCTATCTTGTCATTGTACACAATTTAAGAAAGGGCCTCACTTGAATGGATGATATAGACCACAATGATAAAAGTATATCACTTTAAAAACTCTTGTACTGTTCTCTTGAAGGCACTATATTTTTTAAATCTCTATGTAACCTTAAACACTCATTTAATATTTTACAAAATATTATTCTTATGACAGATTCTTGTAAATTGGTACGTATATCAAAAGCATTTTGTGATAATATCTAAACTGGTTTCTATTTTTTTTACTGTGCATCAAACATGCCCAAAATATTCAAATTTATCTGTCTTAATTTATATTATTAATTTGTTCTTGGATATTTATGTCCTCCAAATGGTGCTCTAAGTCAGCACAAACCACATAAACCTGAAAGGGTTTAGTTAGAAGCTATAGCAGATCACTCAAGTTGGCTTCCATGCCACTCCCTCAAATTAAATATGTAAAAATAGCTATTTAGTTATTGAGAGAATTTATTTTTAGGAAAGATGAATTTTAAAGTTAAAAGAATGTATAATAGACTATGCAATTATTACTTATTCATTATTTTAACATGCCTTAATAAAATTAATTTCGATAATATTTTCTAAATATTTGGTAAAATCATTGTGTCTATACAAGTAGCATGTGAAGGATACTTTTACCAACTTTAACATTTCAAATATAGATTCCCTGCTATTGTAGAACACATTAAAAGAAATGTTTCCCATGACAGTACAAAGTAAAAGCTGTTTTAAGTGGACTGAATATTAAGCCAAATATTTAAAGGCTATTCAGCTAAATTTATGTTATATAAGTAGTAATTATAAAGAATTAAATAATAACATGTATCACCCCAAAGTTGAAAATAATGTGTATGCCCCCAAAATATTCCCCCCAATTTTGGATATAAAATGTGTGTATGTATGTCCCCAAAAAGAAATTGAAAAGTCAGGCACATCCGTATATTTTAATATAATGTTTATGATTATTTTACTAATTAAAATTACTTTATGAACAAAAAAATTAAGATTTATTATTTTGATTTCATAAAGAAATTATATTTGTATTGATCAGTTAAACTTAGATGTGTAACGGTTGCAATACCAAGATTATGTAAAAATGGTCCACAGCAAAGTTTTATCAAAAAATTAGTTTTTAGTTTAAGCCAGTTATATTAGAAAATTAATGAAACTTTTTCCATAATCAGATTTTTTTTTTATTTTGGCAGTTTGTTGTTATTGAATACTAGTTGAATATTAACAAAAATAAGTGTAACTTTTTGAGAAAAGAACACGACTAAATTTAGCATTCCGTTAATGTATTACACTATTGCTGATTAAAGCACATTGGTCAGACAATCAAAACCTGGTAGACAAACCAAAAAATTAACAAAGGAAATGCGAAGTATTAGTTAATGTGGGGAGAACTGTGGAAGGATGCAAATGTTTGAGATGAGGGGGGGAAAAAAAAAATTAAATTATTTCTAGAATGGTAGTTTCAATAACACATGGTAAATGACCGTGGAATAAGGATGGAAAAATTATTATTATTATTATTATTATTAGCACCACGTCTTACTACCCGTTCGGGTTATACACACTTGCGCTAATGTGTAATGGTAGGGTGATTGTGAGATGAAATGAAGGACCTACAGTTTACCGTAGAATCCGAACCACGGTGGAGGCCTGGTATTCCCCACATTCACAAGATGTCTTGTCAGAGGTTAAGGTGGGGTTTGGTAATCAGATAAATCTGTGCCAGGACCGAGGATTGAACCCCGGCCGCCAGCACAGAAATCTGACACCTTACCCTTAGACCACCAGGTCTCCAAGGGTGGGGGGGAAAAAAAGGGAGGGAGGAAATGCCACGTGAGGTTGATGACAACTCAACGCCTTGCAGTATTAGAAACATAAACTACACAAGTTTTAGAACAGCCTGCCTGAATAAAAATGTGTTATATAAATCCTATTTAACGTATAGCATGGACAAAGAGTTAATTATTGCCTGTGCAAAATGCTAGTGCTTGTTTAATAACATAAATAATTATAAAAAAAAAAGAGTGAGTTTTACAATTCTATCTGCCTGTGTGTCCTTTTAAACCAGAAATTAAGAATTGTCTGGTAAAAAGCAAAAAGAGTACAGATCAATTCTCAAAATTGGCTCTAACAATTTTGATTAGAATTTGAATCCAGGCGCTGATTAAGTATAAACATAAGTCTAATTTACAAGGTAAATCCATTCATCCCCCTATTTAAGGCCTTATATCTCGAAAACAAGGACGAGAAGGGATACTTTTATTTATATGGTGTGAAAGAGATTTTTTTTTTGTATAAAATCCACTTAAGACGCTGGAGCAACTTAAACATTTATAATACCGGTTATCAAACAATTAAAATAACAGCATTCTTTCTATTATTTTTTGAATTATTTATACGTTTTATTTATTAGCATATTCTTTCGATCATTCTTTGAACTAATAAACTAGTTTAGTTATTTTAGTTTTTTTTAACTAAACGATTAAATGATTTATTTTTATTAACGCAAAGACTTGATGGAAAGTTTGATGACCTAATGTTGGCAACATTAGACTGTTTCTTAATTTATCAATATTTTGGTTAAGCCTACGAAAATGTCCGAAACAAAGAAAAATAAAAGTGAAATATGGGTATTTTTCAAGAGAGCTTCTGATAAGAAAACTGCCCAGTGTAATATATGCCTGAAAAAATACAAGACGCCAACAGGTGACTTATTGCTATTAGAAACGTTTTTCTTTTTAAAAGAATGCATATTTTTCTGTAATACCAAAAGATTTTACCTTTTTTAAAAAATTTAAAACTGGAATAAAAATAACTTTGATAGCATATTTAGAGCATGGCTGTATCCGAATAGTCTACTAATGCGACATCGCGTTGGCTCGTGGCAATCACGTGACCAAGTGTAGATTTGTCCGAATAGTCGCGGACTAGACCGACATTTCATAAATATCTAATATTAACCTTTAAACCTTTTTATTATTTTACATAGTTTCCAAGTTATTCGGTAGGAAGCAGCACTGTGGGCCCAAGTGTGTTGCCGTTCGAAAATTTTGATGTAGTCTTCGCTTGAAAACCGCGATAACTCAAGACTGCATCAAGTCAAGTGTACTTGACTATTCGGATACAGCCCATGTGTTGCAGTTTATCTACATTTTATTTTAATGTGTTAGATTGAACAGTAATATTGGATTATACAAATTACTTCTTTAATTTCCCAAGTTTATATAGTTCTAGCATTCAAGCAAATTTAATCATTTTAATACATTTAAGCCTAATATTTTTATTATCTGATTTAATTTAATTTAATTTAATTTTTTAAATCCTCTATTCCAGGCACAACAAAAATACTTTCAGACCATTTAGAGACGCATCCATCTCAATTCAATGAATTTAAAAGAGCAAGTCGCAATAAAACAAACTACCTCATCTCCTAAAAAAGACACACTAGTAGTTCAGTCCAAAATTCAAGGTGCCTTTCATTTGATCATGCAGCCTACCAACCCTATAGCACACAAAATTACAAAGCAAATTGCAAAAATGTTGGCAATGATTCTCTTGCCATACGAGTTTGTGGATGAACACAGCTTCAAGGAACTGAAAAAACTGGCTTCGCACACCCCTAATAAATACATAGAAAACATTAACCGCTTAGTAATATCAAACTTGATATTTCAATATTATTACCTTCGAGTCTTACAAATAGCAATATCGAAATAATCAGATTATCAAGTCAACTTAGGCTTAGACCAAACAATAACAACACCGAAACATGTTGCCATATATATTAATGTCCTTGCTTGGACCTAGCATGAAATCTTTTAAATATCCTGAAAACACTAATTTTTCTTGAGGTCCATTTTATACCTATGAAATAAGTAGAAACTGATACTATTCATATAAACGGCAGCCCTAGTATAGTGCTATCACCAGCGTTACAAGGTTGAAAATTATATTGCATGATTTAGTATTTGCTAAATTATAAAGAAATTGTATTTAAAAAAATGCTTAAATTCGTGTGAAAACAGTAGAATTCTCATAAAAATGTGTTTTATTGCAAATGTGAGATTTGCATGTTCCTACTTATAATGTATTTTAGAATTGGAGTTGGGTTGAATCCAAATCTCCAGTTTACCTTTGAATCTGGAATCTCAAATTCAAATCAGACTCTTGAAAACAATTAAGAACTATTATATTATTTTAAGTGTTAAATTACTGTTCTGAACTAACAATAAGCAGTAATAGAGTTCCTAATTATAATGTTACCGATATTGCCACAGTCTTTCTATAAGATGATTTAAAAGTGAACATAGTAAACCACAATTGTTTGTTTGTCTGTATTCAAGTACTAAATCAAGCTGCTTGGTGCCCTTTTTTTATGGTATAGTACTCAAGTCTGTTTGTGAGATTTACAATATTAACAAATATAAGGATCTACTGGTATTAGAGACATTTATAACTTACTGGATTAAAGAGCCAAGCTGTTATATTAATTGACTACTGTTATAGCCACATCTAAACATCATATTCTTTAAATCGGAAAATGAAACCTGAACACGGGAAACGAGCCAGAGACCTTTGGCCAATGCTCTAACCACCGAGCTATTCAATGATTGTCCCATGCCCACTCATATTTTAAGGCAGAGTCTGTGATGGACGTCAGCTGCATATTAATATTAAGCTCAACAAAGCCTTACCGAGTCAATGGTGGCTTCGTTATCTAATAAGCAGTGATCTTAATTGGTTTATCATATGTAGCTGAAGATTTATGCATGTCCATCCCAGACTGCCTTAAAATAAGAGGGAATAATGAACCTTGGCATGAGACTATTCCTGGCTAGATCTGTGGTAAGAATCGGCGTACTAAGCCAAAGGTCTGAGGTTCAATTCCTGAGGCCAGGTGTCATTTTTCAATCTATAGAGTATTTTAGCTGAGAAACAAGATTAGTAATGAAGTTATCCAGGAAAGAGAGGGTACATGAGAAGATATTGCCGTGTAATGAGAATGGAAAAAGATGTAGGGAATAGACAGCAAACAGTGTAAGAAAGAAATGGGAAGTGAAAGGAGAAGAATGGAAGTGATTAAAAGAGGAATAATAGTGGCAGAATAGAGGAAGAAGGCATTTCACTAAGGTGATAAGGCCGCAAGTTGTGTATGATGCTGATGACTTAACATAATTTTAGCAATGGTTAATTAAATGGCTCCTCTAGTTCACCCACTTGATGTGAACGGGATTCCTCAGCCGATCTCAGGGGGGAAATACTGTAAGTTTATTGTTTGCTATTTTCCTTGTTCAGCTTCCCCGCCACCCCTCTAACACAAACTGTACAATAAAGATTATTGTCTCCACTGGCACCCAAGGTCACGACACCACTACACAGCGTGACTGCAAAATTACAGCCAACCATGCATTATTGTTATGATTTTTTTAAATCTTGTTATAGTAAAATGCGTTAAGTGAGATCGCATATAGCGAAGGTTACCTGTACTGTAAAAAAGTATTTAGTATAAATTTGTTAAAATAAGCACCCACCTCCTTCAATGCATTGATAGTGGCAGTCATCAGAGAGTGGAATTTCTCGGCATCGTTGATGAAGTCTGTATGCCGAATGCACATGAAGAGGATGTATGAGGGTAGACCGGGTGGAAGTTTCAGAGTGATGTGAGGTTTCAAGTCTACATCACAAACAAATTGTCCATCAGCTTTAAACAAATTAAAAAATAACATTAGGTAATATTTTTATCTTTACTATTTATTCTTCTCACCTCTTAAACTTAGTTTCAGACCTAAGTTCCAGCAAACGCTCCGAACACTGACAAGCAATAAATCAATCGATATAATCAGAACATCCTAACAAAGGATGCTATAGCAGTAGATGAATATCTAAGAGGCGCAAAGACATCTATCAGACCCATTCACTTCACTAAAATAGATCATGAACCCACTATCCAATTCAACAATCAGCTTCAAGAACTCACCACTAGAGTGCTCAAAGAGACCAAATCTTTCTCCACCAATCGTACAACCCCCCCAGGGAGGCCTATTGTCTCCAGCTCCTACAGATGCAACTATTTGTCACAGCACAGAGCTACCATCACCCATCAAAGCACCAAACGTGTTACTATTGATACCATACCAACATCTCGCAAGTTCATGTAGGCCTACTGACAACCCCAGCATTTATCATGGATGCAAGTTTTAGACAAACCAAAGAAACAGCGACAGGTACCTTCGTATGCCAATCTGTTCATTGGAAACTACACTTCTTTACCGCAAAATCAACAAACCACTCGGCTGGTTTTGTTTACATTGTCATACACGCTGACAGCATCTACTCTGGTCCAGAAAGACTTAGAGAAGTTTTTACAGAGAGGAGATATAATACATTCCTCATAAATAATCTTCATCAGACACTACACTTGGGGTGTGCCAATAGAATTATTTAATTATTATATTATAATTTAAATTAGTAAATTTCTATTGAAAATGTGATTTTATATTAAAGTATGCAAAATGCAAAAAATTACTTAAAATTTTTTTAATTTGAGCTGGTATTAATAAGAAAAGACCGAATTTAGAACAAAATGTCAGGAAATTTAAAGGAACCCTTGATACAGTTTTTTAGACAACGGGTTTCACCTGAATCAAGTTTTTGACAGAAATTTAAATCCTGTTGCTTTCGTCATTGAGCCAGAAGGTACTATTGCACATCAGTTGGTAAAGCGACACCTTCACTCCGTCCATCACAGGGACTGGCTATACTTAATGTTATTACATACCTCTCCCACTTTCATAGTATACAACAATTTAATAAAATAACACAACAGTACTGAATTATAATTATTAACTCTGTGTCAACAGATTATCTCACTACCTGCTTGCTTACTGGACAGGACTTTAAAGAGATTTATGACTTAACTATTCAAGTCGAATAGTCAGTTGTTAATTATTCACATCCAGCCTGTCCCTGTTTATGTTTAGCCTCTATCCTTAAAAATCTACTGTTACACCTTAAACTCAAAGGTGGGAATGACAGAACTTCCGTTAGATCTCAAAGTACTTCACAATATACTGGATTACCCACTGAAACTTTCTGTAAACGCACAGAACAATAGATGAACCTACAGAGTTTCAAATCCTTCAGAAACAGTTGGTTTGTCTACAAGTTTTATATTATTATTGACATCCAAATGGTTAAAAGTGGTTAGTAAGAGTGCTGCTATGGATAAGTTTACTTTAGGTGGAGGCAAAGTGTAACAATACAGATTATGGCTTTCAACATTTAACAATGTATGTTTTTTATTTTTGATACATTCAATTTTTCTTCTTATGACAGTGTTCTTTTAAAGCTACATGAATTCGAGATAAATTAATAACTTATACTGATTTATGTTCTTCTACAATGCATTTCAAAACATGTATTACAAAAATATCTGCAAATTCTAGTTACTCTAAAATTTCCCTGTTTTCCAGTTGGTTATCCACGCTGATAAAATACTAGAAAATATTTCAATGGAGCTAAATATCTAATTTTCATAATATGAAATAAAACTCACCGTGAATGAGATGGCTAACGATGATCTGTTCATCCTCTGTGCGGTACTCTAACATGCCTTTGTACTCTGTCTTCACAGCGGGGTTCTGGTCTTCCATTACTGTCAACAAACGTTTCATAACAATAACAATTCTCTCTTCAATCTTTACTAACTAGAAAGAAAAACTAACCACATACTCGTATCTTTTGAATAAATCATTTAATAGGAATGGATTGATATATACTTTTTTAAATCAAAGTCTCAAATTTGAATAACTTACTAAATGAGTCTTAATCAAAGATTTTATAGTAAAAAGTTTCAAATAAAATCTGAAAGAAGTATAAGGCCGGATTTTAATAATGTATTTATTTTTAAATTGAGCTCAATAAAATAATTATGGTAACAGACCTTGTCAAAAATTAATATACAATTCACAAGTTTCTACGATTCAATAAAACTAAGTTAATCCATTAAAATAAAATATGGCTAAATGTCTTCTGAAATAATATACGTTCGGTAAAATGTGCGGAAGTCGAGCAGGAATGGCGTATTCCCGGCAAGCAAAGAATACTGAACCCACAGGTACTGAGGGAGCTAGAAAGATTTAGATAGGGACAGAGATATATTATACTTTATCATAATTGAATTGATAAAGTTTTACTAGTCTTACCTTCTGCATGCATGGGAATTTTTGTTAAATTTTTTATCTGTTCACGTAGTAATTCATTTTTCTCTCTAAGGTCCTACAAACAAAAGAACCATTTCAATTTACAACAGTGTTATCATCGTGTATAAATAGAAGTACAGCTAAAAAATTTTGAAACAAGCAAAATTTGAGAGACAATGACAATATAATCCTCAATCTGAATATAATAGAGACAAGATCAAAGACACTGTTTAATCACAATTGTAGACCTGATCAAATAAATAAACAAGTTAGGCCTAAATAATTAGATTACTATGATTATTAAATGTAGAGCCAGCTCGAGATGTATTTTATGTCATGTTGTCAAACTTAATCAGTCAATTCCTACTACTATTGCAAGAATTGATAGCTAATCTCAAGATAAAGATTTTAAATACATTGATTCCTGGCTTCGAAATCCAAACTGCAAGATTAAAAATTGAATACATTTTTATTTTGTCTCTTACTTGTTTATTTGCAGTTTCATTTAGAGTGCTGAAAAAAGGAAAATATGACTGTATAAGAATCTTTGACAGATCAGGACTGGACTTTTTTTTACTACCAACCTATTTTATATTTTTACAAATATATTACAATACAGTATATAAATAACATATCTTTACCGAATCTCTCAAATGAAAACCTGTATTCACTTTTTGAGGTAAATTGTGATACATAGGTAAGAAGGTACAAGAAAGATTGGTATATTGATATTCATATGTTTCTATAGATCTTTCCTCTAACTTCTTCACAAATATAACAAAATATCTTGAGAGAAATTGGGTGCCTGGAAAAAAAAACCACACACATACACACACACATACACACACATACACACACATACACACACATACACACACATATATATATGTCGAGGAATACACATGAAGAATCACTAACTCCAGGTTAAATATATTCTGAACATAATAATTTATTTATTTTATTTTTGTCAGAGTCCAGAGTGCGTCAACATACCACGTTCTCCGAGGTGAGTCTAGTTAGCTCACTGTGTATCTCCTCCCTCTCCACCTTACCCCTCTGCAGCGCCCTTTGAACCTCTCACCAAATAACTGGAACAACCCAATACACTTGTTTAACTGTGTATTTTGTGCTGTTCACAACAAAAATGACATAAGAATAATGGATGATGTTTTGTTAACTTTTAGACATGGCCAACAATCTCAAGACAGATTCAATTATACAATGAGGTTATAACATAAATCCATGTTAGAACAAAAACAATAAACACTCAGCTGAGTTATGCGCTACTATACAACTTATTAATCATGCCTCTTTTTTTTTTTAAATACAGATTCATAAGTCAAGGTGTTTTGGTGGGTGGACAATTCTACCAGACCATTTAACAATATTCGGCAGACTAGTTCCAAGAGGCATAGTATTCAGAAATGATCTGAATTAGGAGACTGAGAAGTTGAGGCTATTATGTCTTCTGGATTATTATATATCAAGCTCACCCATATCATCACCCTAGAATGATCTTCACAGTGCCGAGGCCTAATATGAAGTGAATTTTGTCTATAAAGTTTTCCTTTTATACACCAGATATGATCTGTTTTTCAATATCTAAACCACACTGCCCTCTTCTCACAATCACAGTTTGTTGTTCCAGGGTTAAAAAGATTGCTCATAATGTAACGATTGCCCAACTTTCGCAGTCACTGCATCATCACTAATTATTTCTGGCTTCAAGCGGCAATCCTGTACAGTCAGTCTAGAATTGAGGGTGTGACTTTGAAGAAGCTGAGTATGGGAGCCCTGCCACTGGGCTATTTCTATAATCCAAAAGAAAAAGTGGAAAGTCTCCACAGTCATATTGCACCTTTTATAACATCAATTTGACAATTCCAACCACTTTCTCAGCCAAACCCATGCTGCGAGGTTACTAATTCAATATTCCATGATTGAGCAAATACTTTGAATTCATATCTGAACCTTCTCAGCCTCAATCCACCGCGAATGGTAGTCGCCATTATAATCCGCAAAATCAGCAGCAACTTTAACAAAGGGTAGATCAGGGATGTCATGAGGTTGCAGTGGGTCCTTTATTTTAGACCGTTGAAATCGATTGCGTGCCCCACGCAAGTATAACATTTTTCAAATCAGAGTTGATTCCTGGCCAATAGGAGCTGCGAGATGCTTGAGCCTTGACTTTTTCAAAACTGAGGTGAGTTGCATGAAGGATCTCAAGAGTGAAGCGCCTCAGTTTAAATGGAACTAATAGACGCTCATCAAGGACTGTGATGTCTTTTCTGAGGGAAAATAGTTCTTCAGCTCTGAGCAATCTGATGACAATGACTTAGGCCAACCTTTAATGTAATGATTAAATACTTTGCTCAAAACAGTCAACAACTGTATTTTACTTATACTTTACAAGTAAGGATGGTTGAACATCAGAGGTTGTCTCTATAACATGTACAACGTCGTAAATACTTTCATCTACAGATGAAGGAATAATTTTACAATTTCGGGATAACAAATCCACTATATGCATGTATTTGACTGCTAAATACTTGAGTGTGAATGAATAGGGCAAGAGTTTCAGCCTAAGGCGGCGGAGGAGATTTATTGGTAATTTTACCAATGGCTTTTACAATGATGGAAGTGAGTGTCTGATGATCTGAGCTAGCAGTCACATCTTCGTGACCATAGACCAAGTTATGGAACCTTTTGAATGCAAACGAGACAGCAAGCAACTCTTTTTCCACCTGAGCATAATTTTGCTCTGTGGTGGTAAGCGATCATGAAGCATATAAAATGGGCTTGCCATCTTGCATTAAGGTGGCACCAAGGGCATATTGACTACTGTCAGCATGTATGTTGATGGGTTTGAAGGGGTCAAAAGGAGTCAACAAGGCATGTTGTGCTATAGACTTTTTCAAAAGCGCTAACTGTTTACTGTGGGAGGAATTCCAGGACCACTCCGAATCTTTTTTCAGAAGTTCACGGAATGGGGTGCAAATATCTGACAGGTGGGGCACAAATGGTCTTAGGTAGTTGACTGTTCCCAAAATACGCTGCAAATCCTTCCTTGAAGCAGGTACTTCTATGTCCTGAATAGCCTGAACCCTAGTGTCATCAGGACGAATTCCATCCTTATCAAATTCCAAACCCAAAAATTTAACCTTATCCAAAAAGAATTGAACTTTTTCTGGGTTGAATACTATGTTTTCACGAGCAGCTTGAATAACCTGTTTAACTATTTTCCATAACTCTTCCATTGTGTCTGCTCCACATAAAACATCATCAAAATATACACATACTCCCCCAATATTCCCAAAGTATTTTGGAAGTACTCAAGAAGCACACTTAGTCCAAATGGGGCGCGTAAAAACCGATAAAATCCATAGACTAGCTGATTATTTACTTAATTTAACCCGATAAAACCCATCTTTTAGATCAAATACACAAAAATATTTTTTATTGCCCATTTTGGAACTAATCTCCTCCAGAGTCAGAATCAACACATAATCTCGGACCAAATTTTCGCTAAGATTCTTAGGATCTATGCACAGCCTCATGGCCCCTGTTTTGTTTCTCTACAATAACTGGATTGTTTACCCATTCACCAGCTTCACAACATTCAATGATGACACACTGTTCAAGGTCATCTAAATGCACCTTAAGTTTACTTAACACTTTGAGGGGAACTTTGCTGGCTGGGCTGCTTTTAGGTATAGCACCTTTTTTAATTTTAAATCAAGAACCTCTGGAAAACATCCAAGGCCATTAAAAACATCCTGGTTTGAATCCCAGAAGTTTTGAAAATCAGGTTTACTTTGAGCATTGAGAACCCCAAAACAATTTTTTGTTATGAGATTGAGATTCACACAAGATGAAAGGCTTTAACTGAATTGACAATAGTAAACACCAATCCATGTGTTTTGTTTTCATAGACAACAGGAAGACAAATTTCACCAACAGGTGCAATCTCAAAACCCCCAAAAGCTTCAGTTTTAGGAGCAATGAACTCCAAAAGACCTTAAAGGAAGGATGTTAACTTCTGCCCCTGTGTAGTTTGAAAAGTACAGGTTTGAGGTTAATTAGCAATGATATGCAACAATGACGATTGGTATTTACATAAGAAAACCAATATCTGAATAACCTGAAAGAGGGGGCAGTATCTTGAAATTGACAAAAATAACTACACTCACCAACATTTGAAGTCTGGTTAGCAACATTATTATCAGCGTTCATTGCTCCTAGTTCAAAAGCACTACGACCACTAGAAAAACTATTTGTGGCAACACAATTTCTGGCAAAATGGTTCATACCTCGCATCGATTACATCGCTTATTAATTGCGGGACAAGGCCGGTTTGGATGGTCATAACCACAACGATAACACACTTTTCTAATAAACTTTTCACTAAACTTGTTTCCGGACACACTAAGATTTTCTTTGGGGTCGAGACGTAACGGTTCAGTCTGCTGTAGATTGTTCCAACTTCTTGATTGTCCTGTTTTCTGAAGGTGGCACCAATTCTGCACTTGGGAAGTTTGGGGGGTGGTTGTTTTGCTACTAACTTTAAATATATCACTCTGCGATGATTCCCCTCCATCTTCAATGGTTTTCAAGTTTTTGTCTGCTAGCTTCACTACAACTTTGTGTAGGGTAGTGTCTTCCCTAAGAAGGTGTTTTATTGACTGTGAGTTCACACCCAATATTATTTGCGCATGCAGCAACTTATCCTCCTGGTCACCAAATTCACAAGGAGTGGCAAGAGCTCCGAGTAGAAGTTTTCAAACGGTTCACCGACACATTGTTTCCTATTAAAAAAATTAAACACGAGGATGGTTTCATTCTTCTTCGGAATAGTGAGATTTAAGAACAGACAATATGCCATTCACTGTTTCTTCTTCAGGTTTGATGGTAGTTAAGGTTTTATAGAGTCTGACAGCATCTCGTCCTAATAGGTTTTTTAGCCTGGCTATTTGCACGCCCGAAGATTTTGTTCCAGTCTCCGTCGCCTCAAAATATTCTAGAACTTCTTGGAATGTATCGAAATTCTTCGCTAAATCTCCGGCAAGATTAAGTGACTACGGTTTATTAAACTCCATGTTGATGACTGCTTCTATACAGGACGAGATAGTTATATCCACAAATTCGAATTACAGACAATCCACTGCAGACACTACCGACTGCGCCATCTTTTATTATCACATACAAAATTAACTTTTAGACATGGTCAACGATCTCAAGACCAATTCAATTTTTATTTTTTTTCTTCTTTCTTCAATGGCACTGAAGATATTGTCTTCAATAAGCCAGGAACACTTGTGTTTGACTTCATTCCGATTACACTTTCTTGATTTTCATATTAGCTCACTCCGATTCCGACCCAATTAACCTAGCCCTATTTCACAACGAATTTCAACTACGAAATAACCGTTAAGACGTTTTGATCGTCACTACACCTACATATTTATATTTAGCAGGAAATTGTACAGCATCCTGTACAAAGTAATGTTAACTAAAGAAGAGTTTGTAATATGATTATGGATGTAATGATTCAATTGTACAATGAGGTTATAACATAAATCCTTTTATAACAAAAACAATAAAAAAAGTATTGTACACAGTAAAGCCAACTGACCAACACAAATTAAACACTCAGCTGAGTTAGGCGCTACTATACAACTTATTAAAACAGATGAGAGGTAGGTAGTTTTATATAATACGTGTAGCAAACGAATGAAAATACATTAAGGGAATAATATTTTGGGAAGGGCCCTTTAATCCTCAAATCTTGAAAAATACTTTTTTTAAACGAAATTGGTTTTTTAGTTATAATATACTTATTGGTGGCTCAGAATCAATTATAGTTAAATTATGAACGCAACAATGAAGCCCCAGACCAGTAATTTAACACTTAACTGAATGTATAAATGTTATCAATAATGAATGGATTATAAGAAATGATCTTAACATTTAGTACCTATTTGTATTTTATATTATTCCTTTATATTTATATTTACTCTTAAGTCTGTAATTTGTTTGGGTTCAGGTCCACTCGAGTAATATTCAGAACATTAATTATACTTATTTATTCTACGGCATTAGAAAAAAAGTTAATTGCCTGAATTACAAAAGTATTCCATTCATCCCTGTCTAGAACTAGTTATATTCAGTCCACCTCATTACACCCTATCTTGAACAAGTTCTATTCTAAAAATTATTACCATACACACCCAAAGTCTGGTTCCATTAGACGCTACACCGAACACAACAATTTCATAGGACACTTGTATACATGGGGTTGACACTGCGATAGTAAAATTTTGAATGATGTTTCTTCCCTTTTCCCCCTTGCTTATATTCTTCATGTAGTGCTCACATATTTGTCTAGAGCTCGCACCAGTCTAAATATATTTGACTCTTTTTCATTAATTTTCATTAAAAATCCTTTATTTCTATTTTTTCCTGTATTGAAAATGTATTTATTTTCAACATAAATTTTAATTTTTATTAAATACATATTTATTTTTCTTCATCATGTGAATTTTGAAATAATTTTAGACCCACCGAACACATTACCAATATTTGACTCATTTTTTGACTCCATCTTAACATATTTTTCATTGTGTTCTTTTGTTAAACTATATTTTTGTTATATAGATTGGTCTCCTTTTGACTTATTTTGCGGTTTCAAATTCATTTGTATTATTTTCAAGGATGTTTTCTCCTTAGTTAATATTTTGTAATTAGTGTTAATTTTCAATTGTTTATTATATGTTTGGTTTTTTGTATTTGAATATTTATATTTTGACTTGTATTGACAGTGGAATTTATAATTAGCGTATCTCAGTCTCACTTGGTAGTTTTATTTACGTTAATATAAAAACAATGCTAGTCGTCCACAATTGCTTTGGGACAGGATGCTACGGATCTTCCATGATAAATCCTGGCTTGACATTTTTCCGATTTTCAACATGGGACAAATTGAGGTAATCTTATTTATGTTTATTATATTTTTTAACTGCCGAGTATGATAAGTTATTAATTAAGCATGATTACCTTGTGAATCCTGGCTCACTAAATAGTACACCAGTACAGTAGTGTGCTGGGATTTTTTATTTTATTTATATTTTTTAATATAAATACACACAAGATAGTATGGTTACTATGATATTAAAATAAAATGGTAAAATTAATCTCTATAGTTAAGTTACATATATTAAGGAAAAAGTATTTTAATATATTATAACAGTTAACATTTTTATTATTATTAACCATCCCAAAGGAATAAAACATAATCTCTTGGATATAAATGACATATTTTTAATTAAATTATGGAATTCAGTCAACGCTCGATAACTCATACTAAAGGGGTCGGGGGTCTGTTCGAGTTATGAAAAGTCCGTCTTATCGAGGGGAAATAAAGTTGTGCCTAAAAAATTAAAACTTATATTTATCTAAAGTAATATACTTTAATGTGACGAGGTAAACTATACATATCAGATAAGAGACATACACAAATAACACAGGTATTCAAATGGGGAAGGTTGACATTACAATAGGCCTATAGTACTACTGGCAAATTATCTATATACTGTACTGACCTATTTCAGTAGACCTAGGCCTATTACACAAGCATGATGGTGATTGGTTTGCCACTGTGATGATATTTTGCTTAGTAGACCTAGGTTTGAAGAAACTGTCAATATTTTTCTGTGAATATTTTTGGTGTTGCTTCTTATTGATGACTTGTGAAATTATTGAGCTCTTCAACACTCGTTCACAACTTGTGAATGTGTGGAATGCCAGGCCTCCACCGTGGTTCGGATTCCATGTTAAACTGTAGGTCCTTCATTTCATCTCACAATTACGCTACCATTGCACATTAGCGTATGCGCACATAACCTGAATGGGTAGTAAGACATGGTGCTAATAATAATAATAATAATAATAATAATAATCATAATATAGGCAATACATTCTTTTATGAGTCAATTTAATGGCATATAACACAACCGGGGAGTAAGACATGGTGCTAAAAAAAAAAGAAACAATAGTTCTAGTTAACAGTAGGCCTATTATTTGGTTCATGATTGGCAATACTTTAGAAGAAATGATTTGTTTGTTTACAGTTTGAGGAAATAAAATATAAACACTAGACTATTGGTTAATTTTTCCAGGTATCTGAAATGGGTAGACGTCTCCCAAAATCGACTCTTGATGGCCCATAGAGAGAAGTTTATTTATGCACACACTTGTGCATCTCATTTTGATGCGAGTCAATTTCGGACACCTCTGCAGGACAAGCTGGTACATAAAGCATAAATTGTTGAGGGCTAGTTTACAGATGAGTGATTTTTTTCAAAAACATAAAATATTTTAAAACATGCTTTAACAATTTGTTTCAAAATTGGTATCTTGGGCCTTAAGCCTAATCATTGTGTTTGTGGTAAAAAGTTGTTTAAGTGTATTTTACTTAAGCTTGATTTTTCAGCAATAGTTATGATACATTTATATATGATTGTGTCATATCGTTACTTACTGTATTTGGTAGTTTTCAATGGGTTTGCAGATTTACCATGGAAATTGATATAATGGGGTTTTGTAGCCCTCCATTACCCCGCTAAATTGAGAGTTGACTTTTTTTTTATATCTATTACAATATGGTAGGGATGAGGGTGGCGGTTTATTAGAGAAAATGCACCTGAATCTTCGAGGGAAATCACATGCTAATTTCATTATTGTAAATTATTATTCACGATTTGTGTGGGCTACTTAGTCTATAGGCCTACAGTACATATACAATAATTAAAATTGGTTAACATGTTTTTAAATCAAGTAAGACATTGTAGATAGGCCCCACCACATTTAAACTAAAAAAAAAGTATTTTTGGTATTTACACTTTTTTTCTTATTTCATTCCGTTTAGGGCATACAGCAAATATAATCAATTTTTCTTTTTAGAAAATGTATGTCATTCATTTCTCATCTGTTTTCAAAATAATTTTTAAACATGTGTTTAATTACCACTCTTTCATTTCTAAAACTTTCTTTAAAACAAAATTTTATGTCCCTATAATTATATTTATAATATCTATTAGGTGTCTGGAAAAATGAAAATTTCCTTTGGAAAACCTGGAAAAAAGAAGGAATTTTGTAATAAGAAAATAGTGGCAACCCTGTTGTTACTAATTTTTTTAAACTCCTTGTCGAACTAGAGCTACATACAAAACAATTCCCGAAGTGATAAAAAACGTACTCCCAAACTAACTTACCAAGTAAAAATATATTTAAAAAAAAAACTTAACATTAAAAATGTTTAAACCATGTATTGACTCTATAAAAATTAACTCAACATTCAAGGGATTTAGAATTAAATACCTACTGATTAAGATCAGCCCAGTATGTTGTGAAAGTTTGTGCCAAATACAGTTCAAAATAGTTCAGGAGCTAAGAGTTTCTCAATCTTTACTTGATAAAGACTTTCCAAGGATTAAGCAAAAGTATTTAACAAATTTATCCCAAACAATCCTCAAAAATAGACATCTAACTCACTTGTATTTGAAGATTAGAGGATTGATACTCTCTTTTTACTTTCTCGCTATCTTACAGGTAGAGAAAATATGGTGATCATAAAAAAAAAATCGAACTCAAGATTTTGATGAATCTTGACGTTTCATAACTCCCTGGATCTGAAAAAATGATTTTGAATTTCAGTCGGTCTGTCTGTACCTCCAACTAGACCCTAAACTATTTTACCGATCGAGCTAAAAACTTGGTATCTAGGGTTTTCATAGGGTTGACCTGAGAGGTTTTTGGATTTGGATATCTACCCCTAAAATTAAGGGTAGTTTACTGAAGGAGGAAAAAAACTGGCTATTTTCATTTTCCCATGAAAACTTTTTAACAGAAGCGTTAATTTCCGTATTTCTGCAACTATTTGTGATACTAAATAACTTATCATTGCAAAATTGTAGTACTATTAAAATAAAAAACTTTAATTTGACATTTTCTAAAACCAACAGTTTCTGAGATATTGGCGAATATAGTCTATTGATACAATTTTATGAGTTTTAATTGTAAAGCGATACTGCGGGGTTCCGTGCCATTTATTTTTATTGGTTTCCGAATGTTTTCAAGGTTTGACCTCATTTTTTGTCCATGGTATCCTTGTGATTCCTTGATAACATAGAAGTGTTCAAATTAACTTTGTCTTAATGTCTTTTTTAACGGTCTTCTACCCTTCAAGGCTTTGCTCATTTTATTACATTGGTGGGGGAGGTATAATTTAGTTTAAATATACCCTTTTTTGCATGGAGGGGAGGGTAGAAATGCTTAAGAAAATTTACAGCTAGTTTACCAGACTGGTATTTGAATCCCGACCTCATCACCGGCGAACCAAACGAGCATACAATAAAGACTGCACACCTGTCGATAGCCTACTTGTTTTAACTGCAGTAAATTAGGTTTTATAATTGTTAATTTCTCTTTGAATTTTACACCTTCTCTAACGCCATTGTAACCTCTTTAAATAATTTAACTCAACAGACATTTCAACCCCCACCTCCCCAGCCCTGAAACAAATGAGTGAGCAATTGGTTGGAAACAACTATTTTATCGCTAATTAAACAAAATGGCTAACAGTTGTTTTATTACTTGATTATCGGTGACCTGGTGGTCTAGGGGTAAGGTGTAGGACTTCTGTATTGGGGGTCTGGGGTTCAATCCTTGGTCCCGGCACAGATTTATCTGATTACCAAACTCTTCCTTCACCTCTGTCTGACAAGACTTGTATTAATCACAACTTGTGAGTGTGTGGAATGTCAGGATTCCACGTTAAACTGTAGGTCCTCCATATCATCTCACAATCACCCTTACGTATAACCCGAACGAGAAGTAAGACGCGGTGCTAATAATAATAATATTACTTGATTGATTTTCTTCATGTTAATATTATGTTCATGCCAAATAAATAAACATAGATGGTGATTTTAATTGGGATTATTTTTTTTATATTAAGACATGTACACTTATTTGTATTTGAAAAATATTGTGTACTTTGTGAAAAAATGTGTAAGTTTAAATTTTTAAATAAATATAAATTATTTTAAACTTAGTTTGCTTTTTAATTATATTTCCTTAAACATTAATTTAAACTTGATGTGTTGATTCTAGTTTTTATAGAAATGGTTAAAGAACTATATTGTGCCAACCATTTTCACTTGAACAGATTTTATTAAAAAAACTTAATATTGACCCAATGTAAATAATTTTTGTATAAACCAATATTTATTTAAATTCATTTGGTCTTAAAAATATTTAAAAAAAATTGTTCAAGTGAAATGGATTAGCAGAACAACTAATAGTAAAAATAAAATCAAAATAATAGTAATAATAGTAGTGCTACGCAATTAAAATACCTACTGAGCCACCGAGACCGCTATTTAATACAACAAAAGTGCTCACATATTTATCTAGATAGTAGCACAAATGCGGAAAACTCCATACAAACATTTTAACATAGACTTAACAGATCTTTCGTGTTATCCTGATCAGTGTTAATGGTATCCCGAAATAAGTATCACAAACACCTTTTGTTCTCTTATTTACAATACAATGGGAATATGCTCTTCATGTTTCAAAAATTCTTCTACAGATTTTGTAACGCCGGACATGGTAAGTGAACTTAGGACTATAATTTTTATTTTCATATTTAATTGTTTTGTTATTTCTGTGAATTAAAATTAAACTTACTTTAAAACACAAGCATCTTAGCATTATTTCTACAGATTCATAGATCTCAGGTTCGATCCCTTATGTTTCCGAAATCTATCCATGAAGCAGTGGATCTGGAATTGGGTCCAACTCGAACTCGCGAGGATAAATGTGCAACTTTAATTAGAAGTAGGCCCAAGTATTTTTATTCTAGAAAACTGAGATTAATGGCTAGAGGGCTCGTGCTGACCACATGACACCTTCTCTTCCCAAGTGTTTGCACTATCATCGTTGGCTCACAGCATGGAACTTTTAATGCCTAGAAGTAGATATAAAATTAAGAAAAGCTGAATTTAGATATTTTATTTATTGTTCACCAAACAACCTCCAAAATATTCTTCCCTCATACAAAAACAATTTTTTTTTTTATAAATATGAGCATATGCCTCTATAAATTTGATATGTTTTTAACTAGGTCGAGCTACTGTATTATTAAATTTGTTTTATGGGCCAAACTGGTCAGTAGGGTTTTAAAAATGAATGTACTTACAGAAAGATTTGTTAAAAGCCACAAATTAAAACTATTCCAAATATCAGCAACCGGAAAATTTGACATTTAGTTGTAGAGTCTGCGCCAAAAGATCCATGCAAACCACTAAAAATATTTATCGGCCAGATTAATATTTATCCAGACCGGCCCTTGGCTATTTTTATTGCTTTGTCATTTTCATTTCAAAGTGATTAAACATATTCTCTTTGTGTTGTTGTAAAAAAAAAAGGGTTTCTTAACCGAACAAACGCACTTACCTCTTGTAGCTCTTTACACTTTGCCATCTCAGAAATATTTTCCCTCCGAAATTCTTCATAACTTAATGTTACACAGCTGGGTTCAGATCCCTACACCAAATCCATTGTTTCTTTTGTCTTTCTAGAAAGCCTTGAAATTTGTAAAACTGACACAGTCAGCTACCCTTGAAATTTAGACCAACTTAGACTGCCGGCCAGCCAAGAGTTAACGGGAAGGAACATGCTCTTACAACCCTTAGCTGTACTTAACCTCAAACCACACAGGCCTACTTATTTTGATGGTCTGCAGCTATGTGTATTTACTCTTTAAGCTAAATTTCCAGAGGTTTGAATCCCAGCCAAGTGAATTGAGGGTAATTTTTATAATCCTTTTTCCACTTTAATAAGGGTGCACTTCCTCAAATTATATTCACTATAACCCCAAAGATTATCTATAAATAAACCTAGCATTAAAACATATAAACTGAAGATTATAGATGCGAGTATCCAAGTAGTGTTTTGTGCAGGAGACCAGGAGACAGCAGCAAGCTGCAGCCGCAGAGAAGCGACTCCAGGAACAAGATTCTCGTGGTATCAAGAATGTGGACAAAGTGAGGAGGCAGCAGCAGAGGAAAGAGGAGATGGAGAGGAGAGAGGAAGAGGCCGCCAAGCAGGGTGGCCAAGGTGGTCTCAAGGTAACGTATTAATATTACATAATGAGGAGTTACATACCCTGTGAAGTTTACTCATCACAAGACATCATTAGGATAATCAAGTCTCATAGATTACGGTGGGCAGGACATGAGCAGTGAATGGGATAATTTAGAACCTTGTCCATAGTATTATCTGGAAAACCCACTGAGAAGACTTGGAGGCAGTGAATGGACCTGAAAGGTATAGGGTGTAATGAGGTGGACTGGATAGAACTAGCTCAAGAGAGGTATAGGGTGTAATGAGGCTGACTGGATAGAACTAGCTCAAGATAGGGATAGGATGTAATGAGGTGGACTGGATAGAACTAGCCTAAGATAGGGATAGGGTGTAATGAGGTGGACTGGATAGAACTAGCTCAAGAGAGGGATAGGGTGTAATGAGGCGGACTGGATAGAACTAGCTCAAGAGAGGGATAGGGTGTAATGAGGTGTACTGGATAGAACTAGCTCAATATAGGGATAGGGTGTAATGAGGCGGACTGGATAGAACTAGCTCAAGATAGGGATAGGTGATATATTATTGTAAGTGTGGCAATGAACTTTTGAGTTCCTAATGGCATAGAGTAAGTAAGGATAGCTAGAGTAAGTAAGGATAGCTAGAGTAAGATGGCACCCAACATTTTAAAATAAAAGCACTACTTTTTTTGCAGTTTGAACCTTGGATTAAAAATTAATAATTTACTAAATTCAAAGTTAAATTGTGTGAGATTTATTTTTATATCAATAGTAACTTCAAAGATAGATCAGCCCCAAGTAACCTTAGGAGTATTATTATTAATGAAGTATTTTTATAATAAAGGAAATTGATAAAACTAAAGAAATAGGAAAAATAAACTACTAAGAATAAGAATAAATTTGATGAAGAAAGCCCACCTAGGGAAAGAGGAAAGATGTGGGAAGAATCCAATGCACAAAGGTGACATCTTCTTCCTTTCTTCTGTCTTCTATAGTAGAAGTAGTCACACACATTTTAAACACAAATATAATAATATTTCGGCATTGTTGCCTTTATCAAACACAAAGAAGAAGAGAGTACAAATGACACAAATAATGGATTACTCCATCTTGAAATTTTGAATTAAACTGTTAGAAACAAATTGTGCCAACTGTTTTTGGGAGTAGAAATAAATTCCTTGGTTGTAGTTAATATTTATATAAAACTGATGATGATAATAATAATAATAATAATAGACAAGAGAAAAAAAGAAAATAATAATAATAATAATAATGTTAAATTTGGAAAATAATATTATAGAAATAAAAATAAAAATAAACTATCTTCTGTTGAGGCCTGGTGGTAATCTTGATTTGGTGATCCATTGGTGGGCCAGTTCCCACTGTCTAAGTTGAGAACTGTTGCACTGTTTGGGAAATGCTCTTAATATTTTGGTGGTGTAGCAGGTTTGAAAGTCCTGGTTGTGGGTACTAGCATGGATGGGTACAGGCTTGTCCGGATCTTTGTGGTTTGTGTCAAAGCGATGATTGTTCATTCGCTGTCTGAGAGAACCTGTAGTGAGGCCTATATATTCTGCATCACATGATTTGCACTGTAGTTGATATATCAAGTTATTGGTTTTGCAATTGTAATACCCAGGGATTTTGTATTCCAATTTGGTTACTTTGCTGTTGAAGGATGTAGCTGGTAGGTGTATTCCACATGTGCTGCAACGGGTGCTACCGCAGGGGTGTGAACCTTTGGTAGTAGGTTTTTCTTCTCGGAATCTCTTGGGGTCAGGAAGTTTGGGATGGACTAGAATATTGTGGAGATTGGGTGGCCGTTTGAAAGTAACTCTTGGGGGTGAACTAAGAAGGTTTTGGGTCTGTGTAGAACTGGTTAGGAATTTGTAACCAGTTCTACACAGACCCAAAACCTTTTTAGTTCACCCCCAAGAGTTACTTTCAAACGGCCACCCAATCTCCACAATATTCTAGTACATCCCAAACTTCCTGACCCCAAGAGATTCCGAGAAGAAAAACCTACTACCAAAGGTTCACACCCCTGCGGTAGCACCCGTTGCAGCACATGTGGAATACACCTACCAGCTACATCCTTCAACAGCAAAGTAACCAAATTGGAATACAAAATCCCTGGGTATTACAATTGCAAAACCAATAACTTGATATATCAACTACAGTGCAAATCATGTGATGCAGAATATATAGGCCTCACTACAGGTTCTCTCAGACAGCGAATGAACAATCATCGCTTTGACACAAACCACAAAGATCCGGACAAGCCTGTACCCATCCATGCTAGTACCCACAACCAGGACTTTCAAACCTGCTACACCACCAAAATATTAAGAGCATTTCCCAAACAGTGCAACAGTTCTCAACTTAGACAGTGGGAACTGGCCCACCAATGGATCACCAAATCAAGATTACCACCAGGCCTCAACAGAAGATAGTTTATTTTTATTTTTATTTCTATAATATTATTTTCCAAATTTAACATTATTATTATTATTATTATTTTCTTTTTTTCTCTTGTCTATTATTATTATTATTATTATCATCATCAGTTTTATATAAATATTAACTACAACCAAGGAATTTATTTCTACTCCCAAAAACAGTTGGCACAATTTGTTTCTAACAGTTTAATTCAAAATTTCAAGATGGAGTAATCCATTGTTTGTGTCATTTGTACTCTCTTCTTCTTTGTGTTTGATAAAGGCAACAATGCCGAAATATTATTATATTTGTGTTTAAAATGTGTGTGTGACTACTTCTACTATAGAAGACAGAAGAAAGGAAGAAGATGTCACCTTTGTGCATTGGATTCTTCCCACATCTTTCCTCTTTCCCTAGGTGGGCTTTCTTCATCAAATTTATTCTTATTCTTAGTAGTTTATTTTTCCTCTTTCTTTAATTATATCAATTTCCTTTATTATAAAATTATCTAGCCATTGGGCCACCTCATTTTTGAATTATTAATGAAGTATAAAATAATATAGTCATATATTTTGTTCTTTTATAGTGGCAAGTTGATTAAGAAGACAACAGCACATTTAAATACTTTTACATTCTATGTACATATTTTTTTATATAAATAAGAAAACTATAACATATTTTATACAAAATTTATATAAATAAACAGAAGATAACATTCACATATTTGCAAGATATAACTCATTTCATTAGTCGACTTGAGCGAAAGAAGAAAATTCTGGGAAAAGCTGAAAAAAGGCATTGGCGGTCTAAGTTTACTGACAAAAGGAATGGACCTTTCATAAGACAGAACATATAATAATAATAATAATAATAATAATTTATTTGTACTACATTTTTTCATTAAAATGAATTTGTACGAATATACAATCTGTCAAAAAAAAGTTAAATTTTATAAATTAAATGATAATTTTGCAAACTGGCTTTTACAATGAAAAGAAGAACCACAGTTAATACTTTATATTGCTGTCATTGGACAAAGAGGTATTGTATTGGCTGCTTCTTTTGAGAAAATCGATGGTTACAGCCCAGTCCCTTGACCATCAAAACTTATCTGGAAGGAATGTAAAATGTGTAATGCAACTTCCTAAAATAGAAAACCAAAATAAACAAAAGGTAAATTGGTAAAGAATGATGGAACACTTAAATGGTAGGAGAGGCTGATTTCGAGCTGGGATTTAAATATATACTCAAGTGTGAGCTTGAAAGGTGCTTGCTCTGCCTTTCATTGTGTCTGGTGATGACTGATTGGTTTTTCTCTCCACTTGTTGGGATGTGTCTTGTGTTGAAGTTTGAGAACAAAGAGGATTACACAGAAAATGGTCATCAACTGAGTGAACTGGTTTTGTTGATGAGAGTATAAGGCTTTGATAAAATAAGATGTATGAAGGTATTTATCAACAAATGGCTTAGTGCAAGATGGTATAAAGTATATCTTTTATATGTTTCTATCCCTTTTTCCAAATAACAAACTGTACCTCATAAAGTAAAAAGAGAAAGTTCAATTAATGTATGTATCCAGTGTGGTTTGTGATAATGATTAATATAAGATATGTACTATTTGTGTATATATGTAAATAAATATATTTATAAAGCTTTCAAAATACTTGTGTGTTATTTTAATTCTTCATTCATATTGACTCATTGTTTCATAAAATGAAAAATTAGAATATATATTATTTAATAAAAAGTTATATGGGGGAAGTTGCGTATTTAAAAGTTTAAACTATTTCGGCTGTTTCTATATTACTTGGGTTAGTGAAAGGCAGGAGATGCATGGATTTAAATACACAGGTAATTAATTATATTTAAATTCAAAATATAGGTTTATTTAGGAATACTGTCTAGGGGGTTTGTTAGATTACAAGGTCAACAGAAACACTTTCAAGCTTCTTAATTGTAACAAAAACAGGGTTTAAAAAATGGGTGGCCACAAAGATACCTAACCTTAAACATGAAAATGACATATTTCATTGTGAACATAATATATTTTTATATTCATGAGAATATGGTTGTTGTAAAAATCATTTAGTACCAACCTATTATGTATACATAATCTTAAACTTCTTAAAAGTTGGGTTGAGTTACACATTTTTAGGAGTCACTGATACTATTTACAAATAATCAGTGGATAAGCAAAGTTTAGAAAGTAATTTTTTTCTCAAGATTCATACAATGAAGAGAACTCAGGCGACAATAATAATAATCATCATCATCATACAATAAAGAGTATCCAATTGTACCACAATCTCATTTTCCTGTGCGCTTCCAATAAACGTTTAGTATATTGATTCCTATATCAGGGTTGTATGATGTTGATTCAAACAGTAAATTACAAATACTAATTGGAGCTGTTAAATTAATACTACTCCGACACTTTTAACAGCCACTTAATAGTCACAAGTAACTCCATGGTGAAACGGTAATTAACACATGCTATTGTCCAAAACCCCACGGTTACTTGAAGGGTACATTGCTGTGACCGAACCGATGGTTGAGTTTGGATACCAACTCTGCGCCTTGACCAGCATCTGAGTTTGACACATAGTCTAGTCTGCTTTGATACTCTAGTCCTGATGGCGAGATTTCAAGAGAGGAACTTACGTCACACTTTTTATAGCTCATTTTTATAATTAAGATGTTATTTATTAAATATTTAGGAGCTGAGATTGTCTCACAAGCAATATTATTCATCTTCATTCATTGAAGAAGAGAAGTCTAGTGATATTAATCTTCAGCCAATGGCATGCACTGCAAACAAAAGAAAACAACAAAATATGTTTGCTTAACCATTTGAAATAGTTTAAACATTATTTTAATATCATATTAGATTATGCCAAGTAGCAGAAGTTAATTGATGTTTCATGGTTATGGCTAGGTATATCTAGATAATTATTTTGAACCTTCAGTACAACCAGCCAGGATTCAAACCTCATACCTTCTTGTTACCAGCAAACCAGTCTAAACAAGGTCAACATTTAAGGTGCGGACAAAGGTAGCACGAGTAATTTTACAGTTTTTTGGCCAAAATAAATCAAATATTTCTACAGTAGCAAGCAACATGAGAGAACTTAAAAAGGAGTTCGATTTTCGATTTTTTCCCTATTTATGCCTAACATGCTGTTCTGATCTCAGACATCCTTTTCATCCATCTGTTGCCGCCTCCAACCTTGATGTTATCCATTATCTGGTAACTTCTACATCATCATCCCCTCTTTACATCCACCATTCCTTCAAGAGAATCTACCAGTAGACTTTCCCTTCTCATCTAGTTACCAATCCAGTTTCTCATCCTGTTTTTAACAAACTCTAATATGCTTCTTTTTCCCCTATTCTCTCAAGCACTTCTGAAGAAGAAACAAAATCAAATCCCAGAAGGCTTAAGAAGCTTAAATGTAGCACGGAGCTAGACTCTAACCAAACAAGTCCATAGGAATACTTGATGACTGAAAATTCCTCTGGTGTCCTCGAACTGGAGGGGTTCCCAAAAAAACCAAAGTTGAAATAAATCTCAACAGATATATCTCTTTTTACTATTTGTAAACTAATACTGTTGGAACAGTTCTCTTGTTAAATGCTACTCTTTTCGGAGTTAACCTACGCTTCAATAATGATTGTATGAAAAGGATGCATACTGTACCAAGGTAACTAGGTCGAGGATCCCCACGGCCAAGGAAGGTTTCACAAGAAGAGGTTACTGCTGACCAGCGAGTTGAGTTTGGAACTGATGAAATGCTACATTTGGAGCAGAAACTTGAACTCTTAGGAAGATGGAAAATAAATACTTGCAGAGCTTTGAAAGCTTATACTGGAGAAGACCTGAGAAGATCAGGTGGACAGACAAGGGGACATATTAAGTCCTAATAAGAGTGGGTGAGAAGAGAATTTTGAATGTGGTTCTTCGGTGCAAAGCAAACTGGATCGGACACAGAGTAACTGTCTTCTGTATGACGTCATAAAAGGAAAGGTTGGGGGAAAGAGGAGCTGGGGATAGAGGAGAATTCAAATATTGGATGATGTGAAGGAAAGAAGAAAATCCTGGGAGATAAAGGAGGAAGCCGAGAACAGAGCGCAATGGCAGTCTAAGTTCACTGACAAAAGGAATGGACCTGTCGTAAGACAGAACAAATAATAATAGTAATAATAATAATACTTTCATAATGTGTGTGTGTGAGTGCGTGTATTTACACATCCTTCAGAAGCTCATATATGGCCTAGAATGCTGAAACATTTGCACACTTATATATATACATATATAGTTCAGACCACAGGACAGGACCTGAGCCAGATTTTTTTAATCAATAAAAAAATTAATTAATTTAGTTCACTCTCATTTTTTACAACTCTTACTTAGTAATGGAGAAAAAGCTATCTTTTTAGAAACAACCTTCTATGCAGCTATCAATTGAATATTAGGTTTTATTAGGTTAGTTAATATTATAACCAACCTGTTGTAGGCAGGCCTAAAAAAAAGTACTTACATAATATTCAATAAAACAGGTTTCTGCATCAGTAGGGATCATATATTGGAAACAAAGTAGCCCATTTTCATCAATTCGTATCGAAGCTTTTTCAGAGATTGCTAAAGATTTGAAGGATGATTTCACAGAAGAAAACTGGTATCTAAGCAAAATAAACAGAACTAAGATTAGAAAGAACAATAACAACTTTACTATAGGTTATTCCATGATTAATTATTCCTACTATTCATAAAAATTCCATAAGGTCAAACCCACAAAAAATAATTCATTGAAAGTGGGCCAAGTGATTCATTAATCACAAATCCAAAATATAAAAATAATGCTACAAACTTTGTAGTTTTTTGCTGTATAAGAAAGGCTCCCAAACAAGTTCCTTTAGTCCTTAATCACATCATCTATGACAGATTTGTTAACTATGTGTCATGAGACACTGTAACTGTACATCAACACATGTAGTCTTTGATACAAAAATGGTTCAACTTGAATTCCAACTCAGTTACTATGTCCAATATTATCTTGATGTTGGCAGATTTCTTTCCACAAGCTTGCACATATTTATCAAGAAATGAAATCACTTTAAGTGTTCGTTTGATCACTTTAAAATTTTCAGCCCACCTAATAATATAAAATTTTAGTGGAAAAATAGACAATCCAATGCTCCGAGAGTTGGGGATGGTCTTGAATAGATAATATAGAAACTCATGACTGTTCCATCAAGTATTGTTAGGAGATGTTTTATAAGCAAATTGAAATAGATTTTTTTTTAAACTTTAGACCACAACTTTAATTTTTCTTGACTTTCTTGACCTGTAGACACCCTGTATTATCATGTAAATTAAAGTCCAGAGAGTTCCTAACTAAACACAAATTCAATAATGTATTAATGTGAGCGATAGAGAAGTAGGCCAACCTTGAAAGATACTGGAAGGATCACTTGCACTGTATTAATTACAATAAAAAGATTTTGCCAAAAAGAGCTGTATTTAATGAACAGTGAAAGGAGGGTAAAAGGACCTAAGCACTTATATGAGAAAAATGTAGGAACATATTGCACCCTGAAAATTACTGTAATGTGTTATGTTGTGAAATTTGAGAATTATATTTTTCAGCTGTTTATCAAATACCTTAATTCAGTGGTCTCAAATTGTTTTCATTCATTCCTAAGTCACTCATTAGCTTTTATGAATATTTTAATGAATTAATTAATTAAGAAAAATTAGAAACCTAGGCTAATTAACTGAAAAAAAAAAATCAAACACAATTGTGCCTTACCTGGATGATGTGACTATATTGCACTCAAATGACTCAAATATTTCACTGTGGGCGGGAATGTTTACCTGCAAAGATATACAATATTATTAAAAAAGAATTAAGTTACAAAATGGACCGCTGTGTCCTATATTAAAAAAATTAAGATCTCAAATGTTTATAAGAGCAGTATTTTGAGAATATCTTGACAGCAATCCTGGATTTGTTAATTTCTTACTTCTAAGGTAATGTTCGTTAACTTGGCTATTGGTAATTAATTTGAGTGTTGTTCCCGCAAATAATAACTGGTTGAATTCCAGTTGGTAGATGAGGTTTTATATGATAATTTATTTTAGTTGTGTTGCTGGAGAATAAATGTGTTGGTTTATGTATGGTGCAGGTTTTGCAGGGAAATGAACCTGATATTAGTTCGGGTTTGGGTTGAATAGTGGGGTCTGGCAGTTTGTGTTTTACAAGTTGCACAGATTGGCTGGTTGTTTTAGGTTACGCTAGGTTAGGTTAGGCTCCTTGAAGATATGTTGTGTAGTGGTGGAGGATTGCAATACGGGGAAACCTGTTTTCAAGAGAGTGTTGAGTTTGTGGAGTCCAGGGTGGTATGTGGTGACCAGAGGGATGTTGTGGGCCCGCTGTTTTGAGCTCTGTCTATTTGACTACAAACCAGTACCTCTGTTCATAAAAACATGCTGCAGTTTTTTATTGTATTGTAAAAGGTCATTGTGGTCGGAGAAAATTCTTTTGGCTCTAATGGCTAGACTATGTGGGAGTGATCTCTTTGTGCTCATAGGGTAGCAGCTGTCATAATGAAGGTGCACACTAAGGAAACCAACCAGCAACATTACCTTCATTTTCAGTTTGTGAAACATGTGAGTAAAATTTATCTTTATTAGAAGATTTAATTTTGATGTATTATAAAAACAACTTTTACTAATGAAATAAAAATATAAATCTTTCTTAATATATTGTTGGTAGTGTTGGAAATGTACCTGAGTATCCCCTGCGTTGCCCTCTGTAGAGAATTGTAAGTGAGGTGGATCGGAAGACAGGATTATCTGAAGAATGCCGCTGGTAGAATCAAGGTCATTGAAGATTTCCTTAAGAGGCTCTGATTTTATGATGACTTTGTTGATGTCGCTGTCGGCGTTAAAATTGAACTCCACTGGGTTCTCTGGCTCTAGAGTTCGTATGTTACAATCTGTGATGACTCCGTCCTCCTCCAGACTGCAATCACACTCCCACATATACACGCTAACTGATAACAGAGGAGATTCTGTCATGCCCGAGGTGGTGACGCCTCTGTCTTATGGATGACAGCAACTCCAAGTGTCTCTAGATAGGTCTATACACTAGAAATTGGAATTGAAATATTAATTCTCTTAATTAGATATTGAAAATGTTTAAGATAGTTTTCATCATTCATAAACGCAATATTTTAGATCAAAGACTGCACACTAATTTATATACATTCATCAGAGAGAATTAATAGTTTAATAACATACATCAAACACTAATCCAATTAATTTTGTGTGCAACTATATTTTATAACTACATTAATTAATAGTTATGTAAATTATCAATGGTGTCAAATAAAATTTAATCTTGAATAAAATATATCACTGGTAAAGCTTCATTATTAATAAATTAACCATACGGTTGATTGAAGTTTTGTTACTTTTTAATGGTAAAAATATGAACTTAAATGAGCTTCTGCTAATGACTGTCAACACACTTCTAAGCACCAAAGTAAGCTTTAATGACTCGACTGATATAAACAACTAATAAACAAACTGTCAGTAACCAACTTTGGCAGACCACTGGTTGTTATTTGACGCAGCCATAAACCCAAACACGTTGTAAAGACACTCCCCATGCTATGCTACGGCACCAGATCCAGAATCTAACAAACATTTGAACACACAACATCCAGTCACCGTCCAATCAGTGTCCTACTCTCTGTCATGTGTTGTTTTAGGAAATGGGCCCTAGAGTCCTTAAGTATATTAGAGATAATCTCACATTCAAGACTCAAATCCATAAAAAAAAAAATTGTTTTAGAGCTCTAAATGATTATTGATGGTTCAGAACTAATTATAATTATAGGGTTTACATAACACCCGGACTCCAGAGCAGTAATTTAACACTTTATGACAGTTTTAATGAATGGGTTATAAGAAAGACATTTAGTTACTAATTGTATTTTCTATTATCATATTATTATATTTATATTTCCTCTCATCTTGTGGACCTAGATGATCGAGTATGATGCATATCGCTTGGATATGTTGCAAGACACAATGGAAATAAAAGATTGCATATGATTTCTGCTCTACTACAAAGAAACACCAATTTCTTCACAGACTCATTAATCTTTCACCAGCTGCAACCCATTCTAAAATTGGCATCTTGTGATACCCCATAAAAACTACCCATTTATCCCATTTTCAATACCACAATGTAATGATAATAATAGTTAAGGGCTCTATTTGTAGTTTAAAATATACTAAAACATACACAAACACACATGTCTTTAATGCTTTAGTTCCTTCTTAAATATTATAGATCAGGACTCCCCAATTATTTTTGATGGAGGTCCGTTTTAAAAACTCGACATACTTTCACAGTCTGGCAAGTTCAAGCCCTATAGGACTACTCCAAATCAAATCCTTTTAGTTAATTTACTTATTTATTATTGATGGCCTTCAATGTCTACTACCCACCCACCATCAAAATAGCATCATTTCTTCTGTTTATTGCTATCTCGTCAAGGCTGTTAAAAATGTATCTGCGGTCCGCCATTTGCTGACCACTGTTATAGATCAACAAAATGTTCTTTTGAACACTCTACAATGTGGACAGAATCAAACTTGATGTTTTTGTCCCTTCCTAGATAATTATATTAACAATTATTTGATAGTGATTCAAACCCAGATTTGTTAAAAGCTCAACATTTTACCTTTGAGCCACTGAAGTTGTAATACATTTAAACCTTCATGAATGATAAGGACAAAAACTACTTTGAGACATTAATGATCATTGGAAAAAATCAATGTAAGATTATTATTTACAAATTAAAATACAAGTACAGATATATTTATGGAATGTTTCAACTTACAGCAAAGTAAGAGGATGTCCGTAGCCTTGGTAGCGCATTTTGAGAATGGTTAAAGCTCCACCAAAAATACTGAGACATTCCACAAGGACCCCCAAAGGTACTTTGAAAATCACTTGGTCTTCTTGAACAAAGTACTCCTGAAATATATATCATTTACACATTTCCAATCTAAATAAATAGCTAACACTTTATGAACAAGGTAAGAGAACTCCACAAATACATCTTCATCTGATATGTTTTGCAAACTTTCTGTTGAAAACACACAGAGTTTGATAGTTTTAAAGTTAACCTAGTGAAAATGTTCAATGAACAAAATGACATTCATACACTACATTTTGAAAGAAATCCTAACGTGTGTGATATGTGTTCTTTGCAGTTTAAATTAGGGTATATCCCTATTAGTTCTCTGTCAGTCGCCAACACTGCCAGTTGGTTCAACCTGGAGATGGTGGTGGTTTTAATCTCCGCAGCAGAGTTTGTCATCGCCTGCTCATCAGTTTGAGTGTTGGTTGAAACAAGCATGGTTTGCTTCTTGTTTATATCTTTGTTCCTCCTTTGCCTTGATAGAGGTTTACTCTTATTCTTAGTCACATCTTGTCCATTCCTTTTCTTATGGTCCTCTTTTGTCATATCCCTACATAATCATAGTAGTGTTTGTTTAGTTCTGTTCCGTAGTTGTCGCACCGGGCTGTTCTATTGACAGTTTTCTGTATCAGCACATGTGTGTGGGTTATTCACATGAGTTGGGCTTGTTACACTCTTCTCTCTAGCGCAGGCTGAACACTGCTCTTTTGGCCTTGCAGCCTTTAACCTCATCGCATTTCCCACTCACGGAGTTCTGTTTGGGACAGAACTTTCTAATCTGCTCAGGATATCTACACCTATGGCAAGGGGTGACCAGGACGTAATCCTTTATTGACCCTGAGGAGAATCTAATGTCTATCCTGCTGTTTATTCCCAACTTTAGGAGTGACCTCTGCAACAATGCCCTGTCTCTGAGGCTTGTTTTGAGAGGTTGCAATGAAACTCTCATCAAATTCCTCTTTCTTTAGTTTGTCTACCAGATTTTGTTGGTCGGTTGACTTATTCATTCGACATATCAACGTCAAAGAATGTCATGAGCTTACGTGATTTTTCACACTTGAGCTCCTCCCTTATTCCTTTGGGCTTCATTATCTTATCAGCGTCAATCACTGATGCTGTTTCCACTATAACAATTTTACCAGCCATTCAGCCTGAACAGATTTTTATACTTTCCTTTGCAGGGTCAATCCTAAGGTTTGTCATGTCCTTTCCAGTCCAAGAAAATATAAACACTGCACTAGTTTGCCTCTCTTGTTATCTTTGCTGCACTGCCAGCTTCTGCTTGAATGGTAAGATTTAGCTTTCTTGATGTGATATTGTCATCCCCAGGGAGGTATATTCTTCCTTTAACTGTGCAATTTTGTTTTAGGTCACTATTGCATCTATAACCAACAGTTTGTTCACAAAATCCTTAAGTTCTTTGTGGACTGTGTTAGCCTTTACTTTCCCTCTTTTTTCCTTCATTCTTGCTTTCGCCCTCGGAATCACTAGGCTTACATTCTTTTTTGCAAGCCATGATCGAGACAATTGTGAAGAAAGGCGAGTGTAGAGCTTGGAAGTGCAAAAAATCAATCAAATAAATTTTTTAAATGAAAGCAGAGTAACAGTTTATCAAAGCAAAGGTTGGAAGATGTCTTTCAAGAAGAAGAAGATCCAGACAATTTATCCTGTGGTGATTGGATTCACTAAATCCTTATTTTGTAAGTAAAATAGTGACATGTTTTCCCTAAAGTTTTGTTTTTTGTATTCAGGTACAAAAATTAAGGTCATTTAGACTTAAGATGTGCTTCAGAGAACATATCTTTGCAAAAACACTTTTTCGACGATGAAACTCATAAAATCCAAATACAGATGTTCAATGACTAATAAATCACCGTCACATTTACCGCAATTGACAGCTACAAGCATCAATATTAATAGAGCTACTTTATTGAATGAAAACAAACACCTGAAAACCTCACTTTAAAATGAAATAATAATTCTAAATTTACAAACAATCGTATCTTGACTAATAATTCAATAGAAACCTTTAGAAGCAGCATGAATTTTATTTACTACAAAACTTTAGAAGTGCATGCTAAATTTAATGGTCGAACTCTCCACATAATTTTAATATCTACACTATATTTATAATTCTGTATGCGTCCCTCAGATTGATCTTTGTTTTATTTAATGTGGCCCTCATATTACTTAAAGTTGGACAGCCCTGTTGTAAGATATAACTTGCCTGAAACATTTCAGCTTGTATAAATGCACTGGCCTGGATACAATTGGAGTCCTCTACAGTGACCTTCACTCCCTTGTCTGTCACAATACATATTGCTGTCTGCAACACACACAGACAATCACGTGTACAAACCACACATATTTTAATGGACGACATAAAATAGTAATAACTTAGCTTACACAGATAAATGAAACATATTGATCCCATATATGAGCCATGGACTGTTGGCGTGCATCGCACACGTCACTGTGCTTGGAGCCATGGACTGTTGGCGTGCATCGCACACGTCACTGTGCTTGGAGCTGCTATAAACATTATCATGACTATTAATACAGACATTAGTCCCTATGACCTTTCCAGATCCCGCTATATATATTATTTTAATAAAAGTACACAAATATAAGCTTGAAACAAAACTAACACATTGTGTGCTCTCTAAATATTATATCGACAGGTAGTCATTATGTTATAGGAATATAAAACATCATAACATAGTTATTTATTATATCTATAGGAAAACATGAATATTTAAAGTCTAGCACCGTAGTGAAGGCACTATTTAAATAAGATCAATATAATTTATAATCTTGACCGTACTATTGGTCAAAATATTTTGTCTGTGTGTGTGTGTGTGTGTATATATATATATATAAACATTCAATCTATATTTTTATATATGTATGTATACAGATAAATGAATATGTGTACATCCCAATTAAAATATAAACTAGGTATAGTGTGAATTTAGTTTGTTCAGTTAAAAAGATAAAAATATATCATTTTAAAATAAAATAATTGGTACAAATCACTAAATTTAATGGCTATGAAAATATAAACTAACTTGGTACCTACTGAAAAGGGCAAGATAATCTAAGTTGAAGTGCAGTAAAACAGGATGTGTGTAGAGCTTGGTATGAAATAATAGTTTTCATTGATTGCCTATCTGAAGTTTCTTCCAAATGAAAGAGCTTTCAATTGCAGTACATGCATATTTCTCATTTTTCAATCATATGAGCTTTAGAGAAGTTGTGGATTCAATCTTTCAAGTGAATCCCAGTCCATGGTACAGATTTAGATCCAGGGTAAATTTGCTATGGTAGCACAAGTGTAGCATTTGTTGTACTACAAAAGTGTGAACACAAATAATTCTTATTTGCACTGATCTGACATTATTAGTATTGCGCAGTCAGGCAAAAAATAGCCGAAACCTAGACATTCGAAAAAAAAAAAACAGAATTTTTTCTAACATAATCAGGGCACTCTATTTATCATGTCAGAAAAATATCCGAGAAATCCCGTGTCGGTTTTTTTAACAATGGCCACCATATTGGTTCATTTGTGAAATATTTTTAATATTGCGGTATTTATGGACTAGTTGTCTAGGAATGTTGCTATTCTTCTTTATTTTACCTTCTATTATAACAAACACATTTGGTATTGATATTACTTGTTTCTAGAGTGAATTCACGATATCTATGTCTATCAATACAATCTCATGAGTAATTTTAGGATATGCACTCAAGTCAATCAGGATAAGTTGTAAAGAGTTGAAATATTATTATTTGCGTACATAGGGTGTTTTTTTCCTAAATGGTTTTCCGCTCTCAATCTAGTGGTAACTTCAAGTGGTAAGTTCAAGCCTACCAATCCCTCAGGGGACATGTTGCCATCATATCTGTTGTGTGACCTTGGTCTTTTGTCTTTACACTTCAAATTTGCCTGAGTGGGTGCCTTCAGAGATGGTACAGTTCAAGACTACTTATTGATGTGCTGGCGAATTTGGGAATCTGTACAGTGTACCCGCTATATGGAGCCTAAACAATTTTAAGGCTCTTTAATCACCCATGTCAACGCTGAGATAGACAGAGGTTATGGAATGTTTGTGCTCGATAATGCGACTAAAACGTGCACAACCTTGCATATCCCGCTCCAGGTGGGATCATTTGTGTGACACCTGCTCTTTTCTCCACGCTGACACCCTAGTGCCACGAATGAAACGCTGATGATGTTGACTCATGTGGTCTAACGCAAGTGCAGATTTACCTCGCCTTGATTCATCCATCTGTTCTAAGGTTACAGCCTTGAATATGCAAGCTCTGCAGTTGGGCTATCCTGTGACTGGGTTGAAGTGTCCGGGCCTGCTTTATGTAAAAGTGCCATGACACAGAAGAGTATGACTCAACAGCTGTTGTGGCTCTTCTGCTTGTCAACTTGGCTCTCGCCATTCCGTCAACCGTCTACCCCTCCCTCCTACATGCTTCTGAGATACTTCTGAACTATCCTCCTGAAAGTCCTTCGACAACACTTTCTATTTGGGAAAAACATTCTTAATAGTTTAATAAGGAATGTTTAATTATGATTTGATTCATATATGAAAGACTGGTAATAAAAATTACAAGTTCTGATACATTATAATAAACATAATATAAACAATCATTGACATTATAACAAACATCAAAAAAGTTCAATACATTTTACATTTTTTTTAGACTTTTGAGTCAAATTAAATTAAATCTATGTTTGTTAGGAAAGGATGATGTGATCATGGCTAAATTAAGTGTCTTCTTGTATTATATTGAGAATCAAACAGAATTAGTTGTAAGCAAACTTGCTTGAAAACTACTCCCTCCAAAAGATCACCAGTTTAAAGGTCTTGCAGTGGTACCATCGCCAACTCACAAACATTTCCCCCTTCTGGGAAGTCCCCAAGATACCCAGTGGTAATCTAGCCTAATCACATGTCGAGCCATCCAAAGACCTAATTGTTTCAAGTTTGTGCAGCTTATCTGATGATTTGGAGCATGATGTAGCCTTTGTACACAAAACACAAAAGATAATCATAAAGTATTTAAAGAAACAAATTACAGTATTTCAGTGACAGATGTGCAGCAAAAACTTTATCAACCTTTACCGTACCAATCTATATTTTACTTAAACAGCATCATTGACATATTTTGCAACCAGTGACAGAAAATCACCTTGTGATGGCATTGGTGGAAAAGTGAAGCGCCCGGTTACTAGAGCAAGCCTTCAAATGTGTCCTGGTGATGTGACTCAGACAAAAAAAAATTTCAATTTCTGCAAGGCCAGAGTTGAAAACATACAATTTTGAATAATAAAAAAATAAACATTTTCAGGAACACGTTAGCAGCTAGAAGCATGATTTTCCAAAGCAAAACCAGTCCTTGGTACACGTGGCTTTCACCCTTTCTTTCCCGTGTCTGAGGAGCCCATCGAAACAAAGAGAATGAGTTGTGGTGAGAACTTCAGCGCTATTCTCCATTTCTCTGGAGAGCAACCATCTGCAGTCAAGATGTCAAAGATATGTATGAACTCACACGTTACATGTGTTTATGATCGTCACTGGTTCTTTGGAGCAATTAGTTCTTTCAAATATGATGAAGGTGACCTAAAAGTGAAGTTCAGGCACCCTTACGGCCCTGAACCATCGTTCCACTGGCCTCCACATAAAGAAGACATCTGCTATGTTGCTATTTGTAACATAATTTCTAGTGTCGGTCTTCCCATCACAAAGGGTTCTAGGAGGGTGTACGATTTCCTTGCCAAGGAGACTGATTTTGTACAACAAAAGTATACCAAACTCTTCAATAAGACACAACCTCCAAGATGAAAAGTAAGCTTTTATTAATAAATTCAAGAATTTTTAACAACTTTTTCAATCTCATGTTCACTTATCAGTTGTATTTGGTGATCTACAGACGTGTTCAAATTATTAGTAATTTTCTAATTTTAACAAAATAATTAATTTATTCACTACTAAACTTTTACTAAACTATACCTACATACATTTTTACTTTACTTACAGTCTTTATACTCCTAGTACTAAATATTGCACCCCTTAGCCCTTATTAAGGCTTCAATTCGACTTGGCATGCCCTCTATTGCTGTCTTGCACATTTGTACAGTTTCGTCATCATTTTGCCACACAGATATAATGTGCTTTACTAGACTTTCCTTGGTTGTCGTGAGCTTCTGTTTCACTCTTTTCTTCAAAACACTCTACACAGACTCGATAGGGTTCATATCTGAGCTGTTGCCGGGCCATTCCAACACAGATATGTCTATTCGTGCAGTTTTCTTGTAACACTTATTGCCCTGTGGCATGGAGCACCATCTTGCATGAAAGTTCCATCACCTGTTGGGAACCATTCACTCATCATAGGTACCACACATGTTCATACCACCTCTGTGTATTGTCTAGCATTCACTCATCATAGGTACCACACATGTTCATACCACCTCTGTGTATTGTCTATCATTCATGTTTCCCGGAACTATATGAATTTTACCAGTCCCATAAATTGGAATCCTACTCAAAATCACAACTTTAGTGGGGTGCATTACATTTTGCACCACACACTCCTTCCTGAAAACCTCTCCTGGCCCTCTTCTTACGTACTGAGGGTTTTCAACAGCAGAGATAATCGTCTCCTATGAAGGTACAAATCTATTATGATGTGTAGTGCTTACATATGTTTTAAATGAGCCATGCTATACCATATTATTGTAATTTATAAATTTAAATAAGTAATTAGCAGTTAAAATGCCGTTATTTTTCTTTCACAACATTTTATACCATAATTTACTCAGGTTTAATTTAAGAAAAAAGAGAGTTCCTTTACCTCAGGCCATAATTATCACTTAATAAAGCAATGGTTTTACAATTAAAATTTGTTAATAATCCAAACTAATTGAATTTTAGTGTCTCTAAGAGGTAAGCAAGGCTTATACATTACCCCCCTGCCCCTTAAATTTACACACTTTGCTTGATTTGTAGTAAAATTTTAATAGTGATATGTTAATTAGACACAAACTATGAATTTTTTCTTAAATACTGTAATCCTTGTAAGAATCTTTGGACACAACGTTTACTATCTTAAATCTCGGAAAGTAACTTATGTGGCCTAAGGGGGGAATGTTACATGGATTAGTAACTTGGTGGTTAACATGTAAAAATAAAAGTTTCATGAAAATTTGAGGTGGTGGGTGTCATCATTAAATTTAGTTGGGTGAATCGGTGGTAAAACAATAGTTAATCACTTACAAAAATGTAGGTATATTATTTAAAAAAGAGAACTGTAGTGATTGTATACGCTAAATACATAAGCCTACTTAATCTTAGGTATTTTAACTATTCTACAAAAGTTTTGTTTGCACAAGGAACATTTAGCTCCGCGCAATGCTATGGCATACGGCGGACGCTACACAGTCAATTAGGTGAGTTTAGTAAGAATATTTTTTACAGTATGAATTTTTCAACATAATTTGTTTTCTTATAATCAGAATCTTTCAAATATTGTTGTGTGTACAAGTGTTATAAAACATTAAATTTCTAATAATTTGACACTGGGGAAAAAAAAATATCTCCCTTGCCTCATACTAGCCCTGAAAATACTATTGCTATAGGGCTACCCTAGAGGCCTAGATGAATAGGTAAGCTAGTTGTATTACAAATAGAACACATATTTTAAGGTTTTTTACTTACTTAAAACCGCGTCTTACTATCCAGTCAGGTTATACGCTTAAATACTAATTACACTAATGGATTAGGAATTGGGAAGGTTGAATTTTGAGGAAGTGAACCCACATTTGCGTGGAGGGAGAGTGGTAAACAATTTAGAAAAAACCGCCCCAGTTTACCCGACCGAGATTCGAACCACAATCTCCCCGTCCTCAGCAGTCGAGCTCAACACGACTAACGCGTTAGCTAACTACGCCAACGAGGCGGGTTGCAAATTTTAAGTCTCCTGGACCTAAGTTTAGTTTATTATGTTTCCTAGATAGGCTTAGTATGATTTAAAAAAAAGACTAGGCTAGTATCCAGATCTATATTATTTGTGAAAGAGTTGTGTTACGAATCTTTTTATCCGTTGTAGCCAATATTTGATTCTAGGCTACTCGTCAACAAAAAAACTAAAAATAACAAATTAACTTGCAAAGTTATTTTATTTATTTTGTTACAAAAACTTAACAAATCACTTCACATTAACAGTAAAAGTACGCATTTACAATTAAATTTCGCTAAACTTGCAAAGTTTAGATAATTAAATTACAGTACATTAACGCATTGCAATAATGTATGAAGTAACACAGATAGGACAAATTTAAAAAATCACTCTTTCTATTATCAATTAGTACGATTACAAACTTACATCTTTGAAATATATAGCTTTTAAAATCAATAATACACTTTTGACACTATCTAACTGTGCTACGAATAAAAAATCAGTATCAACATAACTATCTTGAGAAATCATTATAGACTCCATGCGAAGTGCAGACTATATTCGAATTCACGACACGAGCGCGCAAGATGGCCACATTTTTAAGTTCTTGCAGTTTAAATCCAAGTGGTATTATATTTACCGCGATAAAATACTTGAAAATCCTAAAACATAACACACCGTTTCGTAAAATATTTGGATAATCTGTGATGATAGCGCTTTTGGATATGTGAGGAATTATGCTCTCTATCCAGGACCAAGTTAACCTAAATACTTGTTAACCTAAATACTTGTTATCTGTGACTTATGTATTGTAATACTCGTATCACACGACACTAGCTCGTACTTGAAATCCAGTCATAGATAAAGGATCCAGTGTGCTAGCTAACAATATCTACCACGTTCTCATCTAGTGTCGTATGAATCAGAAAAAGTATACTGGTTCTGCCTCTTGGTACTGGATACCATAATAGTTGTTGTACTAGTTCTGACACGTCTAGATTGTGTAATTCGACCAATCAATGCGCGCTAAGACTTTGTAGAGAAATGGTAGAAATGGCGCCAACATGGTCACCGGATGTGATTTTGTTGTTGGCAGAAAATTATTCTAAACATTCTTGTTTATATAATACCAAATTGCCACAATATGACAATATATTTTATATATATTTCATTAAAAACATGTCATATAAAAACGACAAACCAATCGTTAGTGTCATCCCGAATGTTTATTACCTAACCTCCGAATGTATAATGTCTAGATCACGCGACCATTATTTCATCTTTCCAGCCAGTCCCGTGTCCATATTCTTTTCTTACGCTCCCTCTCATAATTTTTCAATATCATTATTAATAATTAATGCAGCTGCTGCACTCAAAATTAATCTATGCTCTGACGTTCCATAAATATTTGCACTAGAACCTAGTACTAAACTAGCAGCGTGTGAATACTCTAGTCCCTTTTCTATTGTACTAGCTAGTATACAGATATCAAGGCGTTAGCTAGCACTCTTGATGTCTAATAAAAACAATTAACGTGTGATAGTGGCTTAATGTATTATGTCTACAACATGTATAGTACGATTTTGGTACAAATCCAAGCAAGGACTGTAGAAGAATCCAACCATAAAACAAACATCAAGAACCTTCAAACAAATAGATTTCAGCAAATAGTTTAGCAACCTTGCACCAATTATAACGGATGAATATTCTAATCTAGGATAGTTATATCTTTGAGGGGGAGCTACGCATGATCTTGCTTCACATTGCTGGACATTTACCTGATGATTGCTGAAGGCACCCGTTCGTAACTTAACGAGCACATCAAAATAGTATTGCGAAACGCAACGCCAATTTTAACCAACGATTAGACTTCACGAACTGTTAAGTTACGAGGACTTTTACTTGACATTGTAATATTGGGTATAAAGCTTATATAAAATAAGGAGAAGGAAATAAAAAAAGAATAATCGATAAACCTTATCATTTACCACGCCTTACCAAATAAATATGAACATTATTAAAAATAACCCTTTTACTCACCAGACACATGTTTTCACACAAGAACATTGAAAGAAACAGTTAAATAGTATGACTTCTTATAATGAAGCAGACGACAAAATGGAGCGTCACTGGAATAAGCACATTAGGACCCATCACTTGAAAACTCGAGTTCAATCATTGCTAAAAGTTTGTGTTCGTTTTGTTTAGGTGAGGTTGAAGTTATTTTGAGACTTTTACTGTGACTAAGATATTAATGGAGATTAAAAATATTGTGTTGATCGATATTCCATAAAATTATCATTATTAATATATTTAAGTGTCTATCTCTTTTGTATTGGCTATTTGTTTGGAAATTAAAAGCAAGAGTGCAGCATCTATTGAAATAGAGCAACGAAGTAAAATGTAATGTACCTGTCTGAATCCTTGTTTCTATGATCCTTGTCTTTGATCCGCCATATACTGAAAATTTAACAAGTCTTCTGCTAAATATGTTGTCACGGCTTTCTCTTCGTTCTGGTAATATAAAGTTATTTTAATTATATATTTATGATTGTTTTGAACTCATGTAAAAATTTGTAAATATAACACATGCTATAATAATTCACCTTTTTCAGACGTGTCAAGGTTATTTTATAATTTATAGGCAAGGGATATATTTCAAAGGTTAATTTGGTCACTGCAAATTTATCAAACGGTCTTAGTACGTTTTATCCGTCCCATTCTTGGTCGAGAGGTGTCGATACTGATACTTTGTGTATCTGTTCCAAACCTCTCCAGTTACAATGTTGGAACAGTTCCAAGTTAATGCTACTGTTCCACTATCGATACAGGCAGGGCAGCGCTCAAACCCCAGTAACTGGACTTGGTAGTGGGACAGTACCGGTAACTTAGAAGGCCTGGTACTTACTAGTTACTACTGTACTTGGTTAATATGCCACAGTATATTAATATTAACAATAATATATATTTTGAAGGAAGTAGAAGATTTTTGTGTTATTTGGTACATGTTGCATATTCGTTACTCGACCACAGTATATGATGGGACTATATATGAGGTAGGGATGAAGAATTAATAGTTTTAGATTAGAGGTAATCTGTCCACATTTGTGTGGAAGGACATTGGTAAACCATTTGGATAAAACCACCTTCAATAGATCCGGCTGGGATTTGAACCCTGATCTCCCTGTCATCAGCAGGCCGGTCTAGCGTGAGAGTGATGCCCTAGATAATTCGGCTGGCCACCAAAGCGGGCTGTCACAGGTTTAAATATCAGTATTAATTAATTGTTCCTATATAAAATTAAAAAAATAATAGCCTAACAATTTTCTTATAAGCTAATTATTTGATATCACTAATAAATAATTTGATTTAAATTTTTTATCGTCTTCTAAAGTTAACTTTAACTTGTAAATCAATGATATTACTGTCATATAAGTGCAAATGCAAATCACAATGATAAAAGATAAGTATTTATTATTGCTGAATCAGTTTGCACATATGATGTAATCCCCCCCCCCCCCCCCCCCTCCCCCCAACCTGTGATATTGTTTTGTACCTGCTCCACCCAAGTGTGAGGGTATTGGTAAGGAAATGATGTGAATGACAATTTCGTTATTGGTACTCATGGAACTGTTTAGGAACGTTAATATCGGTATTGAAATGGTCCAACACAGTTACTAGTTGGGATCCATGTCACTTGTGTCTATGATTTAAATTGGTACATTGTAATTATAGATTTAACTAATCTTAGAGAAGGATGTGTGTGATTTATGACCAACCATTGTCCGAAGATAATTCCATTTGGTCGTGTCTAGAAGGTGCTAGAAGCTACAGCAACAAGTTTGGCTGGAGATTATGGGGTTTATCATGGCAATTTGTCACTAAACTACATGGGGTCACTTTCTGGCTAATGGGGATAGTGGGGCTTTTATTGAATAAAAAAACTTAACCAAAGCAAGAACTAATGGCTTGCCAACTTCAGTGGTTGCATAGTCTAAGGCGCTACTCTGCATTGGACTAGATTGCCGGTGATGGGAAGATCGAAGTTCAAGTCTTAGTTGGGTGTTCTGAGGGAGGTTTTACAACTGGTTTTACACTCTACCTCCATGCAAATGCAGACACACTTCCTCTAAATATAGCCTTCCTCATCCCTAACCCACTAGTGTAATTAGTACATAAGCATATAATCCAAACCAGTAGTAAGACTTGGTCTGAAAAAAGAATATTGAAGCTGTCTCTTGCGATGTAAAACAATCAGGCGTGTCTTGCCTGGTGCGGAACACACCACAAGAAGACTGGCGATCCTTGTCTATCTCCATCACACGGCTTCACTGGATAAAGTTCAACGGATTGTGGTCGCATCCACAAATACTGGTGTGCCCTGACCATTTCCCTGCTGTGTGCAATAAGGAAAAACACAGCTGTACCATTTCATTTCCTCGGAATGGAGACCATTAGAAAATATTTGATGTACTTGGGGACCACTTAGCAACCACATCATACTACCCACATAACCTGTTTTAGTAGAATTTGTTTCTTATGTACATTTTACATGTAAAGGTGCATATTCACTTGAGCATTCGTGCGTGCACATCTGTTCGTTTGGAGTAAAATGCTCAAGTGAATACTTGTCCGTGAACTTGTTCCAAACGAGCCGAACGCTATTGAACAACTGTTGGTTTTTTTGGGAATGCTCAAAGGAAGTCAGATGTTCACTTGTGCTCATGGATAGGCCTACGTGTCGTGTTTGCTGCGATGGAGTGGGCCAATATTCTTTGACACACAATGTTGTGGCATTTTCATAACAGAAGTACCTTGTTCTTAATATGTTTCCATAATGTAATAAAACATAATAATGAGCAACATTTACTATATTCAGTAACAAGTAACGTATGTCATCCAGGTTCCTTCCTAGCCTACCTTGATGTAATGTTTTAGTGCGTCGTTCAATGCAACAAAAGTTTAACGTTAGTGCCAAACGATCCTTCACTGGCATTACTTTACAGAACTTTGTGTCCTCCTTCGCAATTTTATGGCCGACAAGGTTAACCAAAATCTCAGAGTCTTGAGATGACATTCGAGTGAAATCTCAGAAATATCTTTCGTTCAATATTCTTAAAAGTTCTGTATTTTGCCGCCTACAAAACAGCCGCCTTATCCACATTTTCCTCTCCATATTTTTATTGTTTTTAGTGAATGCACACAGCACAAAGAAAGAACCTGCTGTCGCTATAAAACACATTTTGAGACCGAGCTCCAGTTGTCCTGTTCGCGGTGAAATTGTCGGTAACAAGTTGAGCCCCGGCAAATGGGCTGAATGCTCGGAGTTTTCTTACACATTATTTGTTTGAGCGTGTCTGGCTTGTTCTGTTGGTTTGAAGTAGAATACTCAAGTGAATATGCACACTTGCTATGTAAGTTAGTATTGGCTTGTAATCTTGTACACCAGCTCTTTCAGATAACATGGTCCATCTTCAGATCACAGTTTGAGAAGAACGGGTCTAAGCAGCTATGTCTTGTTTCAGTGGTTCAACAGAGCAGACCACTGGTCTAAGCAGCTATGTCTTGTGTGTTTCAGTGGTCCAACAGAGCAGACCACTGGTCTAAGCAGCTATGTCTTGCGTGTTTGTGGTTCAACAGAGCAGACCACTGGTCTAAGCAGCTATGTCTTGCGTGTTTCAGTGGTTCAACAGAGCAGACCACTGGTCTAAGCAGCTATGTCTTGCGTGTTTCAGTGGTCCAACAGAGCAGACCACTGGTCTAAGCAGCTATGTCTTGCGTGTTTCAGTGGTTCAACAGAGCAGACCACTGGTCTAAGCAGCTATGTCTTGTTTCAGTGTCCAACAGAGCAGACCACTGGTCTAAGCAGCTATGTCTTGCGTGTTTGTGGTTCAACAGAGCAGACCACTGGTCTAAGCAGCTATGTCTTGCGTGTTTGTGGTTCAACAGAGCAGACCACTGGTCTAAGCAGCTATGTCTTGCGTGTTTCAGTGGTTCAACAGAGCAGACCACTGGTCTAAGCAGCTATGTCTTGCATGTTTCAGTGGTTCAACAGAGCAGACCACTGGTCTAAGCAGCTATGTCTTGCGTGTTTCAGTGGTTCAACAGAGCAGACCACTGGTCTAAGCAGCTATGTCTTGCGTGTTTCAGTGGTCCAACAGAGCAGACCACTGGTCTAAGCAGCTATGTCATGCGTGTTCAGTGGTTCAACAGAGCAGACCACTGGTCTAAGCAGCTATGTCTTGCGTGTTTCAGTGGTTCAACAGAGCAGACCACTGGTCTAAGCAGCTATGTCATGCGTGTTTCAGTGGTTCAACAGAGCAGACCACTGGTCTAAGCAGCTATGTCTTGCGTGTTTCAGTGGTTCAACAGAGCAGACCACTGGTCTAAGCAGCTATGTCTTGCATGTTTCAGTGGTTCAACAGAGCAGACCACTGGTCTAAGCAGCTATGTCATGCGTGTTTCAGTGGTTCAACAGAGCAGACCACTGGTCTAAGCAGCTATGTCTTGCGTGTTTCAGTGGTTCAACAGAGCAGACCACTGGTCTAAGCAGCTATGTCTTGCGTGTTTCAGTGGTTCAACAGAGCAGACCACTGGTCTAAGCAGCTATGTCATGCGTGTTTCAGTGGTTCAACAGAGCAGACCACTGGTCTAAGCAGCTATGTCTTGCGTGTTTCAGTGGTTCAACAGAGCAGACCACTGGTCTAAGCAGCTATGTCTTGTTTCAGTGGTTCAACAGAGCAGACCACTGGTCTAAGCAGCTATGTCTTGCGTGTTTCAGTGGTCCAACAGAGCAGACCACTGGTCTAAGCAGCTATGTCTTGCGTGTTTCAGTGGTTCAACAGAGCAGACCATGGTCTAAGCAGCTATGTCTTGCGTGTTTCAGTGGTTCAACAGAGCAGACCACTGTTTGCTCTGCGCTCCTCACAAACCTCTGCACCAGTCTCATCAGCTGAGTCACCTGAAAGAGATCTCGTCAACTTCCCAAGGCCTGTAAGACGAGAGTTTCCCGACAAAGTTCGCTACGGTTTTGTTCCTGATGAATGGTTCACTGCCTTTTACAAGAAGACTGGTGTAACAGGTCAAACAATAACACATCTTACTTGACATGGCATGCTTAGACTCATCTACTTCTGTTTGGAAAAAAAAAAAAAATGTTTATTATTATGTTTCCTTTGAATTAATAAAATTGCATTCTCTTATCAAAACACCTAAATACTTTTTTCAAGCAACCTTATAATTTGATTTTTGTTTCAATTATTTCAGTAATGTTTTGTGAAAGAAATTCAAAATCTGGCACTCATTCACTTTACTCACAAGTTGATTGCACTTTTAGTTACTTTAATTCATGTCATATTTTTAGTTAAAATTTTGCTCATGTTTTGACAAACCTGGACAAAAAAAAATCACTCCTTACTGATGTTCCTTAAATTTTAAGTAGTTGATTCAAACTTTTATATTTTGCATAGGAATGATGGTCATTGGAATCATAAGCTATTTTGTTGTTAAAACCTGACCATAATTTTACCACTTATCTAATTTGTGAATTCACCTTATAACAAAAAATATCATCTAGTTACAATTTCTATTTTATACATCAACTCCATTAATGTGAACACAATCATATATGAATATTAATAAAAGCATCAATATCGCTAAGTTAATCTCTTAACTGCTGTGTGTTCTAAGATTGTCATATATCAATCATTAACATATAAATATTAAAGATCGATGAAACCTGCTTCACGAATCTTTCAATAGGCCTACATCCAGAAGATTTAATTTTAGGCTAGCTTATGAGACAACAGAGCAAATACTATGAGAGTGGAGTTGCGCCTGTAACTCTCTATTTTCCGCAAAGTTGCCGCTGCTCAGGAAATGGACAGAGTGGTCAGAATCTGCAAAAGTTTGAAAATAAACGTTGTGTACCATATATCTTCTTTTCGGACACTACACTTCTCAAATCACAGCTGAACTATCCAGATTAAGGCAGGAGACCCTTATACATTGTAGTACACCTTGTTTAGTCTTACTCACCTTGATGTGTTATACTATGGTACTGAATATAGGACCGGGCCATAGTGTAGTTGTTAATGGTAAACAAAGTGTATATTCTTTATAATCATTATAAGAGCTTCATACACATTCACTTGAGAGTACTTATCACTTGTTTGTGTGACACAAAACTTCTATATCCTTGCTATATACAGTGCATCCAGCAGATAAATAATACTGATTGCAGGACTTAATTATATCCTTTCCCTACCACGTAGTACTGGACACCTGTTGAGGGAGTGAGTATACCAAGTTTGATCAAAATCTGAAACCTTGGTACCAAAAGAATTTTTTTTTTTTTAATTGACAGGGTGTCCAGTCAAACTATATTTTGAAATTCTCTAACTCTTCCAGGTTTCCCAGAGCCAATTTACAACTTTTTCCAGTCACCATATTATAAACATTATTGTATTAAAATCGCAACTTAGTGTAGTATTTTTAGACACACACTCACATTTTGAAATTGTAACACACTATGCAGGGGTTAAAGGATGTCAACCTAAAGCAATGGGGTTGTGAGTTCAGTTGGACTTGAGTTAGATCATATTGAGACATTAAAAGATTGCTTTACTTGGGCTAATGAACTAATGACTCAACTTTGGCTAAAGACACGCGATAAAGAAGGGTGGAAAAGTTAGATGAAAATCCCATGTTAACTTTGAGAATTGAGATTAATATATTCAAGATGGACAACTGTACTAAAAAAAATGTTTTCTGACAGTTGATTATTGTAAATGAACGTAGTGAGGCTTATTATTTTAGTGAGTATGTGATGAAATGCCCGTTTTCCAGGTCACTGGACACCCTGATCGGGGTGGTTGACTGTATATCGAGTTATATCAGTGTGTGTTTATAATTTCAGGTCCATATGTGTTTGGGTTGGTTTAACAACTTACCTGGTGAGCAAGGAGATATACGTGTTGGAGCACGAATACTACACCGGCATATCTGTGGCCATCTTGTGTGTGTTGATAGTCAAGAAACTAGGACCACCTGTCGCCAAATATCTCGACAAAGAAATCGATGTAAGCACTGGCATGGCTAAAATAATCAGCAAGTGGAAACGCAAGCCATAGATAAAACTGTCCTCTTAGGAGTGATACTTGCTCTAGCTGATACTTAGCTAAGTCTGTAGCACGTCTGCATACTTAGCTAAGTCTGTAGATTGCCACGTCTCTGCATACTTAGCTATCGATACGTGCTCAGATCGTGCAGGTACTTAGAATATCTCGGCTAGACAGGTATGGCTGAAAAATGTATTATCGGGGAAATTTTGGTCTCTCCTTTCCCGGGGGTTTTATGTTGTGTCTGTTCTAAATTTAAGTTAGTTTATAAGCAATGTGCTATTACGATAAGTTGCTTCAGAAATAACTCGAATAAAAAAACCTCTTAAAATCATATTGAGTATTGTTTTTTGTTTTAAGACACGGCAAAGTTTATATTGGCACTCTCTACAAGAAATATATGAATTCCTCTCTTTTCATTTAAAAAATAAGTTTAAATTACGTATGCTACACAAAACATGTACAGGCTGTCATATTTGGCAGAATTATAACTTCTTTATTTTTATTCCCTTTTCCTTATCTGATAGTAGTATAGTCTTCTATGATGAGATTTTTTAGTGTTATTATTGTTTTGTCTGAACATAGATTCGATATTGCTTTTTGTAAAACTCATAGGTAACAATATTGAGATATCGGGTTTGACATTACTAAGAGTGAAATGTTTTGTGCATATTTATATTAGATTTTTATTCGAATATGTTAAATACACAATATTGAACCAAAAAATGTAGACAGTTTTATCCTAGTTTTTTAATGAATACTAATTTTACTCATATTTATGTAAATAATAACATCGCTTTTTGAGAAAAATAACTTTTCCCCTGAAAATAACCTCTCTACCAATAGATGATCTAAGGAGACGTAATCTGAGTCCGCCCTGATACCACTCCCTTGAATATAGGACTTGTTTGGCAATCATACAAGTAGGCAATACTACAACACTGACAAATAAGTTGGTTTACAAAAAACTAGCTCTTGGGTACAATGCAAGTCGGATAAAAAGAACATATCACTAATTTGCTGGTCAAACATTTGCAAATTTGACCAAATGACTCGTAAAGGAAGAGACAACACGATGGCCACGGTGTTTTCAACTATCACTTGGCACGGGGACAGAAATTCAAATGGCGCTGAAGGTGAACAGAACGCGTCGGACTTATCAAAAAGCCAAGTCAAGTGTTTCTACTGTGGAAAGAAAGGACATTTTGCTCTAGACCTAAGAAAGAAAAATAAAGACAAGGAGAAAAGAGAAGGCTACAATTCAATTGCAACATAATTCATCATCATCATCATGGTCGTGTCGTCGTCGTCGTCGTCGTCGTCTATCATCATCATCATCACATGGTAACAGTCGTGATAAGTGCATGGATACAAGTTTGCAGGTTTATAAACACAGATGGCAGTGTAGTACCTTCTCTCGAGCAAGAGAGAGAATCGACAAACAGAGACATAGGAGACGTGTGGTTGGCTGACAGTGGTGCATCTAGGCACGTAAGTTATCGACGGGACTGATTGCGGAATACCGCCGATAAACGGTGAAACTGTTTCACTTTGCGACAGCAGTAGTAAATGTGAGGTTTCTGGGGAAAGGCAAATGGCAACAAACCTAATCAAAAAAACCTTATACATGCCCAAGTTGAGGAAAATTTATTTTTTCCATGAGTGTCTGCATAGCAAAAAATTGTGATGAGATTTTTCAAGGATGGTATGTCATAATCAGCCGTGGTGGCGACGTTGCTCCTCGAGGCATAAAACAAAACAGTGAGATTTGTTGATTGTTATCCAAAGTTAAACTCATAAAATATGGTGATGAAGCAAATGTCTCAACTACAGTAATAAGCTGTGCTGAAAATAATAATTTAAATATAACCATAATCTAAAGTGGATTAGAAAGTTATCATGATTGTCTCAACAGATGGCAGCACTGCTCAGTCCCTTTTCCCCTATTCCCTTCATTTCAAATAACAACAATGTGTTACCTAATCTCAGAATCATTGGTAAATTAATTTTTAAGTAGGCCAAGCTGTAATCAAAGCTGTAAGCATCGTAGCTAATAAGTTTCAATTCATACAGTTTAAATTTAGATTAAAATTTTAAGTCGGTAATTTACTTTTGTTAAATCATAGTTTTATGTGAACCTGGTGTTGTTAATATTAATTTTGTTAGTAGAAGCTAATTTAAATTGCCTGGATTTTGTAACTAGATAAGGGGCATTATGGTCTGAACTAACTAATCAATCATTGATTAGGATCTTTCCCCTCTTTCAATGTGGACGCCATGAATTTAGTTTACTGACGCACACCCCAGAGTAACTGCGCTAACCACACGCCTAACTTGTTTTTGTGAAAATAAGTACCCGGTTGAGTTTTTGGAGGAAAACCTCTATGGTAAACCTTGTATGATGTACAAGTTGGGAAAGCTTTCATATGTTGTTTTATTTTTCTATTAATTCATGAAATAAAAGATTATTTTTTTGTTAGTGGTAAATTATAGTTCATCTGTGTAGTGTCAGATTGGACACTAATTTAACTGGCAATCGACTATGCATGGGAACCCGCTAAGACAATTCTTACTAAATATTCAATATTTGTTGTTTACACTCCTAATGTGTTAGGGATGTAACATTAATTGAAACTCAACTTTCAAAATATATCAAGTTAATCAATATTCTCCAAATTAGATTTAAGCTACAATATCCTAAAGTCGTAATCACGGGGACCCACATGACGGCTGGCACTAAAGATATGAGTCAGTATCATCAGCCAACTTACAAGCTGATCCTTGAACAACAACATATCAATAAGATTGTGTACACATGGAGTTAGTCAAGTTGAGGCACACAATCATGATATGTTGTGTGCTGACAGGATATCGAAGCAGGTTGGAATCAGGGCAGAGAGGCCAGCATTAAGGATCTAGAGGACTCCGTGGAGAACGAGAAGAAGGAACAATGGCGTGCCGAGGGGCAGAACTTGCTCTTCGAGGCCAAGAAGGAGAATGTTTCTCTCCAACTAGAGGCCACCTACAGGGAGCGAGTAGCTGAAGTTTACAATGAGGTTTGTACCGTGCTTGGTTTCAATCTAAGTCAGGGCCATAGTGTAATTAGTTGTAGTCTTTCAGGGTAGGCAACTAAGCACTTAAAAATGTTATACTTAAGTTTAACACATGAAAATGTTTGTCTGGATTAGACAGGGATATAAATACCTATCTAAATCGTATGTGTTTAAAAAGAGGATGATTAAATCAGTGTAAGCTTACTCCGTCGGGGTTTCGAACATCGCACATGTGGGCAAAATATCTCTCTGGGTTTGGCTGGAACAACCACATTCTCTAGATACTGTTTCATTACATTTGCTTGCTTGTGTGCAATATTGACGGTAAGAAACCATTACACTTGGTCGTGAAACCAGAGATGAGACTGACTTCTTTGTCAACATACTCATCAGTACAGGCCACGGATATCAACAATGTTGGCCATCTATACCTAGTAGTTAACAGTTAAATGAATGGGTAAAACATTATCGGGGAAAGAATTAAATTTTGGTCTGGAAAAGGTGGAAAAGTCGCAGAATTTGATAAGTAAATTTCTGTGGCCACCTACAAGCACCGTGCTAGTGCTTAGATTGGAAGTTTGAAGTTTCGGCATAGTTCTAATCTTTTTATGTGCATTCTGTTTACCTTGGAACATAGCAAGCAATACAAGTTTCTATACATATACTATATGCCCTCCCGATTTATCTGATTACCAAACCCTTCCTTCACCTCTGACAAGATGTGTATTGAATCACACTTGTGAATGTGAGGAATGCCAGGCCTCCACCGTGGTTCGGATCCACGTTAAACTGTAGGTCCTTCATTTCATCTCACAATCACCCTACCATTACACATTAGTGTAAGTGCGTACAACCCGAACGGGTAGTAAGACGCGGTGCTAATAATAATAATATATGCCCTCCCTCTCACAGTTTCTAGGTTATACTATCGTGGAGATTACAAGATAAGGCCATACTCTATTCGGTCAAGGTATAACTGAAACTGTTCAGGTTTACGTGTACATAATTTAGATAATTCATGTTTATCATGATGGAAGTGTCAGGTTCATGGGCTAATCAAGTTTCACATAAACTAAAAATTATTTTAAGCTAAGTAAATTGATATAAGAAAATTTAAACTATTTTTATGTGGTTCTTTTCTTCCTATATTTTGACACTAGCAGCCTACTAATTAAAAATATATATTCATACAAAATGTTTTTTAGTACCGTACAGGGTGATTCACTTGGGACTGAACACTTATTTTATGGAACTAACTCATGTTTGGGAAGTCACATTTGAATAGTGTGAATTGTAAAACATACCCTGGCCCATGACAAATAAGAATGCCTCATAGAAGATGCTGGAAGTTTCCACTGCCAGAGTCCAGACACACATCCCCTGACGCTCCATATTGGTGAATGTGCGATGTAGCGTACGTTGATGGCAGCAATTTCACGTCTGATGTTGTCTTTCAATTCCTCAATCGACCTTGGGTTGTTGGCATAAACACTGCCTTTTAAAATTCCCCATAGAAAGAAATATGGGTGTGTCAGGTTGGGAGACCTAGGTGGCCACAGGTTTTTGAAGATGATTCTGTCTTGGAAAAAACTGCTGATATCTGCCATGCTCCTATTGGAGGTGTGGCAAGTTGTACCATCCTTTGGAAGTAGCCATCTGCAAGTTGCTGATCATCTGAGACACAATTTCATTAAATATTTCCAAATAGTGGTCACTATTCACCGTGTCTTCTAAAAAGATTGGACTAATGATACAGCGACGAGACACCAGCACACCATGTTCGCTGGATGCACGGGCTCTTCATGGATTGCGTGGGGATTGTCAGTGGCCCACACCTTGTATTTTGCGAGTTTACATAACGACAATGGAACATGCTATCAGTAACCATGTTATGTCCATCAAGGTGGGGGTTTTGGTGAAACAATAGGTAAACCGTTGACAATAAGCCAGTCGCTTTTACCAACTCAGGTGGCTGCAGCTCATGTACAGCTTAGTGTTTGCCTGTTTGGCTGCTCTTTGACAGGTCGAATACGATCGTCCAGTCTCTTGGGATAACCTCCAATAACCGCTGCTTTACATCCTGTATGTTGTCCAGTCTCTTGGGATAACCTCCAATAACCGCTGCTTTACATCCTGTATGTTGTCCAGTCTCTTGGGATAACCTCCAATAACCGCTGCTTTACATCATGTATGTTGTCCTCTGTCATCTTGGGCCGTCCACCCGTAAGCGGACCCACCAAGTTTCCCCTTCTCTCCAGCTTCTTCACCAAGTTCGAAATGGTAGCTCTGGTTGGTGGTGTGCGCCCATTAAATTTATTAAGATATCCCCTCTAGCATTGTTTGAAGGAACCGGTCACCCAGTATTGATGCACAATAAACACATGCTCTTCAATTGAATATACCATCTTCCTTCTGCCGACTCACACTTCTGGCTGGCCACACTTCCCCACTGATGTCTAGAGAGATGGCGCAGCATTGTGGCGCCCAACGGGGAGACATGTTTTTTCAACAAATGTATGTCGACTGCTTCGTCATGAGATAAAGAACCGTCGTGTTCGTGTTTCATGCTCATATTATACAAAATAAGTGTTCAGTCCCGAGTGAATCACCCTGTACAATGATCCAAATCAGTCCCCAGCAGATCATCAGATTTATTTTTGCAATGAGGTGCTAGAGAAAAAATCCTTTTTTTTTTCAAGATTAGGGTTAGTTAGAAAGGTTAGTACCCAAAATGTTGTTGTCAAAGAGCAATTGCCCTACAGTTAAATTTATAGCTTTAGACAGTAAAATCACCTTTTTTATCTCACTTTAATGCAAATATATTTGTATTTAATATTCATATACACATTTCCATTGAAATATAATTATTGGTACTTACTAGATTTTCTGAGGTCCTGAATGGTGTCACTCACACACTAGATTGGGGTTTTCCCAGGATGAACGGGAAAGAACGGTGGAAGGATAGAGGAACTAGACTGACTTTGCCACAGGCTGGAAACATTTGATGATTTTACCAAAATAATCTTCCTCGCATTTCCGTGCAAATGTGGAGACATTTCCCCATGAATCCTAGCCCATTAGTGGATTGGTCGTAGGAACTGATTCACATAAAAATAGTACATGAAAGCCTTGTATTACAACCAATTACATATTATTACAGAGTTTGAATATTGCCAGCGCTGAACCACAATTAATTACCAAGTTGCTGAACTTAATGTTCTATTCCAGCTAACGTATTCAATATTCAACATTTCCCTCCTCGCGCTCTTCTGGCATTGATGAATTACTAACCTTGCCAACGCTGTTGACTGGTCACAGTCTTGCGTTAGACTATGCTGTCTTTGACGGGGATATGAGGGTGCAAATCCAGGTTGGGAGGACTGAATTTCTCTCTCTTCATCCATGCAAATTCATGTACATTTCCTCTAAACTATTCCATTAGTATGTGTATAGTTCAAACAGATACTAAGACACAGTGAAAAATAAAAGTATATACATTGTTACCATCTCCATATGTATAGTTTGTTTGTTGACAGGTTAAACGCCGCCTAGATTATCAGGTGGAACGCCTGAACGTTGACCGACGTATTGCCCACAAACATATGGTGTCATGGATTTTGTCCAATGTACTTAAGTCCATCACGCCTCAGCAGGAGAAAGAGTCTTTACAGAAGTGTATCGCGGACTTGAAGAATCTTGCTGCTAAAGCTTAACTTTCCGCAGACATTAGATACGTTTTAGTTGACTCTCAATCAATAGTAAGAGTTTGTGATGCTACACACAATATAAATTAAGTATTCTCTGAGTCAGAAGAAAACCATTTAATTCATAATCGTTGGTCTGTAGTTCCCCTAATGATTAATTCCACGTGACATGAAGCTATGAATTGTCGTGTATTACTGCCACAGATGAGACAAACTATCCATTAGTTTGAATTTGTTATGAGAGCAAATGTTTAATTCCATCTTATTATGAAGCTAATAAATGCCCAGTTTTGTTGAAATAAATATTTTATTATTTTGGTTGGTTTTTAATCAAGATGTTGTTCTAGTGTGCCTCCATAGTAGAACATAATGTGGTTGTCTTTTTGTCATTACATAATGTCTTTATTTATGGATACAATATTTGTAGCTAAAATGTTGTGTACTTTGTTAGATAATTCAGATATAACCAAAATTATATGGTACATTTCCTCCAACCATGGTCTATTTCAAGCCACTGACATTTATATACTTTTATTGGTATGATATAAAAACTAACCAAACCTCTTACAGTAAATCTGTCATTAAATAAATATGATAGCACTTTAGAAAATGAAGCTCATATAAAGGTAAAAAAAACAACCTTAACATTAATTATAAATGCTTAGTATTTTTATATTACATGGCATCTTCAGACATCTTGTGTGACAATCTGCCATTAAAATGCGTGGATGTTATTTTTCAAGCTTTATTTTATACAATTTTCATATTTACTTTACTTATTTGGGAGAAGGAATAGGAAAGGTGGATTGAAATATATAAAAGGACAAACACAATATGGCTCTTACAATGAAAAGAATAACACAGTTCACACTTTACACTGCTGCCACTGGACAAAGAGGTAATGGTTTCCTCTTGAAGTAAGTCTATTGTTACTGCCCAATTCCCTGATCTAGATTTAAATATTTCAGAACATCTTTTCAAGACTTGGGTCAAATTGGTATTTTATGAATCTCATATATCCTTAAGGATTCACGGTATTCGAGAATCCTTGGCTTTTCCTATTCGAGGTATATTTTGCTAGGTTTTCTGTAAACAATTAAGAGTAGATTTTACTACCACACATGTAAGCTTAAATACCAATACATATGGGTACATTTATAAGTAAATATACCACTGGTGAAAAAATGTATTCTGCTCAGTTAAGTTGGTTGGCGCTGGCAAAAACTTAGTCTTCACAAAACTAAGCCATTACTTAGGGGTTTGCGAACTTAGGGTTTTTTCATTCAAGTGAACACCAGTCAAGCATATTCATAATTTAAATATATATTTATTTTAAAAGTAAAATAGATTTAAAATTAATCCAACACCTTAGCTCAGTCGGTAGCTTGTCTGTCTACTGAGCCTAGGGTCCCGAGTTCAATTCCAATCATGGCTGAAAAAGTATAATTGATTAAATGTGGGTTTACCCTTCACAGAGATGAATTAACGGCCGAGGACTGGATGTTGTGCTTGTCCTAGTCTTTTTGTTGTAAGCACGTATCACTCTAAACATATGTAAGGGTGTCTGCTGCAAAATCTACAGGCTGTATGAAAGGTTGGGAAAAACTGCACTAATGAACAAAACAATTTAATAATAATTGTTATTATTTAAAATAAATTGTACAAATACACATTATTTTATGTCTCACAAAAATACATTAATTAGTAAAATATATAGAATAATATTTTGTTATCTTTCATTACTATAGTGTTCAAATATTTATTTCATGAGTGGCCAAACTTATGATATAGGATCTACTACAGAACCCAGAGGCTTATATTGCTTGTTTCACAGAATTAATAACCCATTTTGTGTTTTAATAGTAAAATATTTAATTTCCCTGAAACAAGTATTTTCTGACTAAACATTTAACTTTGAAGTTGATGTGTGACACCGCTTAATTTAAGGTAAGTTTGTTGAATAAGAGTTAATTATTACTCTGTCATAAACTAAGGTAGGATTGTAAATGATCATGATTCGATACTTTAATTTTCTAATGCTAATTTGAGAAAAATCTGCAAAGAACCTCTCTTTTATTCCTTTCCCTCAATTTACTAAACTAGCAGCCCCGGTAGATCACGATCGATTGTTTGGCCACCGCTGATTTATTTGAATGAGATTTGCGATGTTAAAAAACTAAACTCATGTTAGTAAAATATGACACGATTTTATACAACTGACACTTGATCAGCACTTTTAAACACAGTTAAAACAGTTAGTTTGTATGACATTAGGTAAGAAGAGCAAATAAGACAATTTGGGTTAAACAATAAAAAAAATACACACTTTACACCGTTCCACTGATGCCATTGAACAGTTCACACTACTCTTAGGAAAATAATTGACCTAGATTTTATCCTACAAGAACTATTTAGAAAGTAGCAGAAGAAAACACATGTAAGCAAGTGCTACTAAATGATTGGACACATGATCCCCTTTTTCATCCAAAGGACCTAATATCACTTTGCACCCCACATGCTCACATACAAAACAACTTGCCATTATAGATATGCATTTATATTAATCAAATGCATGATAAAGTGAAGTGATGACCTTTTTGAATAAATATTTTTATTTGAATCCTCATCCCCCCCAAGGGTTTTCCAGGACACGGGAGTATGTCAGCTAGTAGTTGGACTACAATGAATTACTCTTTCAAGGTGACCTGGTGGTCTAGGGGTAAGGTGTCAGACTTCTGTGCTGGCGACCGGGGTTCAATCCTCGGTCCCAGCACAGATTTATCTGATTTCCAAATCAGAGGTGAACTCAGACAAGACAACTTTTGAATGTGGGGAATGCCAGGCCTCCACCTTGGTTCGGATTCCACGTTAAACTGTAGGTCCTTCATTTCATCTCACAATCACCCTACCATTACACATTAGCGTAAGTGTGTATAACCCGAATGGGTAGTAAGACGCGGTGCTAATAATAATAATACTCTTTCAACAAGCTGAATTGCTCAACATGAAAATTTCTCAGGTTCGAATCATGGTCGGGTGAACTCGGGGTGGTTTTTCTTTCACACAAATGTGAGTACATTTTCTCTAAAATTCTACCATCATCATCCCAACAACATTAACATATATGTGTATACGACCTAAATAAGATTTTAATCTTAGATCAATAGAAAGCAGGATTTGTGGTAAAAATGAATTGATTTCGCTAAATAATAAGTTGTATTCTGGTTAATTAAAAGGGATTTTTCTGCTAAAAGCGATGAAAATAAATATACCCAAACTTAAGTGGTATTGGTAGAAAAATGATGCTTAAAATTTTAATGTGTCTTTGTTCCCAATTTGACTGCCTTAGTAAAGATATTCTACTTACTACTAGTTCGCTTACTACTGGTTACACAAATGGTTTTAGGACTCAAGAGGTTATATTTATAGGAAGTGTGTCCGCATTTGTGTGGAGAGAGTAAAACCATTTTAGAAAAACCACCCCAGTACACCTGACCAAGATTTGAACCTTGATCTCCCCGTCATTGTCAGTCTAGTCTACTGGGAGAGTAACACGTTAGATCTCGCGGCCATCCAAGCGGGTGGCTTGGATTTGTTTAAGGAATATTAAGAATAGTGCAGTTAAAACAACAATTTTAGCCAAGAGCAATATTGTCTGCTATTAATTAAAAATTAAGTTTTGTTTGGCTTTTGTAAATTCTAATTAAACTTGACATTAAGTGACCATTATTTATAAATAAAAGACCAAGTAATTAATTTTGCAGAAATAATCAATTTAGTTTTATTTCACATTAAAAAATTAGTTTTAAAAATATTTAGAAATTAATTTCAAACGTTAGGGGTGTGTAAATCTTTGACAAAATATCAGCTTCAACTTTGCTTCAACAATAACAAATCCTTGCCAATAAAAATATTGAGAGCAAAAATTCTCAATTGTTGTCATTCTGAGCCTTTTGTTTACATTACAAATTAATATTCATATGTAAAATAAAAAACTGAAGAAATTGACTTGTAAGTTGTGATAACTTATCATATTCAAAGGAAATATTACAAGTAATTGTAAAACAAAACAATTACAAGTCATTTTATGTATAAATAACCAAATATAGTATTTATTTTCAATCATAAAACAAGTAACAAAAACTATTTGGACTTTGCAGTGAGAATATTCGACCTTGCACACCCCTAAAACACATGTGTCAATATTTTGGTGTCCTTGTCATTCTTTTTTACATTTCACACTTCCTCATGAGGAAAAAAACCATTACTTACTGAATTTGTTGAATGGCCACAGTGTGTACAGTATAGTACAGTAGTTCTTGTACTTTCTTACTCTTGTACAGCTATACAACCTAAATAAAAACAGTTTTCTTCAATGAGTTATAATTAAATATTTTGAAACTATAATTAATATTTTATTTGTAGAACAATACAAATACAATCATCTTATTTATAAAAACTCCATGGCGTCAGCCCATTGGATGTTGGCCAAGATCGTACAGATTAATCTCAGTTTTCTAGACCGGAGCCGCTACTTAAGTAGCTCCACAAGGCCGAGTTGACCCTATTATATAGCCAAGAACTCGGCAGACACAATTGCTTATAAAAAACAATCTGAATAAGTGAACAATATTTTTGTGGGTTTGTAAAAATCTAACCAAAGCGAGTGTCTCATAACGGAGGGTATCTATCATAAAGGGGTACAGCCCTCAAATTAAACACCCTTAAAATGGTAAAACAATTAAAAAATTTGCTAAAATCTTAGTTAGAAAATGTGTACTTGATCAAACAATAATGGTTGCTTCAGTACCGGATTAGTTTGTCCAAGCACATCTTAGTAGGCTCTGAGCCACTAAACTCCTTTCTAATAAAGCTCCTCCGATCCAAGTACAATGGGAAGACGAGATGGGCCAGAACCCATGGCAAGGACCTAAGACTGTTAATGGCGACTCAAGTATACCATAACCATTGGTGGCAAAGATATTCGCAACTATACTAGAAAATATGTAATCATTGTTTGTAGGACATCTAGTTGTAATACATTGACTCAATAGTTTGTTTCAAGAACAATTCTACAGTTTGTACTTCATCTCTACCATAAACAATATTTTATTTTATTAGTGAATTATAAACACCATTAATATAATTTAAATCAGTTTAAAAATGAAACAGAGACATGGGAATTGAATACCTGGCTTAGGGCGCCAATAATCTACCAGTGAGCTATCCAGGACTTGTGTCGTGTTCGGGCTTATTCTCCATTCGTATTTTGAGGCAGAGTCTGTGATGGGACGTGTGAACTAGTCGGCTACATAATGAGCTACCAATGGTATCTCGAGCTATCTGAGACTCGAGAAGGCTATTTATGTTGCCGTATTACAATAGTTTGTAACCTGTGTGTTGATATCGGTGACTATTATATATTTATCTAGTTGTACACACAAGAAACTTAAAACTATATTCTGACCTAAGAGAAAATAGAAACAGATTGGTTAAAATCAAGGAGATAAGATTGAAAGAGGGGAGAAGGTCAAAATGAACCTTTTGGCTCAAACTTATGATTTATCCATACTATTCCAGACAAATGTTAATGCATGAAATTAAATTTCACCTTTATAATCTTATGCGCTTATAAGTGTGTTAGTGTACATTATCATAGAGTAAACAGTACTAATCAAACTACATCCTTACAAAAAAAGGTTTATTAATTTTATCATCGACTAATATGTGTTCAGATTTGATGAATGTTTAAACAGCTGGATAGCTCAGTTAGTATTCCAACAATCCGGCCTGTAGGGCTTGGCCCAACGTTTAAATCCTTGTCTAGGCTACATCAACACGAATACATTTAATGCATACAAATTATTGTTGTAGCGTTGTGTTACACATTTTGTGCTTCAGTTTATACAATTCAATCCTATTTATTTAATGGCATATTATAACCGGCTTAATGTGCTTCATTTCATAAAAATTAACATTGTTAAAATATGTATCTTTCATCTTTTAGTAAAATGATACCAAAATAAATTCTATGGAATTAAAACCAAACTTTAACTTCTCCAACATATACTTGTACATGTATTATAAAGGTTTAACAACAAGCTATAGGCACACTTATAATATATATTACTTAGCGCAATAGTATTTACCAAACATACAAGAGTTTACTTCTCAGTTAGCAGTGTAAATTGTGGTTAAGTTTGTATAAAATGCTGCAAAGACTTGAACTTGGACCAAAGTGGTGTGCTCAGAGATATTATCATAGCTTTATTTAGAAAGTAAGCGTAAATCATTTGCCGCTCACAAAGGCGAACCTTGTTAGAGCCAATACCAAGGCACTATCTTATTGACGTTGGTGTCTCTCATGAGCGAAACATTGACAATGGTGTCGATATGGACAACATCAAAAGCAACATTTTTTTTTAATTTATGAAAGTAATAATAGCATCAATATTCATGACATCAACCTGGTCACTGTTCTTATCTTTCTATTTAACCATTTGCCAAATGAGCTGCTTTACACACATTTTCCTCTTCAAGTTGCCTGCAAACAAAAGTTAAGTAAATTATGACAACAAATAGATACTTAGGTTTTATACTATCTATTTATCAGTTTACAACAGAGGAATTGTGAAAGAATGCAAAGTTTAAAAACAAAATAATAAAGTAAATTAAACATAGGAAGAATTAATACAATAAACATTGGCTACCAACCATTGATAAAAGTGGATGCACAGTGCAACACATTTCAATACAATTTTAAAAGTAAATGGAACACGAAGGTGACCTGATAGTCTAGGGGGTAAGGTGTCAGACTTCTGTGTTGGGGGTCCGGGGTTCAATCCTCGGTCCCGGCACAGATTTATCTGATTACCAAACCCTTCCCACCTCTGACAAGACGTGTATTAATCACAACTTGTGAATGTGTGGAATGCCAGGCCTCCACTGTGGTTCGGATCCCACGTTAAACTGTAGGTCCTCCATTTCATCTCACAATCCCTTTACCATTACACATTGGCGTAACTCGAACATGTAGTAAGACGTGATGATGATAGTAATAATAATAATAATAAATGGAACACAATTGAGTTTGGCACACGACACACAAGATCAGCTGTGTCAAATAGATTCTCCAATGGCAAGATGAGAAAAATAAGCTATTTGTTGTGTATAATTCAATTGTCCTCCCTAGCACATCAAGGTGCCCTTCGCTCGGCTATATTCACCTTGTTATTGGTCCGTGTGAGGTTCACAAGGAGCAAGCACTGCTACAGAATGGCACATTTCTTCTTGTTCTTCTTGTTGTTGGGTTTTAGTGGCGGCCGCTCTGACAGCTGAAACTTGCGTACTATCCTTACAAGTTCATGAAAAGCCTGGTCCACATTCATACGCAGCTTGGCGCTGCACTCAATGTACGGAATCTTCAATTGACGGGACAGGTTCTGGGCCTCCACAGGTGACACCTGCATTTAATACAGCTTTTAGGTGAAAATTAACTCACCACAAACCAAAACTTTTTTTTAACAAAACATAGGCATTTTTTCCTGAAATAACTCAATGTTATCATGTTATGGTATTTCTTATATGACATATAAATAAATTTTTTTAGATATATATAAAATATATATATTTAAATATTTTTTTTTAGGATATATATAAAATATATATATTTTAGGAATGAAAAAACACTAAGACGTAATCAATGATTTAAGAAAATTTGTAAAATACTTTCTTGGGACCAATTTAATTTAGCGACAGTTTTTGTATTCTTGCATCTTTACTACTGTGTCTTATTCATATTAATTTATTTTAGCAAATTGTTTGCAGAGTCTTTTGATCTATGAGAACCACAATTTTAATAGGCTTCGAACCATAAATACATTTTGGACGTAATTAATTTAACTAAAATCTTTGAGAAATTGTTGGATGCACAACTTAGTGATGATGCCCATAAAACATACTATCTGTAATAATTTAGTCCTTGAGTTGGAAGATGTGAGGTTTTATAAAGAGATTACATACAATATGAAGCAGATCCAGTCAAGTAAGATTGTATAAAACTATGAGGGGATTTATCATTCTCTTTTTCTCAACTCCACATTAAAAAAAAACTTAACCGAAAGTGGCTAGCATGGGTGTGCAAAGGACAGTTTTTTTGATTTCAACCAAATTAAAATTTAATTAGAAAACATTTAAAAAAATTGTTTTATGATGAAAAGTATTATATTGCAAATATTTAAATAACTTTAGACAATAAATAATGGTAAAAGCATTTTATTGCAAATGTGTAGCTTATTTGAAAGGGCCATTGTCAAGGCAAGCTGCTATCCTCATCTTAGTCTAAAAGGTAAAACACCATGTACATTCCCACCATTAAGGCACTAGTGTATAAGGTAAGGCCAGAATGAGAATGTGTTTTCTATTTAGAGATACTTACGTGAACTAAGTAGCCATTTTGTTTACAAAGATTTAAAATGATCAAACAAAGCCTACATAAAATGCAATATATGTCTATAAGAAAGTAATATAATATATGACCAGCATATGTTTAATCCCTACTTAAAAACTATACTGACTTTAAATTGTTGTCCTAGTTAGTGGTGCATGTTATACATAAACACACTATTGCAAGGTAAATAATGAACAAAGGAGGAGAAACAGTGACAATAGGTGAAGCCTGTGTGTAGTTAACCAAGGGAACTGACTTCTTAACTTTAACTAGGATTAAAAAATACAATTAGCCTTAGAACAACTAGGACAAGACCATACAATGGCTAAGAAATATAACTATTTAATAAACATAAAATATATACTAGTAAGAAAAATATAGCCAAACATATTTATATAATCTTGCCAATCTTTTTAAGTTGCATATAACCTAGCCCTAAGCAGACATCTTAGGGTGCCGCAATAACTGTAGTTATTGTTCAAAAACTTATAGGCTGGGAAAATTCATAGTAAACTACATTTACAGCTGCTTTTATTTGAGGTGTTGGTAACATTTTTACAATATGATTAAAATCAAGTTGTTTGGTGATATCAGTTCTAATAGACCAGGACCAATATGTGGTGTTCTATGACAGTAGTGGTATCTATGACCAGGACACTAATTATAATATATGGCTGGTGATAGTTCTATGACCAGGACCAATGTTGGCTAGTGATGTCATGACCACATGTGATAATTGAGAAATAACATCCGCATGTTGGTAACTGTTAATCATCTTAACTAACTTATTTGATTTATTCTTCAGTACAGACTGTTCAGGAACAAGAATTTCTGCATAGCAGAACTATTCTAGCTCTAGCCCGAATGTTTTTACTATCAACTTTACGAAAATGGTGGAAACTTTGGATGTCAACAATTTCTTGAACATGCTCCCAACATTGATTGAGAAATATACCTTTGCTGAAACATTTTCTTTTGGCATGGACATAATTTTTTACAGCTTCAGACACTTGTTCAGACAAGCCATAAAATTATTCTGCTGAATTTATTATAAGTTAACTGATCTTGATTTGACCTTCGTCCAAATCTACCAATTTTAATTGTACTCCAATAGCATTCACGGCCCCTTTGCCATGGCCTGCTGCAAATGAGCTCCATTCAACACTATTAATATCAAAATCTTGTGCAAGGATACATACATTATGAATTGTGGATTTGTTTTTATATTGAACAGAGCAGTTGTCAGAAAAGATAAATAGATGTTGTTGTTCGGGGTATTCGTGGTGCTTGAAATAAGTGATTATTGTTTCTAGGATTAACCTACTAGAAGTTTTAACACCTTCATACCAAGTACAGGCATTAAATATGGTTACCTGGGAATGAGTGAATACTTTAGATCTCAACTTGAGCAATTAGGGAATAATTCAGCGATCATAGACCCTGAAGATCATGCATGCACTGCCTTAACAAGGTGCTTCCATCTCGGTCGGTCTAGTTTCCTGTCTTTAACACTCTCTTCCATCCAATGTCAGGCTTATCTGTCTTACACTCTGGCCATAGTGGATCATTTAGTTTCTCAACCTTGGCAATCAGGGAATAATTCTAGCGATCTTACACCCTGAGATCATTGCATGCACCTGCTATTAACAGGTGCTCTGCCACCTCCGTTCGGTCAGTCTAGTTCCTGTCTTCTACATCTCTGCCTACTCCCAACTAGTTCAGGTATTTTTCCAGCTCATCCCATCACCGCAAAATCTATTTGAATAACTGGCCCATGATCAGAACTTTTTCCTTACGTTCAAAATGCTCCAATTTAACTTTTCTCACAAAGCCGTCAATCTTAAATCTTGGCAGGGATTAAATTAAAATTGTTAACTTATACCATTAATACTTTCCTGCTTCTGTTTTAATCTCTGTTGAGCAGTCCATATAATTATTTTGAACAGTTTTTATATCATAATTACAGACTTCACATGTGTTTGTCATACAAGTTTCAATCAAGAGATCAGAGGAGAGCACATAAAACTGAGCAAAATGGGGTGTGTCAACGGAGTTTACGACTCTCCGAGATTTTTATGACATGTTTTGGACGTAATTCAAAAAACTTTGAGCTGGAAATAGAAATTTTAAAGGTTTTTAGGAATATAGCTCGTGCTTCATTAATAGACATCACAAGGTAACACTTGTTTTTTAAACTTTTCATTGTTTATATGATCCTTGATGGCCACATATTCCCCTCTTTCTGATGCTGGCTAGCTGATTTCATCACTTTCATAAAACTTTGAAATTTGCTCAATACTAGTTTTTGACAAAATCTTTTTTTTTTTTGCATGTTTTTCAGAAATTGGAATAAGTTACTTAAATTTTATTTTAAAAGTTGACGCACAACAGCGTTTTTCATTTTTGAACTACTTTCCGTAGGCTACCTTGGAAACTGACTTATGCAAGATATTTTTACAAAAAATAGGAAATTAGAATAATTTCAAGAGTAGACTCAATGCAGGTTTTTTTTGTCTGCCAAGCTTTTACCCTTTTCGTATCACTTCTTTCTGTTGTCCTTGTTTATTTTCTTGTCTTTATTTCTTTTCCTGCACTTTGCCATTCTATTATTGAATCCATGCTGCCCTTGTGATGATTCCTTACTCCTGATCTAGAACAACAGAAACACATCAAATGACTAGTTTAAGTTTCATTTATTAAACAAGCCAAGTCATTTTCCCAATTGTTTCAGTTGTTGAGAACATCTATTAAAAAGGTAGGCCTAATTAAAACAAAGTTAACCAAAAAATGAAACGCTATAAGAAAAATAATTTCATTTAGGCAAAGATATAACCGACCGAATAAACCAGTTTCTTGATTAATTAATATCTCAGATGATGATAGAAATAAATGGTTAAACTGGCTTTAAACAAACATGGCAATTAAATATATTACACATTAGAAATGGGAATGAGATCAAGTGTAAAGGATATTCCACTAGTTATTAAACATCAGTTACTCATTTTTAGTTAAAATATTACATTTAAAGATAAATTAAAATAATAGTCAAGTTTAAAGGTAATATAACCTTACTTTTCAAAAGTTTCACTTACATCTATTAATTATGAGAATCACTTCGCTAATATTTACTTGTTTTTATTAACAGATGCTAAAATGTAACCTTAATACAGTCAAACTTGGTTATAGCGTCATCAAAGGGGCCAAAAAAATTTTTTTTTACATTTCATCAGAGTGATGTTATAAAAGTTAATTCATGAATGAAGAATTAAAAAAAAAGAAGTACTGTATTTTCATAACTTACATTTAGGGCTGTTCTCTGTAGTTTTCTTTTGAACTCTTCTTTCTGTCATGTTGTATAGCTGCTGCACTGAATTCAACACATCGGCAGACGTCTCTCTGAATGTACGTATAATGACTACCAAAACTAATGGTGAACTTATAAAGCACAGGAAAAAAAAACACCTTGGCTTAGAGCTTCGACGCGCACATGAGACAGTTTCAACCAGCTCAGCGACAATGAAGGAGGGTTAGGCCTCTTCTCGCAACCCTCTCCTTGACTTGGTTTTTCAATTCAGTCTATTATTAAACCACTGCACTGTATGACCAGTACACTCCCGGCTGGCTATAAAATAGACTTCTGTAGGAATTGGCCATTTTTTTCAATGTTTTATCGTTTTTACACACACACATATATATAATACACACAATTTAATGTAGAATATCTAAGAAGTTTTTGACGCTACAACTGAGTGATAGCGACACTAACACGGAGGTTTTTATAAAGTTAATAGATGATAGTTTGACCGGACTGCTGAAAAATGATGCTACACCCTTGTTGATGGAATAGCTGAGGCCGTTATAAATCAAGTTCGACTGTAGTTTACTATCAAAGAAAGTACATAAGGAAACTTACTTGACTGCCGATTTTCTCAGATTGCATCAAATACAACTTCTTTCACTAAAAATCACAGGTACAACAAACCAGCTGTGGTTTAACCAACAAGGATACCAAATGTTCATACGTTTCATTGCGAATGATCACCTAGGAATATTACGATGCTAACGTGACCTTAAAAACACACTTGTATGTAAAATCTTTAAAGTTAACATTTTGATTCATGTAATATAAACATTTTCCTAGGTTATGTCTTTAAAATATTTGGTATTCCTTTAAGTTTTATTTTTAGTAAAAATACCTCTTATTAATGAAATGGAGGCAAGGTAAACCGTGTGTAAATAACAGTTGACAAATTTTTTAAGAATCCCAACACACTTTGAAAAGACACCATCAACAACAATTGGTGACCTGGCGGTCTAGGGTAAGGTGTCAGACTTCTGTGCTGGGAGTCCAGTGTTCAATCCTCGGTCTAGATACATATTTATCTGATTGCCAAACCCTTCCTTCACCTTTGACAAGACATCTTGTGAATGTGGGGAATGCCAGGCCTCCACCGTGGTTCGGATCCCACGTTAAACTGTAGGTCCTTCATTTCATCTCACAATCACCCTACCATTACACATTAGTGTAAGTGCATATAACCCTAACAGACAGTAAGACACGGTGATGATGATAATAATAACAACAACAGAAACGAGCTAAGATAGTAGTGGACGTTAAGCCTCACCAGCCTCTGGTGATCCAAGTCAGCCTTGTTGCCAACCATCAACATGGGGAACTCGTCACGATCCTTCACACGCAGAATCTGTCGGTGGAACTTGTATATCTCGTCAAAACTAGCTTTGTCCGTCACCGAGAACACCAGGAGGAAGCCTTCTCCTGACCTCATGTATTGCTCTCGCATGGCGCTGAATTCCTCCTGCCCAGCCGTGTCCAGTACTGCAAACATCAGCGCACTGAGAGTGCTTCACGAGTGATGGTTTCAATCCAAGTCATGTGACTACTCTCATCATTCCTAATTTACTTTGTTACCGGCATGTAGAATGTATTAACCAAGTATACATATCTAAACACAAGTTTAATGAAAGAACAAAGATAAAAAGAACGCTACTTTTACAGCTTTTACAAATGGGTCATTCTCATATGTTGTGCGTTAACCAGTCCCAAACTTGGACAATTTTTTATTTTTAGCAGACACTATTTTTCTTTTATTTATTACTCTACTGCTTAGGGCAGATAATATATACATGATCTGAAACTAAAAATACTCTTTAAATTGTTTAAACATATCTTTAAAAAAATATCTTATGATGGGCATGTCAAATTAACTATCCCTCTTCGAGTTTTGTAGTTCAATTAAAATTATTTTATATGTTATATTGTTCTTTCCATAACATGGAATGTTGCAGAAAGAACATTTTGCTGTGAAATTTACATTTTATTGTTAAAAATTATATAATTTGGATAAATCTAATTATTTTCACAGCATGGATAAAACATCAGCTAAAAGACAATGATCAATGATCATATTGATAGAGGATAAAGGAAAACCATAAGAAAGATAACGAGCACAGAAGGATTAAGATAGGAAAGAAGATAAAAAGAAGTTTAGTGCTGAATTTTCCAAATGAAAACAAAGAGCTGTGAGGAATAAATGGAAAGATATTAAGAGAATCCAGCATAAAAAAAGGCATACACTAAATAGCACGGACACCCCCCTAGCTAGTCCTTAGTCCCTTGAAGGAGAACTGTTAGCGACACTAAATAGCAAGGACACCACCCTAGCTAGTCCACAGTCCCTTGCTAGTCCTCACTCCCTTGAAGGAGAACTATTAGAGAGTCAGGCAATAAGAAGTAGAAAGAGAGTTAATTACTATGTTTCGACAAAATATAAAGAGAGATTGAAAGTTTAAAAAAATCAAAAGAGAAATACAAGCAATTTTACATAGAAAAGTACAAATGGTTTGCAAAGTAGTGCTAACGATATGACACCAAAGTCCAAAACTCAACATTTCTTCAACAAGAACTTAACTGGGAAACTTACACTGAGGAAGGGTGCAGCGGTTAGACAATTGTTTCATCATAATGTTCTTGTTAAATCATTACAATAAAAGTATTGTGATTCAAAACATGTGTAAAGTTGTTTTACATCACAGAAGAAGCTGTCCATAATGTACAAGCAGAGGTCCCAGAAAATATCTCTGTTCTTATAGAGACGATGAAAATTCACCAACTAATCACAACAGCTCAAGGCAAAATGGAACATCGACTTGTTAGTTGCTTTTGTGTGTACCACAAGGGTTAATGAATCTGTTTAATGCTTCAAGCTTACTTTAGATTACCCATTGGAAAAACAAGACCAGTAAAGTATCAAAAAGACAAGGTTAGTTCAACCATGTTTACACATCATCTAATGATGATAATGATTAATCAGAAATAGCAACCATGGCTGCATATCCAGCTGATGCTTATGATGTTGGTCTCTCCATCATCCAGCCTCACCTTCACTCACTGTCCCAGGTACAGGTTTACAATCAACCTTCTGTCTCTCCATCATCCAGCCTCACTAGGTACAGGTTTGCAATCAGACTTCTGTCTCTCCATCATCCAGCCTCACTAGGTACAGGTTTGCAATCAGACTTCTGTCTCTCCATCATCCAGCCTCACCTTCACTCACTGTCCCAGGTACAGGTTTACAATCAACCTTCTGTCTCTCCATCATCCAGCCTCACCTTCACTCACTGTCCTAGGTACAAGTTTGCAATCAACCTTCTGTCTCTCCATCATCCAGCCTCACTAGGTACAGGTTTGCAATCAGACTTCTGTCTCTCCATCATCCAGCCTCACTAGGTACAGGTTTGCAATCAACCTTCTGTCTCTCCATCATCCAGCCTCACCTTCACTCACTGTCCCAGGTACAGGTTTGCAATCAACCTTCTGTCTCTCCATCATCCAGCCTCACCTTCACTCACTGTCCCAGGTACAGGTTTGCAATCAGACTTCTGTCTCTCCATCATTCAGCCTCACTAGGTACAGGTTTGCAATCAGACTTCTGTCTCTCCATCATCCAGCCTCACCTTCACTCACTGTCCCAGGTACAGGTTTGCAATCAGACTTCTGTCTCTCCATCATCCAGCCTCACCTTCACTCACTGTCCTAGGTACAAGTTTGCAATCAGACTTCTGTCTCTCCATCATCCAGCCTCACCTTCACTCATTGTCCCAGGTACAGGTTTACTATCAGCCTTCTTTCCCTCAAGTTGATGCCGATCTTCTTGAGTATTTCCATCAGTTTCTCCATACCAGTTGAACAGACTGGGTGACAAACCTCACCTTCACTCACTGTCCCAGTACAGGTTTACTATCAACCTTCTTTCCCTCAAGTTGATGCCGATCTTGAGTATTTCCATCAGTTTCTTCCACTTCACTCTATCTAATGACCTTTGCCAGTTGATGAAACCAATGTAGACTTCTTCCTTGACTTCCAGCACTCATTCTGAAATCATTCTCTGCATACCAACGGCATCTCTGGTTCCTTTTCCTTTTCTGAATCCAAATTGTTCTTCTGCCATCTCACTTTCTATTTTCTTGTAACAAGTTACAAGTAACAGTTCAATCAAATGGACTGATTCTCACTCTCTGACCCGGTTGAACTCCAACTTCTTCACGCCTGGCCGTGAACTCCCTCTAAACACTATCCAACTGAAAGGGGGTGTGAACCAGCTATCTGCAAGAAAATAGGCCACACCCAAGAAAAAAAAGTGAGGGCGGCTCCATGTACTTAGTTATTTCTTCCGCCTGGACTGTTCTAGAGCATTCTACTAGTTCACAATTCTTTCCACGCACTTCTCCTCCTCTTCCCTTTCACTTCCTCTCCCCTTTTTTCCTCCCCTACTCTCTGTGGACATGTGATCTTGTGTAGTCGCTATATATGGCGGTGTTTTGTTTGTATCGGTAATCATTGTATCATCTGGCTTAGCACGAGGTGAACGACGCTATTTAAGCTAGGGCTTAACTTCCATTTTTCAAAAGGGAGTAGGGGGGTTACATTCTGTTCCAGTCGCCTGTTGAGTATTCTTGCAACGATATTCCCCAGATGAGAGATGAGGCTGATGGTCCTGTGGTACCTGTGTTTCTTGGCTTGCTTATTCTTCTTCTTTAGAGCCACCACGGTTACATCTAGAAAGTCCTTGGGCCATTCTCCTGTTTTGTAGATCCTATTTAAAGTTTTGTCAGCGCCATTAATCCGTTGTTCCCTAGTTCCTTTAGAAGTTCAGCTGGTATGTTGTCATCTCCAGCAGTTTTCTTCTTCGCATGTTCTTTAAGGCTCTCTCCGATTTTCCTTGTCGTAGAATTCTCCCAAACTACAGGGACCTCTTGATGATTGTTTTATATTCCTACTGTTGCACATCTTTGTTTTCATTCCCTTCCAGTTCCTTTTCCTCCAGGTACATGAGGTCATACCTTCCTTTTCTTTGTGGTTTGATATTCTCATCAAATGTCTTCTCTATATGGTCTTTCCTTTCATATGTCTGTTTCTCTCCTTAATTCATTGTTTAGCCTCATATCTTTCTTTATTGACATTTTTCCATTTCCTTCATTCTTCCATTTTCTAAAGCATTTTTTGTTGCTACCCAGGGCTTTCATAAAGTCCCCTTTGCTTTTCCAACATTGTCATTTAGCACCTTCCTAATACTATTCCCCACTTATACTCTCTTCTGTCACCTTGCTTCTAATGAATTTCTCACAATGTCACTATTGCTTGTTAATTTTTCCTAGTCCCACCTCGGTCTTCTCTTGCTTGTTTTGAATAAATAAAGATATGTCTGATTATGAAACAACTGTTTAGTTGCTGGAAAAAAATATGAGAATGACTCAAATGACTTAGTTTGAAATTTAGGAATTGCAAATGGTTTATAGCTTTTAACAATAAAATCAATAAATGTCATACAAAAGAGCCAGAAGTAACCAAATGATCTCTTATTGGTTAATAATTCTTACTAAAGCATGAAAACAAGGTATAATTTATGAGTCCAGCTTGGCTGATACTTACTGTCCAACTTGGCGGGCACATCATCGATGACACACTGCTTAGTGTAAGAGTCTTCAATAGTTGGGTCATAGTCGGTCACAAAATAACTCTGGAACAAAGCAAACTTTACGGATAACCTCTTATACCAACCGGTGAACAATCAAATACAAAACTACTATGGTATCTTGACTATTCATGGTAAGTGCCACCTTTTAGAAAAGTAGACCATTGCCAAAATAAAAAAATACCTTACAATTATCTTTTAAGTTATAACAATTATGTTTTATTTCATTTTGTAAATAACAGATTCATTTTAAAAATTAGACCAAGAGTTGTCTCATGTTATTAGGAATGAATGAATGAATGAATGAATGAATGGATAAATGTAAATAGTAGTCATGTGAAGTCAGGATCGATTGCATGAATGTAAATAGTAGTCATGTGAAGTCAGGATTGATAGAATGAATGTAAATAGTAATTGTGTGGAGTCAGGATCGATTGAATGAATGTAAATGGTAGTTGTGTGAAGTCAGGATCGATTGAATGAATGTAAATAGTAGTCGTGTGAAGTCAGGATCGATTGAGTGAATGTAAATAGTAGTTGTGTGATGTCAGGATTGATTGCATGAATGTAAATAGTAGTTGTGTGAAGTCAGGATCGATTGAATGAATGTAAATAGTAATTGTGTGGAGTCAGGATCGATTGAATGAATGTAAATAGTAGTCATGTGGAGTCAGGATCGATTGAATGAATGTAAATAGTAGTCGTGTGGAGTCAGGATCGATTGAATGAATGAATGTAAATAGTAGTTGTGTGGAGTCAGGATCGATTGAATGAATGTAAATAGTAATTGTGTGGAGTCAGGATCGATTGAATGAATGTAAATAGTAGTTGTGTGATGTCAGGATCGATTGAATGAATGTAAATAGTAGTCGTGTGGAGTCAGGATTGATTGAATGAATGTAAATAGTAGTCGTGTGGAGTTAGGATCGATTGAATGAATGTAAATAGTAATTGTGTGGAGTCAGGATCGATTGAATGAATGTAAATAGTAGTTGTGTGATGTCAGGATCGATTGCATGAATGTAAATAGTAGTCGTGTGGAGTCAGGATTGATTGAATGAATGTAAATAGTAATTGTGTGGAGTCAGGATCGATTGAATGAATGTAAATAGTAATTGTGTGGAGTCAGGATCGATTGAATGAATGTAAATAGTAGTTGTGTGGAGTCAGGATCGATTGAATGAATGTAAATAGTAATTGTGTGGAGTCAGGATCGATTGAATGAATGTAAATAGTAGTTGTGTGATGTCAGGATCGATTGCATGAATGTAAATAGTAATTGTGTGGAGTCAGGATCGATTGAATGAATGTAAATAGTAGTTGTGTGAAGTCAGGATCGATTGAATGAATGTAAATAGTAGTCGTGTGAAGTCAGGATCGATTGAATGAATGTAAATAGTAGTCGTGTGAAGTCAGGATCGATTGAATGAATGTAAATAGTAGTTGTGTGATGTCAGGATTGATTGATTGAATGAATGAATGAATGAATGAATGTAAATAGTAGTCGTGTGGAGTAAGGATTGATAGAATGAATGTAAATAGTAGTCATGTGAGTCAAGATTGAGTGAGAATAAGAGGTTTTGTGAATATATCATAAATAAATATATATTCACTATTAGCAGACTCAAATTTGAGTCTTTGTGCCAATTTCATAATCAGACCTAGAATGCATCAATTGTGGTGCTACACTAAATACAGGACAACACCTACCAATACCAGAATATAATGGACCATTTTCTTACGCAGAATTGGCACATTATATCCGAGTTTAAGTGTCATCCTGTATTTAGTACAGCACTGCAGTTGAGAAGTACTAGGTCTGATTACAAAACTGCCCCTTAGGTGCTAAGACAAAAGATTATCTATATTGTCTTTGCAGGCTATTTCAAATAAACACCTATGAATCCAGTTGAATTTTGAAGCAATAATACCAAGGTAATATTTTAATAACGAGGGAAATAATTTCAATTGGTTTGTTACACAATGAACTGTAACCAACAGTGAGGTTTTATATGAATACATGCTATACAACTTACCCATATAAATTTTAAACTAGTTTTACAAAATAAAGTTTTAAGTTAGTGAAATGTGTGAAGTTATAATGTATTTAACGTAACTTAATATAATATTTGAATTTTACAATAGCTTATTAAGTATTAGGATGTTAAAATTAAAGTAGTTGTTACATAAATGATTGCTGTACAACTAAAGTAGGGTGAAACAATGTCGTTAGCTTTTGTTGGTCCCTTGCTCCTTAAAATAATTTGTATAGAGACCAGAGTAATACTAAATATGGTAACATTTGATTTCGGTTGAACTAATCATTACATTCTTATAGGAAACATAAGAAAAATATATTTGTAAGACCAGTTTTTAAAAGATTTCTGTGTGATATCTTGATAGGTATTTATAAATGGCCGTAACTTTTGTTTCTTAAATTAGATTACCGTACAATTCAATTATGGTTCCGACACACTTAGCTTGGTCAGTAGCATGTTCGTTTACCAAGTTAAGAGTTCCAGGTTCGATTCCTTGGCACGGCTGAAAAACTTATCATTGGTAAAATGTGGGTTTACCCTTTCATAGTGATGAAATAACGGTTGGGGGCTGGTTGTTGTGTCTGTATTAAATTTAAGTTAGTAGCGTAGTAAGTAGTGTGCTGATGTAAACATTTGGTTCTGAAAGTGCACTTTATGTACCATACCTTGAATAAATGAAAAAACATCATTAATATTAAAAATAAATTATGCCTTAGTGATAGCAAAGTCAAGGGTATATCATCAAGTTGTTATAGCCTCGTATATCTTGGTAACGTTGTGAAAAATATTTTAAATCCACTTCATTATTTTATATAATAATTAATTAACACTGGCAGCATAATGGTGCCAAAAAATGACTGAAGAGTTTGTGAAGGTTGGCACAGTTTTGTTTTCATCAGTTCTTGAATATTAGGTATAATATTTGACCAACTGGCTTTCCACTTCAAATCGACAACGTTGTTTAGTTTTTATATAAGTCCAAATTTGTAAATTTGGTGGTGTGATGTAGCATATATAGTCAAGTTCGAGTCATCGGTAAAGTGCTGGCCAGATGTTTGTATATTTACTACTTGTTTATTGCGAGTTTCAGGTTGGTATTAAGACTAAAACATCCCAAGAAAAGTAAACAATTTTTACCATACAAGATTAGCATGATTTATAACTCTTGAAATGTGATTAATGTAGTAAATAATATCATTTTTACATCTATATATTAGTTGTCTGATAAAACCTGGGTGATTCTTTATTTGTTCCATGGTTTGACAGCTTGGAAGGAGTGTCTTGGTAGACTATAGCAAGGTTTTATTGATATACAGTCATTTTGTTGGTAGATCTTTTCATTCTAAATGTCTACATTGTAACATTGTGTTAAAAGGTTGTAAAAGGTTTATTGTATCTTAACTGTGACACTCAACACTTTAAATGGGTGCTTATTATTTTTTCAAGGAGATTATATATATATATATATATATATATATTGATAAAGGGTCACTTTTAGGGGTGTAGAACTGTGTGGCCACACAGGGCAGGGCCCAGAGCTTGCTTAGGTGACAGAGGGGAATATCAAGTTGAGGGGGGGGTTTAGTGAATTTTGCTTGTGTGATCATATAGTAGCTCCCTGTATGGGCGATATAGCAAATATTCACAGAGCATAGAAGCAAAAAAAAACATCATCTTGTGGTTTGATTTATTAAACAAGTGAAGTGAGTTCTCCTTTTGCATTTGTCTGTCTGTGGTGGATATTTTTCACAATAAGTGATTTGATTCAAACTTAGCAGTTGTTCTTTATAACTGTATACAAATCAAACTTTATGGCTTCTAGCATTAATTACTACATGTATCTATTTACCTTACCTGATACCTTATTCGGCAAAGATCAAGTTTTTTATTATTTGGGGGGGAGCGGGGGGGTCCTACAAATGAGATCTGCCCAGAGAAGTCCTATGTGTGTGTGTATATATATTTCAATATTATTTCCTTGAAAAAAACCCCCCACACGTTTATGTATAGAATAGCACTTTTTTTCAAACGGTGACCTGGTGGTCTAGGGGTAAGGTGTCAGACTTCTGTCATGGGACCGGGGTTCGATCCTCGGTCCCGGCACAGATTTATCTGATTTCCAAACCCTTCCTTCACCTCTGACAAGACATCTTGTGAATGTGGGGAATGCCAGGCCGCCACCGTGGTTCGGATTCCACGTTAAACTGTAGGTCCTCCATTTCATCTCACAATCACCTACCATTACACATTAGCGTAAGTGCGTATAACCCGAACGGGTAGTAAGACGCGGTGCATAATAATAAATAATAATAATAATAATAAAATAAATAATAATAATAATAATAGCACATTTTACATCCTAATTGTTTAGGTCTATTAATTCATCTACTTAGTAGTTTCTATAAAAGCTTCTATTTTCATTATAAAAATAAATCCAGTCTGTGTTTTATTCTCATATACTGAAAGGGGGCTGATATACCCCAAAATACACATTATTAAGTGTTTTTTGGTTTTAATTGTGAACTTTTAGGCTTACAATTTATTTCAAAATAAAAAATAACATAATTTTGAAATAAATAAATAAAAGAGACTTGAGTTGTTTAATATTATTGACAGTCGTAGTTTTTTGTCCAGTAATAGTTACACATCCTCCCATCATGAACAGAGAGCATTGCATTCATGTTGTGTAGGTTGTGGACTAGGCCTTTATAAGGAAGAGAAAGACAAGACGTGGTTGTGTGGTTGACCTTACGAACACTCCCCACATCAAGCACAGCCCACGTGGATTGTCCCACTTAGACACAGTTTCTCTCTCTCTCCCCTCTCTCTCTGATGGCAGTGGGAATACCGTGATGACTGGAGCTTTGGAGACTGGACAGTGAGAATACCGTGATGACTGGAGCTTTGGAGACTGGACACTGAGAATACCGTGATGACTGGAGCTTTGGAGACTGGACAGTGAGAATACCGTGATGACTGGAGCTTTGGAGACTGGACAGTGGGAATACCGTGATGACTGGAGCTTTGGAGACTGGACAGTGAGAATACGTGATGACTGGAGCTTTGGAGACTGGACTGTGAGAATACCGTGATGACTGAGCTTTGGAGACTGGACAGTGAGAATACCGTGATGACTGGAGCTTTGGAGACTGGACAGTGAGAATACCGTGATGACTGGAGCTTTGGAGACTGGACAGTGAGAATACCGTGATGACTGGAGCTTTGGAGACTGGACTGTGAAATACCGTGATGACTGAGCTTTGGAGACTGGACAGTGAGAATACCGTGATGACTGAGCTTTGGAGACTGGACAGTGGGAATACCGTGATGACTGGAGCTTTGGAGACTGGACAGTGAGAATACCGTGATGACTGGAGCTTTGGAGACTGGACAGTGAGAATACCGTGATGACTGGAGCTTTGGAGACTGGACAGTGAGAATACCGTGATGACTGGAGCTTTGGAGACTGGACAGTGAGAATACCGTGATGACTGGAGCTTTGGAGACTGGACAATGAGAATACCGTGATGACTGGAGCTTTGGAGACTGGACAGTGAGAATACCGTGATGACTGGAGCTTTGGAGACTGGACAATGAGAATACCGTGATGACTGGAGCTTTGGAGACTGGACAGTGAGAATACCGTGATGACTGGAGCTTTGGAGACTGGACAGTGAGAATACCGTGATGACTGGAGCTTTGGAGACTGTCAAGCTCATTGTTTGTGTCCTGATGTTTAGCAAACACCCTATGTGAAACAATCTCAACTCACATGCAAATGAGGGTACACTTCCTCTAAAAATTCGACCTTCATCTCTAGTAGCTTATTGTAATTAGTACATCAGAATATAAGCCGGACGGGTAGTAAAATGTGGTTAAAATAGTGTCCATGCCCATACAAGGAGTTGAACATTCTCTTTCAAAATCCACCGCTACCTCACCCTTGACCCCGTTACAACAATCCTGACTTAATATGTATTATTTTGCTTTCATTTTGCAATTTGTAGTATAAATACCGCTTAGTGCTAAGTTACTATTAGCATCGTGTCTTACTACCCGTTCGGTTTGTACGCACTTACGCTAATATGTATTGGTAGGATGATTGTGAGATGAAATGGAGGACCTACAGTTTAACGTGGAATCCGAACCACGGGGGAGGCCTGGCATTCCCCACATTCACAAGATGTGATTAATACACTTCTTGTCAGAGGTGTAGGAAGGGTTTGGAAATCAGATAAATCTGTGCCAGGACCGAGGATTGAACCCCGGACCCCAGCACTAAGGTCTAACACCTTACCCCTAGACCACCTTAGTGCTAAGTTGACTGCTTGAAAAGCGGGATGAGCAGAGTACAATCTTAACCTGAATACGGCATTGTGTGACCACCAAATATTGCACAAGATCTGCTTGGATTGCTAACATTAGATAGCCCTGCATGTCAGGCATTGCATTATTAATAAAAACAGATACAGTTTAAAGTGACATCTGAAGTTTAATAAATATAAAGAATCAAAATATTTTATATCAATGATTTATTTACCATTTTTTATTATTCTAGTAAAGGAAGTGTTGCATTGTTCATAATAACTCTTGATATAAAACTTGTATGCAATCGACAAGACCAAAATATTGTGTCGTATGTACAAGGCCTAAGGCCAGCTATCATGTCATTCCTAATGATTCATTGAAAATGAATATGAAATGAATGTCAGAACACTCATTTCATTAGCGTGAATCATTATTTAATGCTTTCATTAAAGGTGAAAGGAAGTTATACTTTTCTTCATTTTAAATCATTATCGAAAATTGAAATCAAATTGAACATTGAGAACAAGTACAAGAAATATGGAGTTCATTTTTATTTTAATATAAAGACTTGGTTAATTTTATGGATGTTATAAGAATATTAAATACATAATATAGATATGACTTTAGTACAAAACGTTCAACATTATACAAAATATATATGTAACCAATATAAAAGAAATATTCTACGTTACGCTGCGACTACTTGCGGCCTTGTATTGAATTTAATCCTCAATTCATGTAATTACACTTCTTTTTATTTAATATATTTTCTAACTTGTGCACACATAATAACTTTCGTTCGGACTGTCCAAAATTGAAAGGCAAGAAGCAGCAGAATAATTCAATATGTAAAGCAAACGTAGCTGACGCTAGTGATGATGAATTTAGTTTGACTGTGTCAACGTCAGTGGCTTGTTGGGATGGATCTGTGTGGTTGCTTGACTCTGGTGTCACTGACATATGATCAGTGCTCTCAAAGAGACCTATCAAAGTCTATCAATAAATGCTAAATCAGATCAATTGTTGGAAGAGACGCGTCTGTGACTCATAAAGGTAATCAACACTTTATCAACATTTCCAACATACTTATTGTCCCTGGATTACAGTTTAATTTGCTCTCAGTTAGTAAAATGGACTCTAATGGGCTTAAAGTTATGTTTGAAAAGGGGAATGCTACTATTTTGAAAGGCGATATTTTTGAGGCTGCTGCCACTCGATCTGGTAAAGTGTATACAATATCTCTTTCGCCTCGTGAAAAAGCATGTGCTGGTGTTGCTAGTTCCATTGTAGCATCATCTGATTTGTGGCACAAGAGGCTTGGTCACATTGGCAAAACCGGTATAGTTCACTTAAGTAAGATTGTAGATGGAATCAATGTTGATCAAGGATTGATCTCCGATATATGTTACTCTTAGATGCAGGCTAAACAAACATGTCTTCCTCACACAAAGCCACGCATTAGAGCTAAGCGCCCTTTGGAGATCATAACAGTGATCTTGTAGGACCATTAAGCCCGTAAAATATGATCAAAAGAAGTATATGCTTACCCTGATTGATGACTATAGTCCTTTACAGTCATTTACACTCTAAAGGAAAAGTCTGAAGTGTTTACCTACTTCAAACAATTTGAAGCTATGGCAACAGCTCACTTTAACCTAAAGATAAGTCGCTTTATGGTCAGATAATGGTAGTCAATTTGTGTCGCAGAAAAGCTAGATTTTTTAAAAAAGGGCATCCAGTCAGAGTTTAGATCAGGCATACCAGTCAGCAGAACGGTGTCGCAGCAAGACTGGGACGTAGCATCATGGAGAAAACACGTTGTTTACTCCTTCATTCTTCTCTTGATAAGTCACTCTGGACGGAGGCTGTTATGACTGCAGTCTATCTAATAAACAGATCGCCTACTAAAGCTCTTGAAAACAAGGTTCCAGCAGAACTGTGGTATGGTGTAAAGTCTGATATGTTAAAACTGAGGGTTTTTGGCTGTGTAGCATATCTTAGATTACCTAATCAAGTTCTTAAAAGTAAACTTGACAGCCGCTCGAAAAAGTGCTACTTTGTTGGTTACTGCCCGACTGGGTATATGGTGTGGTGTCCACAGGACAAAAAATCATACGTGGGCATGATATAATTTTTGATGAACATTGTTCATAAGCCAGTGAAGTTATTGGTTCAACACCCTCTCGAGCTAGTGGGGTCATCGATTCGACTCCAAATGAAGTTTTTACTGAGGAATTGCAGGAGGAGAACCAGAGACAATTCTGACGAAGAAGAGACTCTGGTGAGGAACTTGAACCTCTGCGTAGGAGCACGAGACCTCGCACTGCACCAGCGTACCTAAATGACTATGTCACACTGGTTCTTGGTGCTGAGTCATTTATTGACAACTTGCCAGAAACCTTTGAGGACATCCATAGTAGAGAAGATGCCCAGCAATGGATGGCTGCAGTTTGAGGAAGAGATGTACTCATTGAAGAAAATAGAGACCTGGACCCTTACAGAGCTGCCATCCGGTAAACGAGCTATCAACTGTAAGTGGGTCTTCAAGATGAAGCAGGATGAAAATGGACAGCTTGACAGGTACAAGGCAAGGTTGGTGGTGAAGGGCTGTGCACAGAAGAAAGGGTTTGACTACAATGAAACGTACTCACCCGTAGCCCATTTAACCTCTGTCAGAACCCTGCTTGCAATTATAAACAAAGAAGATTTAATTGCCTTCCAGTTGGACTTGAAAAATGCATTCCTACATGGAGACCTTTCTGACGAGGTGTATATGAAGCAGCCACCTGGCTTCGTAACTGACAGCAACCTTGTTTGTAAGTTACACAAGACCCTCTATGGATTGAGCAGGCACCACGGGAGTGAATGCTAAACTTAACAAATTTGTGAATTCTTTCAGATCCAAGCGGTCTGAAAACGATAAATGTAAGTATGTACTTCAATTTAAGCAAAACCATCAAAACCTACCTTTTGGTTTTATGTAGATGACATAATTTTTGCGAGGAACAATCTGCAGAAGTTGAATGACATCAAAACATATCTTATGTTAGAATTCAAGATGAAGGATCTTGAAGGTTTGCACAGATTTCTCGGTATAAAAATTGATCAGAAAACTGATGGTACGATCCTTAGCCAAAGAGTCTAACTAAAGAAAGTTCTCAAGAAATTTTATATGGAACAGTGCAAACTTGTCAAGACACTGATGGAGACAAAACCACCTGAACTACTACATCAGAGTGCGTAATAAAAAAAAAACGTACCGTGAGCTTGTTGGTAGTTTGATGCATGTGATGCTCTACACTCAACCTGATCTGAGCTTCTCAGTGAATTTCTACAGCAGGTTTCAGAGCAACGCAACAGAAGCTCACTGGATTGGACTCAAACGAATACTACGATACATTCAAGGAACACTTGAAGTTGGTCTCTTCTTTCCGAAGAACTGTGATGTCGCCTTACAGGCCTACGTTGATGCGGACTGGGCCAATGACAGCAATGATCGTAAATCTACATCTGGATACCTATTCCAAGTTTATGGCGCCACTGTTGGTTGGACTACACGTAAGCAGACTACAGTTGCCCTTAGCTTGACGGAGTCAGAGTTTGTCTCCCTGTCAACCGCCTCATCCGACCTACTCTGGTTGAGAAGACTGATCCAGGACCTTGGGATCACTCTAGAACCCACCAAGGTGTACGAGGACAACCAGTCCTGCATAAGATGTTTGGATAAATGGGACATCAAGACTAAAGCATATTGATGTCAAATACAACTTTGTTCGTGATTTGTATTTAAGTGGTGTTATTGATGTGATTTATTTGGAGACAAATTAACAATGTGCTGACATTTGACAAAGAGTTTGGTTGGAAACAAATTTGAGTAGTTTTGTGGTATTTAGGTTATATTGGTTTAATCAAATTCTGATTCACTAGAGTTTATTTATATGTATTTGAAGGTACATGTAAGATATTTTTCCTACTTTTGTGGTTGTAGTAGAATTAAGGAGTATTCAAATAAGCAATTTTATGTGGGGAAATCCTAGTTTGGGTTGGTATCACCATTAAGTGTGTCATTCGATTGTTTTTTTTAGCTGAACTGTGCAAGCCTATGAACTTGTGTATCATTTGATCATGTTCTTAGTTATTATAACATGTAATGTCAAGTCTAAAACCAGTTAATTATTTCTATAAACTTGTGTACTTTACACTAGCAAGTCCCATTCCCCCTTGTTGGTTTACTTCCTTCTACATGATAGGCTACATTTGTGACAACATTTAGTTATAGGAAAACCAATAAAACACCTAGGCCTAGATATATTTTATCTCTTTACTGTTTAGATATTCAAGGTTATATTTTGTTAGGTTGAGATAGTTTGTGAGTCATAGAATCTATAAATTATGGTTTTGGTGTCAAATGTTTGCTGGCTTGCCCCATGGTAAAATGAATCACTGAAGATACTTCATGGTAGGTTTTGTTTTTGAGAAGGCCAGTTTAGTAAATGTTTAAGTTAATCCAGGAATCGTTATAAATATAGCCCTAGTAAGCCTAAGTCAATTATTTTTTATGTAAATAAGACTCTAGACAGTAAAAAGGGTGTTTTAGCGTCTTACTACTCATTTGGGTTATAATTATGCTTATGTAGGTCTAAGACTAATTATGCTAGTGGTTTTAGGGATTAGGAAAGTTATATTTTAGGGTGTACCCACATTTGCATGGATGAAGAGTTGAAAATTATTTTGTAAAAACCACCCTTAGTACACCCGACCAAGATCTGAACCTTGTTCTTCCCACCATGGGCAGTCTAGTCTAGTCGATCTCCCCATCATCAAAAGTCTAGTCTATCTCGATACTCCCAATCAGAAGTCTAGTCTACCGCTAGAGTAGCGCTTTAGCTCATGAAGTTCATAACGCGAGAAAGAAGAAATTGCTTAGTTTTTTTGTTTTTTTTTTGCCAGTGGCATCTGAAACGAACATCAGGGCCTACGCCCATATTAGCTAATGGCCCTTACAAAAATTTAATTTGTATTACCTCGGTTGGGCAGGTCTTATATTTAAAAGTTTATTTACACTTGAGAGCTTACCTGAATAAATTGAATTGTGATTGCAGACTTCCCAACACCACCTCCGCCAACAACAACTAATTTGTAAGTCTGTGCGTAACTTTGGCGGTCAGTTTGTCTAGACATTTTAACTGGATTATTAAATAAACACAGCGCACAAAATCACTTTGAAACATCAAATTCCAGGACATTTACTATGTTAATCCCATTTATAATTTCGACTACACATCAAATTTGAAATTAATGAACTAAAATCTAGGAGTCGTGAGAAATTTTTTTCTTGCTTTTGTAACTCTATTTTTAGGACATGAAGTATGTATTTGCTTTCTTTAGCCAGCCTTGGTAATACTCGATTATCTATGATCCCGCTAGTCATTTTTTTAAACCATAATTCCAAGTCATCCGGCTAGGTTTTCACTAGTGAACAAAGTCTGCTATGAGATAGAATGGTTGTTTTAATGCGCTATGATGGTAGGATAGATAGTCAGACTCTTCGATCTTACTTCCCTAGCGTAAATGTGGTCCATGACACTCTGGTATAAAAAATTGTGACAGTGTGTATGAGGAAGAGAAAGCAAAAATAGTGAAGAGGGCGGGATAATAATTAGATAATTGAATTCATAAGCCGCGTTCCCATGAGACGTGAACCTCAATTTGAGCCACGCTCTTGAAAGTTAAGACTTCATCATAGTTTCTGGGATTTGAGCAACCAGTTATGGTCCATCTAATATGCAACACCGATAAAATGGCGAGCACATGAGCAAAGCTCTCACTTGGTGTTCTTGCTTATACTACATAGATGGCAGGAGAGGTATGAATAAAATTTGGCTTTTTTATTCAATATATTTTAGGTTAAGATTTGTTTTTATTATTAGCAGGTGCTTACTTTAGTTGCAGTGAATATGTAAAATAGCTTTAACTAGTAGATGATTTGCTCGGAAGTTTCGTTGGCTTCAACGCCAGCGTGTCAGGGTTTATCAGTGTTCTAATGCCAAATCTTTTATCTCTAAGGTGTGACCAACCATAAAAAAAAGTTAAGGAATAATTATTAAATATCAATATTTTTAGGGGAAAAGTTGAAACCAGGGAGATGGGGGTGTATAAAACTTCCAAAGTTTGATTCTCCTATAAAACAATTATTTATTGAAAGTTTGTCCAACCCAAAAAAATTTAGTGAACACATACCATCTCCATAATTTTTATATGAGGAGCTGTACCTGGGGACATTTAAATTTCCTCAGACAACACTTTTATATAAAAATTGTGTCCATCCCAAACGATTTTAACGAGGAAATTCCATCTCCATAATTTTTAGATGAGTTGTGCGGGGGCAGCATAAGCCCCCAACATTTAAATTTTCTCAGATAACACTTTTATATTTAAAGAGTGTCCAATCCAAACAACTTATCCAAGAAATCACATCACCCTTTTTAGATGTGTTGTGCAGTGGGGGTAGAATATCCCCTTAGTAAATTTAAAGAATCTCTCTCACCAAAAACTCTTCAGAATGACGGCTGACCTTCTAATTAATGCAACAAACTTAATTTTAAAATATTCTTTTCATATCAGTAAATGTTATATTATATATCAAATTAACATCATGAGTGTTCTTATTTAGGATACTATTAGAAAAACAAAACAAGAGTCTGATTATTTTGACCGGTACCATACAAGCTATGTGACACAAATCCTCATACCAGCTAAGGTGTAAAATATATGTATCGTGTTATTAAGATGTTTTAGTTAATTAATTTAGAATCGCGTATTACTAACCGTTTGGGTTATACGTTTAAGTAGTAATTCCGCTAATTAGCTAAGGATTGGGAAGGTTGAATCTAGAGGAAGTGAACTAGGATTCGGGTGGAGGGAGAGTGTAAAACTATTTAGGGGAAAAAACCTCCCAGTTCACCCGACCGAGACTCTAACCTCGATCTCCCCACCCTGAGTAGTCTAGCTCAACATGAAACTAGTACGTTAGCTAACTACGCCACCGAAGTGGTTTTAGTTAATACTATATATTAATGTGATAATTAAAAAAATTGTAGGTTTTCAAAACTACTTTAAGTAGCTTCTATAAAGTAATGTTATTTTAAAACAATCTGTGACCACGGGGGGGGAAAGCCTCCTTCTCAAGTAAAGGAAAATAGAAAGCTTTGTGGTAATACATATACAAAAGTAATCCCCAAGCCTAAGAAGGAAGATATATCTGTCCCAAAATTAGTATTAAATGTTAACGTAAACTAAACTCTAAAAAGGTAAAGAGTATATAAATTAATAAAACAAACTTTAAGGTAAATTATTATTAAATTATTCATACTATATTTTACCATAATTTTGTTGAAATAAGACAATACAATCAACAATTAATCACTCGCCAAAGACTTGTGTGCAATTTATTCTGATATGTTAATCCTCGATCCTGTCATCATTGTTTTGTTCTTCTATAGTGTTGCTTACCATTGTTGCTACCGTTGCTATGCTTAAAAATGTATCAATAAACTAATAAATAAGTTCTGGTGATATAATTATTCTTTGAATTACTGCATATTGACATCAATAACCGTTTACATATATTATTTATACATTTAATAAACTAATGTCCTAGCTACAAATGTCCTCTTTAAAAATTATATATTTATCATTGGTATCTTCCCCACATAAACAAATCATATTTATCAATTAACTTTCTGTTAGTTAAGCCTACTAAATATATATATATATAAACATGTTGCTGTTCGTGTGTTTATTAATAATTCATATTGTGCATAACATTACCGAGTATAAAATAAAATCTTTTTTTGTTTATATTGCTTCAATGATTCAAGAGACAAAATCAGTTGTATTTATATATAGTAGGTTTTCAAAACTACTTTAAGTAGCTTCTATAAAGTAATGTTATTTTAAAACAATCTGTGACCACGGGGGGGGGGGGGGAAGCCTCCTTCTCAAGTAAAGGAAAATAGGATGGTAGATATTTTTCACAATAAGTGATTTGATTCAAACTTAGCAGTTGTTCTTTATAACTGTATACAAATCAAACTTTATGGCTTCTAGCATTAATTACTACATTTATCTATTTACCTTACCTGATACCTTATTCGTCAAAGATCAAGTTTTTTATTATTTGGGGGGAACGGGGGGGGGGGTGTCCTACAAATGAGATCTGCATACCATACTGCCTTGTTACAGTTCTAGCTCTAATTGATTCTTTGCTTGTCCTCTTTCCAACATCTATTTCCGTTATACACGATAACAGCCAATCTCTTTGTCTTTGTTTGTCTTCAAATCCCCAATAGTGAGAAAACAAACTCTGTCTTTCATCATTAGTAAAAGTTGTACAAATCATATTTATCAATTAACTTTCTGTTAGTTAAGCCTACTAAATATATATAAACATGTTGCTGTTCGTGTGTTTATTAATAATTCATATTGTGCATAACATTACGAGTATAAAAATATATCCCAGCCATTTTCATATACACATAAAAAAACAAAAACCTTGTGTATTTAACCTTATAATTAATAATTACTATATATAAATACAACTGATTTTGTCTCTTGAATCATTGAAGCAATATACACAAAACAAATATTTTATTCAATACAATACCACTTAACTTATATGGTTGACGTGACTTGATCTAAAATTTATTTAATTTTATTATAAAACTACTTTTTAAATTACATTTTTACATACCGTTGTATGATACTTGTAAACAATATGAAACCCCCATACAACATTACTCAATCATAAAGGAAATCTTAAAGTGTAAGATTTCATTTCAACATTATTTAATAACTATTTCCAATACTAAATTTAAATATTTTTAAATATTAGACACTTTACAAATATTTTGGCTATTAATAAATAAAGAAATGTTTTAGTTTATCAATGGTTTTATTTAAATTTATTTCCCTATTGTTAAAGGACTGGACTTTGTAAATACTATGGAAATTAAACACACAAGGAAATGTATTCAAAGACTTACGAAAAATATTGTCAATGATTTGTTAGAGATTATAGGAGATAGTTTTGAAAGATAACAAATGAGAGTCTAGCTATTGGAGTTATAAAACGAATAAATGAAAAATATATAGACATATGGTGATCGTTAGTATTAAGCAAACATTAATGCAATATTATTTGATGATTGAATAATTTGGACAAATAAATATAAGTCTAGCCTATATTTTGGCAACCAGTAATATCAATTGAAAAGTGGACCTTTACATTGCTTTATTTATCTAAACATTGAATAGTTATGTGGAAAAACAACTTTTAATCGCATTTTTAATTCCTTTTTCGAGCACTTCATATAGGCCCAGGCATATTTGAATTAAGTCCTTTACCCTACAGCTATTAAAGTTTTACATGTCACATGAAACTATTCGTTTCGTTGAGAAAAACGTATTAACGCACATCTGTGGTAGCCTAGTGTTTAAAATCAAAAATCTCAGTGGCTATGTAGGACCTCCTTGCAACTAATTATCACACCTATGCTATGTAGTTTAAAATATTTCCCTTTTTTCCGTACTAGTTTTACTCTAGGGGGCCTCCTTATTAGTGTAATAGTTTTTGGAGAGAATTTACGATGTTTTCCATGAAGGCCTAGGCCTAGTTTATTGAATAGCTATACTGTGGTATCATAATTAAAGTTAAACTTGAAACCCAAACCCAGTTATTGAGTAAAAATTTTCACACCCAGGGGTGCTTATTTAAAAATAAATAAAGTAGGCCTATTGGTTTAAACAAATAACACTAACACCAAAAATAATGATTCAAAGAAAAACAAATTTTATTTGAATTTTCTATTCCTTTTACTAACACTTCATAAAGGCCAAGGTCCAGTTGTATTACATAGCCTACACTTGTTAAAGTTTCACCTAAAACCTGAACCCGGTCATTGAAAAAAACATTCACAAACCGCTGTGGTAACCTATTAGTTGAAGGTGCATAAAATCCCGTATATATAAACCACTTTTATTTATAGAATATAGCAAGCAATAAATTATTGTATACAATAATTCCCCTCAAAAGGCTACGGAGAATTGAGTGATACCTTACTCGTATTATAATTATTCTAAAAACTATTGTGTTTGCAACATTTAAACAACTCGCAAAACAATAGAGAAACTGACGTTCGAAATTTTAATTCAAGTTATCTAGGTGTAAGTTAATAGTAATTACCGGGCTATTAAAGTATTATAATATGCAATTAGTAATCATTTTACTATCATAAGTTATTCCAAACTATCAACAATTTTTCTTGAAATATTAGGATCCCGCTCAGCGATATGGCAATACCCCGTGAATTAGATGAGTTTTTATTTAATGATAAATAATCTAAAACAATAATTCTACTAAAGAGCAAACGGCAAATTTAATGATACTAAAATTATAATTATTAGTATAGACATATTTTTGCTTTTGTAAAATTTAATCAACGCACCCAAAAGATCAGAGAAAGGTAGCTATTGATGACCATATTGTGTTTTACCTGTACGGTTTTGGGCTTATACAAATGATCCTTAACATTATCACCTCTATATTATTTATTTGATTACTACTGTTCGAAATTGTTATTTATGTAGGCCTATATATGAAAGGTTAGGTATATTTATTGGTTAGCACTCCAATAATAAAGTATTAAAATAGGGATTGGTTTTCCTTATCATTATAAGCTAGACCAAACTAACAAAACCCAACCTTCCAATAATAAAAAAACATGACTTTGGTGTTTGGTTTTAGAGTTCTTATTCACTTGTTTCAATTATAGGCCTAACAAATATTTTTAATAATTATTATAATTTTACTATCATTAATTTTCCGTTTTCTTTTGAGTAGAATGATGGTGTTAAATTATTTATTATTTTCTAATTTATATAGAAAACAGAGTCCTATAACTACCTGTTATGGCGCACCATTTCAAAAAAAAACTAATCTGACCCTCATGAAATTAAGTTAAACACCTTGAAATAAACAAAATAAATAATTGGATGAGTTTTACATTATTGTACAGTAACAATAATCTTTGTTTATTTTAGTAAATATTAATGACATATTTCTCACAGTTTTGTAGGCCTAAGCTCAACTAGCATACCCTTACTAAAATAAAATGTATTGGTTTTGTGGCATTTTATTATTGGTAAACCATTTGATAAATTACCATTTATAAAAAACTAATATTAACTTAGAACTGGTATCATGACAAATAACCTAGGATAATTATTCAATTTTAACAACCTACTCCACATATTTGTTTTTAATAGTAATGTAGCCAACTTTTTAAATAATAAAAAGGGTAATACATTATAAGCTAACCTAACTAGCCCTACAAAAACTCGTCCCTTAGGTGTACTTTTAAGTTAAAACATCTTAATATAGATTAGTAGTCTTTTAAAGATAGTTGTTGTTTTGAAAACTAGTGCTTCATTAACATAACACATTATAAAACTATCACAATCAAATAGGACTAGTTTAAGTTTGTTGAAATAATTATATTGGGTCTACTCCCGTTTCTTTATTTCCGGTAATCACGGTGGCACACAATATATAATAATATAAACTTTTCAGTCAATAAAGATAAAACAAACCTACGATAATGCGCTTAATGAGCATCACATTCTGTTTGTAAACCTAGGTATAATGATACTGAAAATTAGACCAAACTTGAAATTATACACAAGATTAGACCTAAAAAAAATTATTAAAACATCCCAATAAATACCATCATCAGGTCTTTAAATTAAGGGGTTAGATGTTATCCCTTTTCTCCACGCGTTAAGAGTTTTAAGAAGAAAAAAACTTTCTTAGAAAGAAAAGATTTTTATAAACTCTGATGATGGCATAATACGCCGAAACATGTCGTTTGTTACCCGGCCCTATGGCATCCATACCTAAGGAGAGGAAATATAACCACTAAGGAACAATACACTGTCATTTATTAACTCTGTATCAATCAACATCCTAATTAATTAATTACTCTCTTTCAAATCATAACATATTCTATTTTCTCTAGCTTATAATTAACAAGTTTTTTCCATATTCCCTGATTACCTTTGTCAAAACTTTTCTTAGAATTTTTTTTATTTTATTATTTTAACTTTTTCTGTAACATTTTTAATTAGTCGTAGTTTTAAGGGTTTCCTCTTTTATATCTTGTCTACTTATAATATATTTTCAAATTGTTATAATAAACTAAATAATTAACTCTTAAATACACATAGTTTCCCAATTTATTATATCCTTATTTTAACTTTTCCTTATATTCACACATTTATCTCATCTCTTATAATAAGATAATCTTTTATGTATATTGTGTTCCTTGAATAATATGTATTGTATTCCTTGAATAATTTATCAATATTAATATTCTCCTTATTAAACCACTATGAACATAACTTATATTTCATATATGTATTCTACCATTGCTAGCTTCAGCGCGCAGTTATCACGTTTTATCTCTTGGCACAACCAAACAATCAATGACAGAACCAGTCTTTGAAAAACTGTGCTCATTAACTTGAAAATAATTTTCTATTATTATTTTTTGCTGTATGGATAAATAAATAAATTTTTGTTTATTGTGCATTACAATCTAAAATATAGTATTATTTTTGTTATTATTTTTATTTATAGCTGATTGATATCTATATACATTATTATATTAATATACATTATTAAATAAACCGAAAACTTAGTTTCCAGCTTGACTAGTGTAGCTCAGACAGCTGTATGGCAATTTGATGATTACAGACGATAAACTCGATATTTTAAAATATTTTTCTCAATATAATTGATATTGACTATTGACTACTTATCAAAATGGTTTTAGCAGATTTAGGACGTAAGATTACGTCCGCTCTGCGCTCTTTAAGCAATGCGACTGTAATTAATGAAGAGGTAAGATAATGTTATCAAACACTATTTTGTCAACAGATGTTCCATTAAATTATTTTACAATTAAGTATGATTTATTATTTTATGTTTAGTAAAGACATTTTAATACTACTAATTTTGAGTAATTGAGTACTTTTCAACAATATGCTTATGATGGTTATTATCATTTTGACATTTCTCGTTGTAAACACATGTCACATTGTCAACTCTTTAATTTCATAACCTTAATTTGAAGAGAGAAGCAACAAACACATTGATTTATGAAATTTTGTTAGTCAATCTGGCATGTAATAGTTAAAAACTTAATTCCCGGTTAGAGAACGTTTATTGTTCCCATTGAGAAAATATTTGCTACAAAAAAAACCTACCTTGCAGGGTTAAGCTGTATCTATAGACTCTGTATCCGTAAGGTGTGTAGTACTCAGTAAAAGTTCTGCTTCACAATTACAGATTGCTCTGTATACAGAGCCCTTATCATTAATTTCTTATTATGTAGAAGTTGACTCAACTTTAACTTTCTAAATACTACCAATCACAGTAAAGTAAGTGCTCACACCAATGTATCATATAGTAATTAACTAACTAGCTCGTGTTTTAAATATATTATTAACGATTGCACTTAACCTATGTTTCAAATGTAGTTGATCATAGACGATTTATCAAAATATGTTGTGTAGTTATTTGTTTAAATAATTGTTCAACCGTGATTACATCTGCTTGTGCCTAGCTCTCTAGAATCTTCTTTCGAAGGGTTTGATTGAATGTTGTTCCCAACTTTCTCATTGGTTGGCACGGTCACGTATTAAGATATGTGGGTACACCAGCCTCCACCGTGGTTCGATTTCACGTTAAACTGTAGGCCTTCATTCATCTCCAATCCCCTACCATTACACATTAGCGTAAGTGCTATAACTGAATGGTAGTAGACGCGGGGCTAATAATAATAATATAATAATGATTACAGATACGGACTGTGGACATGATTTCCATTTCTAAGGATTATAAGATGTGGATCTTACAGACTTGTTGATGGGGCTTTATATTATATTTAACAAGACACAAAAAAGCATCACACATTGAAATATTTTGATATGTTGATCAGCAATTAATAAATTAAAATGTCTCTCAGCATACACACAATACAATTTTGCATGCAAATAACTAATTGTATCTAAATGTATCAATCCATCCAAAAATTATTTTGATTGAATTTTGGGAGCTGAAGGAGGAGGCAGAAAACGGTGAAATTGTGGCCTAAGTTTACTGACAAAAGGAATAGACCTGTCGTAAGACAGAACACATAATAACAATATAATCATTATGATTAAATATAATATGTGTTTTAGTGTATTAGGGTTTATTAAGATGACAGTAACCCGCCTCGGTGACATAGTTGGCAACACGCTAATTTTGTGTTGAGCCAGAGTGCCGAGGATGGTGAGATCGAGGTTTAAATCTCGGTTTGGTGAATTGGGGGGGGGGGTTCTTAAATAGTTTTCCACTCTCCCTTCACACAAATGCGGGTTCACTTTCTCTAAATTCAACCTTCCCAATCCCTAACTCATTAGTGTAATTAATATTAAGTGTGAACTGGTAGTAAAACGCATTGCTAAAAAAAAGATGGCAATTCTATAGTGATATCAAAGAGGTTTATTTTTCATTTTTTCTCTATGGTTACTTGAGTATTTGTAAGAGGGTTAAATAAATCTATTTGCGAGAGTTAAATTAATGTTAATTCAGAAAAAGATTTACAATCTGTATTTAATAAAGGGAATAAGCAGTAATATAAAAATAATATTTTACACGTGTGTTTATTGTAAATAGAATTAATAAACCTAACCTTCAAAGTCTGATGAAATACTATTTTGGATGGATTAATACATTTAAAGAATATAGTTATTTCCATGCAAAGTTGTCATATTTGTATTCTGATGGAGACATTTTAATTAATTATTTAACCAGACAATCAAAATAATTTGAAGGGTGACACTTTTTTTTTTTTAAATAAATAACACTGCAAGCTAATTTTTTTTTTCATAGAAAAAATTCTCAAAAGGAACCCTAAACATTCTCCACCCTAACTGCCCATATACAGGTTGCTAGCAGGCGAGGAAGATTTTGGAAGAGACAATGTTAAAGCTAGCGACCCACCCTCATTGGTATGAATGCACCTTTTTAGCTAAATATGTAAAAAATAATAGCAGTTTATTTTAATCAGTAGTAAACTTATATTTGGATCAACTTACATCTAAAAATCATAGGTATTAATTTCTGAGGGAACAGTACTCTAAGAAGGTGAAATTCTTTACTCTTTCTCTATGCCATATTAAATACAGTATTTTTTTACCAACCACACACACAACATTAGCAAGTTTCTAATAATAACCAAACTAATCTTATAAAGAAATTGTAGTCTTGCATAAATATCAAATTAAAACAAAACTCATCTAAATCACATAAGGGTGTGAATATTTTTACAAAGGGAAGTGACCTAAATATTTAAACAAAATTAATGGAACTGTCACAACATTGTACCAAAAATATGTTAATAGTATGCAACACCTACCACTGTATTTACAAACATGACATTTTGATCTTTCCTCAGGGAATCTTGGTCCTATTCCATATCTTCTCTTAAAACTATATAAAAAAAGTTTATGTTAACGACTTTATCAAAATTTGTATCTATTAATTCATGGAAGGTTAAGTTAAGGTAGTGTCGAATAGTTTTCATGTAAGAGTAATTCTCAAATTGACGGATTATTCATGTCTCCTGCCTATATAAATATTTTGTTATTTTTAAAACAAGCAATAAAACATTTTTAATAGGGAGTGTACAAAACTTGATAGAAACATTTAAATATGGTAACGTTTATATCATTTGGAGTTTTTAAAATAACTGAGCCAATACCAGTTCAGTTGAATGTAAATGGAGACGGGAACTAATCTCAATGTTTGTTTGCCGCTTTATACTTATTTTATAGTTATGAAACTCAAAGTCGGCCAAAAACACTACTTCGCTAACGTTGCTTGGTAGCGAAAATGGTGGTATCACTTCGCTAATGTTAGTTAGTTGAAAAAACTAACTATAGTCATGTATCTCACGTTAGTAAAGTGAAATTTTTAATGTAAATGCTATTTTCCCAAACATCACTTCACTAACGACAATAAAATCACTTATTTCCCATTAACAGTTTTCATAAAAAAATATTACTGTATATTAACTTTTGAGCTATTAAAAACATAAATAAAAAATTATAAATGTAAAACTTAATTTTCTTTGGATTTTAGAAAATTTAACATCACTAACACATGAATTTTGTATGATTCTTCACTGAGGTTTTCCTAAGGTCCTCATTGCTATCGTGATTGTTTTCACAAGGTCCTCAATGCTATCATTATTGTTTTCGCAAGGTCCTCAATGCTGTCACAATTGTTTTCCCAGGGTCCTCAATGCTAACATTATTGTTTTCCCAAGGTCCTCAATGCTATCACGATTGTTTTACCAGGGTCCTCAATGCTATCATGATTGTTTTCCCAAAGTCCTCACTGCTATCATGATTGTTTTCCCAAGGTCCTCAATGTTATCGTGATTGTTTTCCCAGGACCTCAATGCTATCGTAATTGTTTTCTCAAGGTCCTCAATGCTATCGTGATTGTTTTCCCAAGGTCCTCAATGCTATCGTGATTGTTTTCCCAAGGTCATCAATGCTATCGTGATTGTTTTCCCAAGGTCCTCAATGCTATGCTCAAGGAGATATGTGCTGCTCTACTGGAGGCAGACGTTAACATCCGCTTGGTTAAAAAACTCCGTGAAAATGTTCGAGCTGTCATTGATTTTGATGAAATGGCTGGTGGACTCAACAAAAGGAGGATGATTCAAAGTGCAGTCTTCAAGGAACTTGTGAAGGTATTGTATTTCTTCTGCATTAAGTATATTAGACTCACTCTAATGTTGATATCAAACCGGCGTGGCACTGGCTAAATTGTCTCAAGTATTCGTACCTCTGGACAGACGCAGCCTAATGGTTTTTATTATTATTATTATTAGCACCGCGTCTTACTACCCGTTCAGGTTATACACACTTATGCTAATGTGTAATGATAGGGTGATTGTGAGATGAAAATGAAGGACCTACAGTTTAATGTAGGATCCGAACCACGGTGGAGGCCTGGCATTCCCCACATTCACAAGTTGTGATTAATACACGTCTTGTCAGAGGTGAAGGAAGGGTTTGGTAATCAGATAAATCTGTACTGGGACCGAGGATTGAACCCCGGCCGCCAGCTTAGAAGTCTGACACCTTACCCCTAGACCACCAGGTCACCCTAATGGTTTTATTCATCAAGCATTATGTTATTGATGTTCTCACTTATAAAGTTGATTACAAGTTTATTCTCCTAAAATTCACCCTCATCTTTTGATCTTAGATTTATTGATGCAGGCCTTCAGTAACCTACAGTAGCCCCACGGCTTCTTTGGTGCTGAATGACAGCTCACAGCTGACTGTCAGAAGTGACAGCTGCTAAACGCATGTTTTTGCAGATCATTTGATTCGGCGTAGGGATACATAATTTGGTCTGGTAACTTTTCAAAGCTATTAGCTGCCAGCTGTGAGCTGTCAGTCAGCACCAAAGAAGCCATGGGACTACTGTATCTACTCCATAGTCAAGCCGCATAGCCTATGGCACACGTGCTAAGAGTGGCACGCTGAGCAATTTGAATAGAAAATAATATAAAATCTATACTTTTAATTAAAACCATTGAAGTGTGTAACAATTTTGATAACAACGTATTTTATGTTTAAATGATTTTTTTTTTCTCCAAAATTTCAAAATAATGATTTTAGAACTTAAATTTTGCAAAACACATTAATGACTTTGGTATTTATTCTGATTTGTATTAAAATATTAAATATTAAAGAAACATTAATTATATAATGGGTTCGATTTAGAAACATGTTGTCACATTTAAATTTTATAAAAACAACTTAAATTTTTGTTTTAATAGTTGTAATAGTTAACTAGTATAAAAATATAAACTATTTGGGTGAGCTTAGGTTGGTTGACACGCAGAGCGACCTTGAAATATTACTTGGGTACAACACTACTAAAAGGTTGTTGACCCTTGATATAGTCTAATCAAACACCGAAACCCATATTAGGACTACTGTAGGTCTACTAATAAAATATGGAGTCCTAAACTTGTTTTTAATCTAGTCGATATACAATTTACATAACATCTTGCAAGCTAGACCTATACAGAATCTAGTTAAACTTTGACGTATTTTGCTTACAAGGTGTGCCAACCTGGAAACACTATGGATAGTATAAGGTTCCCCGCTGTGCGCTGGGTATAATTATAACTATGCTGTTCTTGCAGGAACAAGAGGCTTGCTTGATTGCTTATTTACTATTAATAAAACCACTTTTTACTCAACTCGAGCTTTTACTAAAATATGAGTCTGTATTTTAATTTGAGTAAGCCTTACAAATAAAGTACAATATCGATATATTGAAATTAATACTTGTTTCTAACGTGTCATTCACAAACATAGACACAACTTGAGTCATGCTGCAAAATTGTATAATTTGTTTGTATGGTTTTGGTATTCAGAACAAACGGCTAAACTTGAGTCGTTTGTGTTTCGGACACAGGATTGATCTGGATAGCTCACTGGTAGACCTATACTATACTAAGTAGTCCTAGTGGTACCCGCTTCTGTGGTCGCATGGTCCAAGGCGTCATATTCGTGTTAGGCTATACTGCCGATGTGAGGGAGATCTGGGCTTAGATCCCGGTCGGTTGTACCGAGGGTGGTTTTACTAAATGGTTTTCCACTCTCCCTTAACACAAATATGGATACACTTCTTACAAGTATAATCCTCCTCACTCCTGAACCTATTATTGTAATTTGTACATAAGCATATATAATCCAAACGGGTAGTAAGATGTGGTGCTGATATATATGAAAGTAGGGTGTTGTTTTTTATTTCACAGTTGGTAGATCCTGGTGTGAAAGCGCATCAGCCTGTGAAAGGAAAACATAACATTATCATGTTTGTCGGCCTGCAAGGGTCTGGTAAGACCACGACTTGCACCAAGCTTGCGTACCACTACCTCAAGAAGAATTGGAAGACGTGTCTTGTGTGTGCCGATACGTTCAGAGCAGGTGCTTACGATCAGCTCAAACAGAACGCCACCAAGGCAAGAATACCATTTTATGGCAGGTAAGATGTGTTCTAGCTCGACGGAGGTCCACAACCAAACACACACGGGAAGGGAAATCAGAACCAATAATTGGAAGAAACAGTTATTTTCAAATAATCAGAAATCAAACAAGTCAGACCAACGATAGTATTACTATCGATGGGCCAAATTATTAGGAGGACAGGTGTTAGTTATTTAGGAGCTATTTTAGCGTGTTTAACAGAGTACGCTAGGTGCGGCAAGAGACAACAAACAACAAGGTGCTTAAGGCTTTCCTCTCTAAGTGACCTATCACCAAGTAGGACTTGGGACTCTTTAAGTTACATCAAACCATAGGATAAACCACTAGAGTCTAGCCACACCACTGCTAGTCGATTTACAAACAAGTTTTCATACTCGGTTCGCTCGTGAATCCAACTTGCAAACGCCGAGACCAAGACTAAATCCGCGCAATTCATGAAATACCATTTAATATGTTATTATTTGTTGTTATTGCATGTGCAGTGGCGGATTAAAAAAATGTTGCGCCCCTAGGCGTCTCCCCCATCCTCAATTTTTTTCAAGGGGTTTAGGAGGAAAGAAATCACGGGGGGGGGGGGGGGGGGTGTTAGTATTCAAGAAAAGATGTCTAATAAAGATAATCAGGCATGTACATGCCCTACAGTAGCTGGAGTTAACATTATGAAGTGAGACTGACGTCAGTTACAGAGCGATTGCCGTTCTGACTTTAACTGTAGGTCCTCCATTTCATCTCACACTCACACTACCATTACACATTAGCGTAAGTGTGTATAACCCAAATGGGTAGTAAGACGTGGTGCTAATAATAATAATAATAATAATAAGTACCTAATTACTCTAATGTATTTCTAGTTAGTAATTTCTCCCCATTTTAGTTTACAAAAACTTTAAATCTATTGCCGACAAAGTTATGCTCGTTTAAATCTAACATAAGAAGTGATGCTGTTTTGAAATTGGGACACAAATTCTTGGCTCTTTGGTCGTAATCAATTGTTTAGTCTGGTCAAGAAAAGCGTTTCCAAACCGAGCTCTGGTATCGTTTCGATCAGAGACATTTCGTTAACATCAATACCAGGTTAACCTTGAAAATGTTGTGGTCGTAAACATTGACACCAGATCAACTGCAAAAGCATGCCTGGTGTTTATTTTCCTCTGGTATGTATTGGCATGTTAAATGAACAATATTGGTGTTGATATTTGCTCATCTTGTTTGGTTTTGCTTGCTCTAGCTACACTGAAGTTGATCCAGTGGTGATAGCACAGGATGGCGTTGAAATGTTCAAGAAGGAAGGTTTTGAGATAATTATCGTAGACACAAGTGGTCGTCACAAACAAGAAGAGTCTTTGTTTGAAGAGATGTTGCAGGTGTCCAATGCAATAGTGAGTCGCTTCATTACAAGTACAAATAATTAAAAGCTCATACCACCTAACAAATAGTTTAGTCTCACAATGCTGTGTATTAAAGTTTTATCCTAACTTAAGATTAGAATGAATGACAACCAGACCCTAGACCATTGTTTCTCAACCTTTTTATTAGGGTGGCATTTATGACACACTCCTATATTTTGTGGCGCACTGGCTGTGATTGGTCCTTGCAACTATTCATTTTTTTACATATATTGATTATTTTAGGTTGAAATAAAGAGAGACACGTTCTAATTTATTCCTTACTTAATATTATCCAATTTTTTTTTTCTTACAAATACTGAAAATCTGATTTAATGTATGATGTTGAAAACTGAAGTAAAATGGGAACTTCTCTTATTTTTGGTGACAAATTAAGATACTTTCTCAGAAGGCCATAGTCACATTTTTTAATATTTAACAGTAAACTTTAATCATATTATATTTTGATAGGCTATTTACCCCAGTGCAGAGGAAATTGTTAAGGATCATCAATGTGTGGATTGTGACGAAATAAATCAATGACGGATCAGATTTGTACTATTTGTCAGATATTATATAAAAAAAAAGTGGGAATACCAAATGATGGTTCTTATACGTAGATTTTAAAAAGGTCTATGATTCAGTTAAAAGAAACAAATTATATGAAATTTTATGTAAGTTTGGGATACCCCATAAACTTGTCAAGCTAATTGAGGTATGTTTGAAAGATATTCGTGACAGGGTACATACGTGTTGGATGTCACTTATCAGATATTTCCAAATTACATAATGTATGACAGATATTCTAGAACTGTTCAGACTTCTTTGTGTAGAAAATTAAACTGAACGTATCGACCAAAGCAATATTTTATTTATTTTGTCTGATATATGTTTTTTTTTTGTTAGGAAACTAGGAATATAGACCTTAACTTGCACTCCCATCAAACCCATCTTAGACACCTTAGAAAACTAAGAATATAGACCCTAACTTGCACTCCCATCCAACCCATCTTAGACACCTTAGAAAACTAGGAATATAGACCTTAACTTGCACTCCCATACAACCCATCTTAGACACCTTAGAATATATTATTACATAATGTTTTCTGAATATTCAAATAAACCCCCAAGTATTCATTGTCTTGTACCTTTAATTTTCCCCTTCAGAGGCCGGACAATATAATCTTTGTGATGGACGCAACCATTGGTCAAGCGTGCGAGGCGCAGGCGCGAGCGTTCAAAGAGAAGGTGGACGTGGGCTCGGTGATTGTCACCAAACTCGACGGTCATGCCAAGGGGGGTGGAGCCCTCAGCGCGTGAGAACATATTTTACATTTATATCAAATCATTCTTAGTCATAAGTAAATAAAATAGTTTTGGGGAGGGGGGTGCAAACAAATTTATAGGGGTGTGCAGAAGTATATTGGTTCACGTGTAAGCAAAGTCAACCCAAAACTTTAAAAATGCAGAGAAAAGGCAACTTCAAGAGATTTTTTTTAACTACCACTTCCCTATTTTACAAATGCCGCCAAATATAGGAAAAACTGTTCAAACAAAAATCACTAAATTTATATATCCTGACATCGCATTAATAAAACATTGTAAAACTATTTGGAGCACAATACAAAATGACACTCATTATAATGACCCAATGGAATACTTCATTCTGAACTCAAAAAGTCAACTCAAGTGAAATAAATTTTATAAAAATGGGTGACATGGCGGTCTAGGGGTAAGGTGTCAGACCTCTATGCTGGGGTCCTGGGTTCAATCTTCGGTCCCAGCACAGATTTATCTGATTGCCAAACCCTTCCTTCACCTCTGAAAAAATGTGTATTAATCACAGCTTGTGAATGTGTGGAATGTCAGGCCTCCACCTTGGTTCGGATCCCACGTTAAACTGTAGGTCGTCCATTTCATCTCACAATCACCCTACCATTACATATTAGCGTAAGTGCATATAACCCAAACAGGTAGTAAGACGCGATGCTAATAATTATTATTTATAAAAATAAATAATTAAAGCTCTAGTTTGGAACGCTACATAATTTAAAATACTCCATAGTTGTTTAATTTTAGTGCCATTAATCATATATTGTCAAAGTTTCTTGTTTGCCACACATTGTTTTTGAAATTATGAAGGCAATTATGGGTGTCTGTGCTTGACTTTGGCTTTTCGGGGCTTTGCACATCCCTATAGTTAAATGTACCACATATTGATTTCAATAATTAGAAGTAAAATGATTTCGGTACTATTTGTTTAATATTTTATTTAGGTATTTCACACACCAGGGTTATATTTCCTGATTGCTGTGTTTGCTGAATCACTTGGATTTAGCCTTGTATGTATCCATTCTAAGTCCTTACGACACCCTGGGGGCCTCTATAGGTCCCCTGAAGACTCCTAGATTTCTTAAAGCTCTTAGCAATGATAGAACTTTCTAAAAATATGACACATCGATATAAAATATTACAAATAAAACTGATCTAATTGATTAAAATTATCTGCTACTTGAATGAGTTCAAATATAATAAAACTATGTTAGTTCTAATACTACAGTTCATAACATAGGTGTAATTTTTCACATCAAGATATCTAAATTAGGTACAAATTACACAAGCATACCTACCTACTAAAATAGTTCGTTTTTTAACAAACTTTCTGGCTAGTTATTTTTTTATTTGTTTTGAAATTGTAAAAGTGAAGTTAGAAAATTGGCTGAACTTTATTTTTGTAGTGTCATCAAATAAACTTTTGTGGGATGCTATGTGTGTTTTATTGTCTATAATATAATATTCAAACTTAAATACATACATAAAAAATGTAAACCTACTATTATTACTAATATTGGTATTCTGTGATGTATTGACCAATAATCCAAGCTATTCCTATCACAAGTACAATATTCAAATACAAAATGTAGGCCCTTGACTAAACTACATACATGCCTATTTGCCTGCATGCACGCACACACACACACACACACACACACACACACACACACACACACACACACACACACCCACAGAAAACTATTCTTCGAGATGTGTTCGCCTGTTTGTCAATTTCACCTTCTTTACTTCCATTTTTACAGAACATTCTGCCCAGATTCACAAAATCATTCATTTGTTCTAACAATTTCCTATTTATATTAAGCTGTCATTTTGACAATCATTTCCTGATCCATCCTTATAAAAAACTATCACCTAAGCTTTGGACACATTTATATGAAGATCCATTCTCTTTGTCGCCACATTCAAACAATTTAATGCACTCTGCAAGTCACTTTAATTCTCATCCATAAAATGGCATTATCTCATATAGCAGCACTCTCACATTCACACTACCCATTTGTACACGACCATGTCCTCGGAAACATCCCTCATACACTCATCCGTGAAGACATAACACCCTGTTCAATGTTGAACTATCCACCCTAACACACACTTTACTTCCTTCATCCACCATCATAATTGCATTTAAAAATCATTCCTAACATATTCTTAGTCACACGATCACACACTTTCTCCAGATCTACAAATGCGCAATAAACTTTCTTCCTTGCCGCTATACATTTCTCAATCACTTGTTGCAATGCAAATATCTGGTTCATGCAACCTCTACTGGCCAATAAATCACATTGCACACATTCATTTCATCTCACAATCACCCTACCATTACACATTAGTGTAAGTGCGTATAACCCAAACAGGTAGTAAGATGCGGTGATAATAATAATAATAATAAAACATCTTTCCCTTTCCGCTTGGTTTCACATAGACACATTTCCTCTAACATTTCATTCTCTTTACCACATACTCCTTCTCACATTTCACGTTCCAACAGTCTTTGTTCTTGCCAGCTTTTTTTTTTTTTTCACGAAGTTTTATTATTGATTTATGTTAAGAAACTTGATAAATACTTAAACTAACTAGCATGCATTATTTTTCTTCAGTGTGGCAGCAACCAACAGTCCCATTATTTTCATTGGGACCGGGGAACACATCGATGACTTTGAACCATTCAAAACAAAGCCCTTTGTGAGTAAGCTTCTTGGTATGGGAGACATTGAGGGTTTGATTGACCGTGTTCAAGAACTCGAGCTAGACAACAATGAAGAGTTGATAGATAAAATAAAACATGGCCAATTCACACTCAGGGACATGTATGAACAATTCCAAAATATAATGAAGATGGGACCTTTTTCACAAATCATGGTGAGTTGCATAATAATATTGTGAAGGGATATCTGGATTAAATGAAATTATTTGTTCCCCTTGCATTAAATCAACCAATTGCTAGTTTTCATTCGCTTAGATTTATGTTAGCCTCTAAGGTCGTTAGTTTGTTTATTAGCTATGAAACAAAAATGATGTATTTTATATTTTCAGACAAGAGCATATTATTTCATATAGAGTTAAACGTGGTTTTAAAACCACCTAAAGGATCAAGATTATAATTATTACCTTACTACCCATTCAGGTTACACGCACTTACGCTAATCTGTAATGGTAGGGTGATTGTGAGATGAAATGAAGGACCTACAGTTTAACGTGGGATCTGAACCACGGTGGAGGCCTGGCATTCCACACATTCACAAGTTGTGATTAATACACGTCTTGTCAGAGGTGAAGGAAGGGTTTGGCAATCAGATAAATCTGTGCCGGGACCGAGGATTGAACCCCGGACACCCAGCACAGAAGTTATTGTTACTTAATAGGTACTGATGATATCCATCAAAAGTGACACATGATCTGATGTATGAATACGTGGAATAGATCTAGAGTAACTTTTCAAGCAGTTAGATAAGGCTTATCCATTGTACATTCAAACTAATCTCAAAAGTCACAAAGAAACATAACTCTCCATTTGGTCAAGATTGTGACCTTGACACTAGTACAGTGCAGTGAGGGATGTTGAGGGTTTATTAATGTCACTAGTGTTGATTTGCCAGAATTTGTTTGGATCTTTGTTTTAGGGCATGATCCCTGGATTCAGCCAAGACTTCCTATCTAAAGGTAGTGAACAAGAGTCGATGGCTCGACTGAAGCGTCTTATGACCATCATGGACAGCATGAACGATGCAGGTAACTGGTGTTGTTTTGTTCATTCTTCACATTTTGTTTGGCAGGTATAATTTACCTACAACAGGCCTAGCAGGCCGGTACTGGTAAATATACGGTTGAATAAAAAACTGCCACAGGCTGGAAACCAGAATGGATGTAAAATAACAATTTATTAATTATATTTAAATTAGTCAGTATACAAATAAGAATAATAAATCTACTTTTATTTAAACACATTGAGGATGTGAAATAGTAAAAATAGTCAAGGGAAATAATTACTTGTGAAAAACAAATAATAATAGTTTCATGGATAAGTAAAAAACCAGTATAAAAACACTTAGAAGGACTTGTAGATTAGAAAGAGTCTTTCACATGATGAAAATAAATTACAATGAAGTCGATCAATATACAGTGACCCGCTTTGGTGACCCCATGGTCTAACGTGTACTCTTGTGTTAGACTAGACTTCTGTGCTGAGGGTCCGTATTTTCTGGTATCACATTTGTGTTTTTTTGATTTAGTTCATAAATTTTTCTTTTTTAACTTTCAATTTACACTACCTAATTGTTCTTTTTACTCATAGGTCTGTGACCTAATTAATCACAACTTCTCTTTTCAAACCTTATAAAAAAACACTTTTCAATTACCTATTTTTAAAATGCTTTCTAAAATGTTAAACGCTACAAGTTAAAACATTTCTTTTACATTAAACATCAAATAGGTCTAAGATAGAATTGTAAGAGTAAAATTTGGAACATTTTAAAATGTAATTAACTCAAAAAGTTTTATTTTTGTGTTAGAATAGTTTTTGTACTGAGGCAGTATATTTTAAATCTCTTCTCCAGTGGGACATTCAAACCTATCTTACATATTTAAAAATAACTGTTTATAGTTTTTTTAATTTTATTAAATCTCTTATTGATCCATTCAGAGCTGGATAGCCGAGACGGTGCCAAGGTGTTCACAAAGCAGCCTGTGCGTGTAATACGTGTAGCGCAAGGCTCTGGAGTGACAGAGAAGGAAGTTAAGGACCTTATTTCTCAATACACCAAGTTTGCGGCCGTGGTGAAGAAGATGGGAGGAATCAAGGGCCTGTTCAAAGGAGGAGACATGGCTAAGAATGTGAACCAGGCCCAGATGACCAAACTCAACCAACAGATGGCCAAGATGATGGATCCTCGAGTTCTGCATCAAATGGGTGAGTCATATTGACGCTGACAGCTAGCATGCTCCATGTAGGAGAGTCATATTGACACTGACAGTTGTGAAGTAGTATGTTATGTGTAAGAGAGTCATACCTGAGAATATGGCAACATTCTCATCAAAACATTATTAAATCCAAACCTTATCCTAAGCAGCTTGTCGAGCTGGAATTAGAACTGATAACCAAAATTAAGTTATTTTTTTGAAACAGGAACCCAAAAAGTAAAGTGGTTAAAACCAGAACTGGAATCCATATAATATTTTTAGGTAGGTAAAGATTCTTACTATTTATATAAAATAATTCACAATCATATTTTCGGCCCTTATTTCTGAAACTTAACTTTATACTTAATATTAAAATGTAGTCCTTTTCTAAAGAATTTTTGTGGGGTTAGGATATATTTATTTTCCAAATGACTTAAAGAAGTATCATTAATCACATACAGTACGCACTAACGAGTTAAATGAGCACTTAGCAGAGTTGAAAATACCCATGAATTAAAGTTTGTTATGTATTAATTAATTATAAAATAAAACTCCATGGTGTCAGCCTGCAATCGAGCCATATCGCCCGAACAGCCTCAGTCTGTGGACGAAGATGGTGGCAATTTCTTCTAATAGAGGGTGTCATGTTGTCAACACAACAAACCCTTCGGTCACAGCCATTAATCTTAGTTTTTTAGACCATAGATGCTACTTTTTTATTCAAGTAGCTTCTCATTCGTCCTCGCGAGGCAGAGTTTGAACAAACCATTTTATTGTGGTTTTTTTTTTAACTTTTTAAGTAGGAAATTTCAGCTTTTAAACTACATGTAACCCGCCTCGGTATAGTAACTAGCTAACACGCTAGTCATGTTAAGCTCGACTGCTGAGGACGGGGAGATCAAGGTTCAAATCTCGGTCGGGTGAACTGGGGGTAGGGGTTTCCTATGTTACCACTCTCCCTCCACGCAAATGCGGGTTCACTTCCTCTAAATTCAACCTTCCCAATTCCTAATCCATTAGCATAATTAGTACTTAAGCGTATATAACACAGATCGGTAGTAAGACACGACGATGATGATGATGGTGGTGATGATGATATGATGATGATGATGATGATGATGATGATGATGATGATGATGATGATGATGATGATGAGTCCACCTGATGGTTGTTTGTTCTAGGTGGTATGTCAGGCCTGCAGAACATGATGAGACAACTCCAGCAAGGTGCAGCAGGTGGATTAGGAAACCTCATGGGTCTAGGTGGCAAGTCGTGAGGGCTGTTTTTGGTCTAAACCTCGTCAAGTAACACAAGTTGGACTACAACACGTTCTTGTCAATCAACAAAGACCCAAAGTTGGTGTTAAATTGGTTCATAGCCCTTTTATGGCATTGTGCAACATATTAGATTGTATTTACATTCAGTTTCGTTGATTCATTTCATTAAAATAAACACATAATAAAAATTATTTTTTTCAAGTATTTGTTTTAATACTTTTGCAACTGTTGACGTGGGCTATTGATACTTGAAATATTTTCTCAATAATGCTAATGTCATATGATGACGAGATTCTCATCATTTAAATATGTCTACAAAGTTTATAAAATGTAAACATGGATTGCACATGTGGGAAATGAGTGTGAAAAGAAAGTGTTCTGTATAATTTTATTTGAATGTCATCATGTAAGATATATTGAAGGTAATTTTTTTTAATTGTAAAGATAATCAGAGATATGGCAGTAAATTTAGATCAAGCTAAACACCTGTCTTACATTTTAATTACTGTACATAGTTTATCAACTACAAACATTATGTAATTGTAATTATATTCTGAAATTTATTTTTTTAAATGTATGGCTTATTTATTTTAAATTTAATTATATAAATATTTACACCAATGTAATTAAACAATTAATAATGCTTTTAGCAGCATGGTTTGTCTTCATCGATTAAGCTCATGTAAAACCTTTGGTTGGTCAAGGAGTTGTATTATTTGAAACCGCTTATTCAAAATATAATAGACCTATACCATTTCGCGAAACATTATAATGAAGAAACCATTTCTAAATATTGGTTCACAAATAACAAACAACTTGGTTGACTCTTAGTCATTAACTATCATTATTACTATTAGAAAGCATTATTTTTAAATGAATATAATTCAGACTCATTGTTATTGCAAATTATTTTTATTGTCTGTGATTATCATTTTATAAATGTAATCCTAGAGAGATTGATAAGAATGAAAGAGGATATGCTAGATGACAAACAAAAACATCGGGTGATGATTATGAATCCTGGAATTATTGTGTGCAAACAACTATTTTATTTAGTGTAAAATAAGCTATACATTTATTTTACTGGTTCTGTACCAATACCATATTTCTCACCAATTTATCTAAAGATAATTAGTGATGACTTATGATCTTTTTAAATAATTTTGTCATATTATCTTTTCACTATTATTTTTAAATGGTATGTTTGTCTAGAAAGATGGATTAATTTAATTTATGAATTTTATTATTTGTTTAGTTCACATAATAGACCTATCCAACACCTTGACTCAGTTGGTAGCATGTCTCTCTACTGAACTAAGGGTCCAGGGTTCTAAAAATGTATCATTGATGAAAATATGGGTTTACTCTTTCTCAGTGATGAATTAACGGGCGAGGACTGGATGTTGTGATTGTCCTGGTCTTAAGTTAGATTATAAGTTGTATGAAGCTATGACAGGCCTAGCAAGCCAGTAGTGGAAAATATATGGTTTGGGTAAAAAAAAAACTGACCCAGGCCACAGGCTGGAAAAACTTAATACTTGTAAAAAACACCATAATAGACCTAAATACCATCATAAAAAGAATTTTGCTGCACCGGTAAAATTGCTATCAATGATCTAACTGATTCATGCCATACTAATTCTGTTATACTGTCAACTAATCTATGAATATCGAGGTCAGTCCACACAGTTTATTGTTTTTATTGTGTTTATCACTAAAAAAGATTAATAGTCATTGTGTTACATTTATTGAATTCCAACATTTTTTAATTTGATACAAGATTTTTCATAATAATTATATATACAATTATTTTTACCATTATATGCTAAAAAAAGTTGTTTTTTATGTATAATCTTATTTGCTTGTGTATGTGCATTAATTTAAGAAGATAAAATGGAAAAGGTGAGTCTTAATAAAATGAACCAACATTCACCCGAGAAGAAGACGAAATGACCACTTTGAAAATCAGAGTTTTTGTGCAATCTTGACTTCATATGCAAAACAGTATAAAATATATTATTACAAAATCAGTTCTGTGTGTTTAGGTAAAATAGTTTTTAGTTTTAACTTGTCATTTACTGTACTTAAGGTTAGAGTTGGTTGGGTCCCCTGTTAGGTTACCTTTCATTTTGTACACACATGGACTAGTTGCGCTGATATTTTAGGGAAAAGGAAGTGTACACACTTGTCTGGAAAGAGGGTGGAAAAACTCCTAAACAGATAGGTAGTGTTAAAGGCTTGTCCACACATGCACAAAACCAAGGTAATATACTTACCCTTCGGGCATATTACCTGCAATTGGTTATCTAATTGTCCGTCTCTTACATGATTATACAGCAAGACATATTAAAACTAACTAAACCACAATTACTATCAAAATTGTGGATATTAGATATTTTGAAATATTTATAGAAATGTATTCAAAGTAAAAAAGCAAATCTAGATTTTGGCCTAAAGATGAGGTGTGAGGGGACCAGAGAAAAGACACGTGATTTTGCAGTTTTTATAGCAAAACATTTCTTTTTCCAAAATAAATAAAATATTGCTCCGATAACAAATGTTTAGCTTAGCTTTATTCACCCGGTGATATCATCACTTGTTGAATATCTCTTAAAGGTGTCCTGGAATTTAATAACACAATATTCTCTTAATTTAAAAGTTTGTCATCCAACGCCATGCTCATGACAGATATTCAACCACTGTTAGTATCACCAAGTGAAGATCATTAGACTAGAGCAATTTTTATTTTTATTTTGGCCAAACAAATGTTTTGCCATAAAAACTGCAAAAACATTGATATTTTAACGTTTTCATGCATCCTTACATTTAAGTAAATTGTCCACTTAAATATCAAATATTTATATATAATTTTCCTGAATTGATTTATTATTACTATACATTATATTAAATGGTGACCTGGCGGTCTAGGAGTAAGGTGTCGGACTACTGCCTTTTGGGTTCAGGGTTCTATCCTCGGTCCCTGCACCAGCAAACAAAAATAAATGAGCCTTACATTAAGTCTGTATAACCACCTATCTTCTGATGAATAATATTTCGACTTGAGCTATATTATATTTTAACAAATTGTGGGTCATTTAACACATTATTACCTCATATTTATTAATTCAAGAGCTTTTTTTTTTTACAGAAATTGCTGTGTGTATTTCCAAAATGTTTTATTATTATGATATTAATTTTTAGTTTAAATTGTGATTTTTAAATCATATTTTAACAAACACTTGTCTTCCATTTTTTGTTCTTTATATTTCAAAGAGGAGTGTATATGTAAAGCTTGGAAAACTTCACCTCAAATACTTGGCCTCTATTTCACTCTGAACCATTTATTCTAGCATCAACCAATACTAAACTTCACAAAAAATATTGGCAGCTAGAACACACTTTTTTTTTGTTCTTTGTGCTGATATGTTTTATAATTAATATTCTGTCAATCAAATGTGAGAATTAAATTACACATTGTGATACTGACCTGATTTACAATCTTTTGACAAGATTTGTTAAACTGTTTTTAACTAAGTTTTGTAAATAATAATTGTTTTAATACAAGTTAGATCAATTCACACCAAACAAAATTATTTATCAACCAATCACAAAAATGTCCAAACTTCAAATTGGATTTTAGAATATTTGATTTATTTGATAAAGTGAACTTAGCAAATGCCTAAATCAGACAATTTCTTTGTTAATCTTTCTAACAACTTTGTCTTTTTCATTCCTTTACCAGTGTAGCCTAATTTGGAATCTTGATTACATTTTGGGATACCTAGTTGATTAATTTATATAATTGTTTATGGATTTTATTATATTTTGTGTTGAAATGGTATTTTATTATTGTGAAATGATGTACGTTATATGAAGTAAAATTTTAAAAAAAGTCTTTTTAACAACTTTTTAGACTATGAAATTGTTACTTATTTAAAAATAAATATTTGTTTTTTAATATGTTGAATTATTATTCACTCATACTTTCCAATTTTATATATCAACCTAAATCATATTACGTTTTATAAATAAAATACTACATTATGATAAATATTGCTTGGAATGGAAAGTGGACTATAAATTACTGTTGGTTGGCATTACCCAATGCCAGTAGCAAATTGCCAAATAGTGTGTAGGACAGGCTGTGGAGTGACAGCATAGAGAGAGGTGCCAACGGGAGAGTTGAAGTACTAGTATAAGTTAAAGTAAAAAAAAATCCTGTAGGAAAACCACAAGATTCAATGTTAGTACGATAAGCAGGTGACTAGTTATATGTCGTTTGACAGGTGTGTCTGTATTTAAAATAATAAAGTTGTATTAAGAGAAACATTCTTGGGCTTCTTTCCTATTGCTGGGAAGACTGCTGCTGAGACATCTGGATAAAGATAAGCTGGGTATGACAACGCTTCACCTATGGCTGGGATTCATTGTGGTGTTCAGTCAAAGGCTTTGTGCTTTGTGCATATCACCCTCTGAACCTTTGCGGAATGCACTCATTTGGAACCATTTCTTCATGTGTGACTTTTTTTTTAACTTTGGAGAGAATTTATACTCTCTTTTCAGTCTCACCTCATTGATGGGAGATTCTGAGTAAGAATGAAGGAATGACCGTCAAAAGACTTTCTCGAACAATATTGAGTGCTTATTATGACACTGAAACCAGTGAAGGCAAATTTTGAAATGCTGATCTCAGCCCTTGAAGTATTGTGCGATCTCAAATAAAATGTGGATATGAGAGGCTCAATACAAATTTTGCTGTCTGCTGTGTGTGATTTCTCATTTTTGGTCTACATTTATTTCTGGTATGAAGTCCCGAAATAAATTGATCTCGCACACAATTATTTCCAAATGGTTGGAATTAGTCTAAATGTGCACTGTGAGGCTCCAAGCTCTAAAGCTTTCCTAAAGATCCCCAGAATAAAACTGTGGAGAAGGCCGGTCCTTTATTATGCAACTATTAAGTGTAAAAAATTGGAAATTTCTCTAAGGAAAAGAAGATTAAAGCTCCGATAAAGGATGCCAGGAGAGCTGTCAAACGATGCTGGTCTTACAATGTCAAAGGAATTAAAAAGGGGCATATTTGACTGTCTTGTTCACTATAGTCAAGAACCAATTTATTGCCTAAGTTTAGCCTAGGATTCGACAATTACACTTAACAATGAATGAAAAGGGGTGGTAAGGAAGGTGGGAGGGACGTTACACGTAGATTCGAGAAGGGAGGGGACGCATCTGACATGACCTCGGAAAGGAAGGGGAACATCTGCCTGAACTTCAGAAGGATGAAGAAGTGAGAAATGTAATGTATTGTAACCTTGTTACAGCATGTGGACGCTAAAAGGTTGTTTGACTCACCATCCTGGCCCCAGTTGACCCGTCTCGGCAAGACCACAACACTCATGGCACTGTCTAATATTGGACTGATTCGAGGCCCGAGGTTCAATCCCCATCATGATTGCTGAGCCTTGCCCCCTCTTACCCCCCCCCCCCCAAAAAAAAAGAACGATATGCGTGAGTTCAATGCGCTCCATCAGCCGTGTTGAGAAAGCTCCCACGTGCGTTTGAAGGCGCGTGGAATGTTAGAGAAACTTCTAGAAGCATGATACTCCTTGCCCCTCTCCTTTATTCCCGCGCCTTGAGAGAACATGGTATATTCTAAGGATATATAATGGTAGTAATCTGTGATGTAGACTTACATTACACACTGATTACAATGGGAGTGACACTGTCGTAGGTTAATTAACGTCAGAATATTATAAATACCCTTTGTGCTTAATATGTTTCTATCCTATTCAAAACTACCTTTCTGTACTAGTAATATTTAAATTTATTGGTTATTAACGGGAAATGAACTTAGTAAACTTGCTCTTGAAGCTATAATATCAAATATGTTTTTAGACGGTCAGTTAAAACCGTTTGTCTGCCTTTTATATTATGATTATTTGAGGGACATTTGGTTCCTGTATTCTAACTTTAAGTCTTTGCTTATCCTCTTAATGGTTGGGTTTTATATATTTTGCGAACCACAATTTTGGGATATGGTTAAACAGCTAGCGTCGTTCTTCAGCTCTGCTTATTTTTAACCTTTAGAGGTATTATAATAATTGGTTATTATTATTATTATTATTATTATTATTATTATTATTATTATTATTATTATTATTATTAGCACCACGTCTTACTACCCATTCGGGTTATACGCACTTACGCTAATGTGTAATGGTAGGGTGATTGTGAGATGAAATGAAGGACCTACAGTTTAACGTGGAATCTAAACCACGGTGGAGGCCTGGCATTCCCCACATTCACAATTGGTTATTAATTAGGAGATTTTTTATTATTGTTGTACATGTTGAAAGTTTATTGTATGCTTGTCAAGGTTGGGGCCGCAAGTCAGTGAGTTTACATTTGTTATTAATTAGGAAATCGTTTATTATTGTTGGATATGTTGAAAGTTTATTGTATGTTAGTCAAGGTTGGGGGCCGCGAGTCGGCAAGTTTACACTGTTGGTTTGGTTCTAATATTTAAATTTTAGTACAGCCATTTCGAGGCGTGAGTTCCAAAATTGGAACGTTTGCGGATAATTTCAATATGTCCGATTTTGTTGGGATGATGTATGTTAAATGGAACCACATTTTTATTGTTTGGACTAATTGGTAATTGCCGATAAGGGCCACTAAATCACTATTTCATGTTTACTGGACTAATTATCGATACCTGGGCCCTTCGATTTGCCTGTTAATTACTATTATGACAGGTTTAATGGGAATTTGGTATGTAAGTCAATTTGATTATTGATTATGTCATGTGTTTGGGTCACTATTTATGGACGTGAAGAGGTGTCCCGCAATTTTCAAATGTTGGTTATCAGGAGCTATCATATTATATAATACCATTTGGGCACTGGTAATTTACGATGGTTCTTAAAACCTGTGTGTGCCCATTATATGAATGTTCATTTCTAAAATAAACAATTATTTTAAGCGCCTAACGCTTTATGCTGTCTCACTCTATCATCGAGCTGTATTTGTTTATTACCTGAATAAAATAACTCTCTTGATACTATCCCTGATGATAAAGGGGAGGTTACAGTGTAGCCTTTGTAGACACCCACTTAATACGGCTCTGGGAAGGGGGTACAGACAGAAACAAAACTTAAGGGTAGGGTCAAGGCCGTAGCGAGGGAGGGTTTGGGGTTTCAAACCTCCCTGAAATTCTATGACCAAAATATATATGGCTTTATTTATTGTTCAAACAATATCAATAATAAGATACAAGCATAAATTAGAGGGCTGTGTTACCATAAAAAGCACTTCAGATAGCTTGTAGAGATATTCAATATTTAGAATTTTTTCTAGCCTTTGGCAGTTAGAGGTATGTGTTATCACAAAAAAAAAACACTGCAAATAGCTTTTAGAGGTGTTTAATATATATAATATTTTTCCTAGTCTTCAGTAGTTAGGAAGTTATTTTGCCATTAAATAAATACTTCAGATAGCTTTTAGAGGTGCTTAATATTTATAAACTTTCCTAACCTTCACTAGTTAAGGGCTTATATTGCCATAGAAAAACACTTCAGTTAGCTTCTAAAGGTGTTTGATATTTATAAATTTTCCTACCCTTCAGCAGCTAAGGGGCTATATTGCCATAAAAAAATACTTCAGATAGCTTCTAGAGGTATTTAATATTTAATTATTTTTTTAGCTTTCGGCAATTTGGGGGATGTACCCACCAACCGCCTAAAAAAAGTATTTATGAACTTTTAGACTAGTACTGTAGGTACTTGCTTTTTAAGGTCAACGCTAGCGCTATAGTCTCTAGCTTATTTTATCAACTAGATTGGGTAAATAGTGCAATTTTGAGCTAAAATTATTTCATAATATAAAACTATTACTATTTAAATAAATAATTTTTTAGTTTCAATATTTCCATAACTATCTTTAGAAGCTATTAATTAATGGGCACTATTAAAGAACTAAGAGAAATTTCAATCTCAATGTTGGCTAAGTTAATTTAACATCTGTCAGTGCAAAACAAGATTTTTCTTAAACAGGTGTTATTCTATTGTATGTTTGTGAATTGGATTAATTAAGGCTGCTTGGGATTACAAACGACTTTTCGAAGACATCTTTAATGTAAGTGCTATTTTAATATTAATACTAAAGCTACTATGTTAATTTTAAGTATATATTTCTCTTAAGTTGCTTGGATTAGTGCTGAGTTGACTTTGAACCGGTAGTTTGAATTTATAGTCTGAAGACGTTATAATTAGGCTCTTAAAGGGTAATTACATCTATTTATACAGGCTATAATTAGTTATTATACCCAAAGAAATTGAACCTTGTCTTTGAGACTTAAAATCATAAATATAACAAACTAGGCCTATTGGTCAGCTGTCAATTATTCTCGACTACAGATAGATTACAGTATTTTTCAATTAAATAAAAATTAGGGATTAGGAATACACGCTTCAAACGGAATTTTTGTTTTCTAACCAAAACTATCATAAAAGATCATATATCTATGAATCTAGAATGTTTATAGGTTAGGCCTACTATTAAATGAAATTAAGTCTATAGAGTTAAGTCAAATAATTTATATTTTTGTGGAACTAGCATTTAGATACATTAATTATTTGTATGTTTGATCATAAGTAAAAAAAAAGTGAGTTAACTACGATAAAATAATTAAGGATTTTTACAAATCTATCTACCTTGCTTCATGTAGGCATAATATTCAACCATATTGCTTTCGCCTAACTTTAACATGGATGTATTTAAAATTAGGTTAATTGGTTTTTCTGAATAATATGTCTATAAAAAGTAATGGGGATAGTACACATCATATTGAATAGGATAGAAATGGGCACCATATTTTCAATGTAGCCACAGGTGTGGCGAGTGATGCGTAAAATACGCCACACCATGTAAACATTTAGAAATTAGGTTGCTCAATTAAACGCTTAAACATTAGTCAATGTTTGTACAAGTTTGTTTTAAACATGCGCTCTTTGACTAGGCCCTAATTGGTTACAACTGCCTCCAACACAAAATAAGGAAAATGGTGAACAAAATTTAGTGCAATATTTGACAATCCTTTTTATCTGAGAAGTTGCAAATACATAGTTTGAATGTATGAACTCAACTTGTAAATTCAGAGTGCATCCAATCTACACACGATTGGGGAAAAGCTTATTTTCTGTGAGCGCTGTCTAACTCAAATTTGCTACACTTTTATGGTCAATTCGTCACATGTGCTGATTAATGACAATGTTACAAAATATCCTAATTTTATAATTAAATTCAAGCTACCTTTACAAATTAATATGGCGAATCAATACTCAAATAAAAATAGTTTTTTTTTATTTACTTTTACAAAAAAAATATAACACTCTTAAGAAATAGAATGTCATGTGGCCATATTGGTTATAAGAAAACCACTAATTTGAGTTTGAAAACGCATCGGCCAAATACAATAAATTGACCACATTTCACCTTTTTTCGTAGCAAACTCAACTCTTGCAAATGAGATACAATTACATATGTTTATATCTTGCTTGAAGGAATTTAAAACATATACTAATGAATCAAATAATGTAGGCTCCCGCAAACTAAACTGATCACAGACGACACACCCGCTAAATGACATCACAAATAATAAAGCTCAAATCAATTTTTAAAATAGCTACTTACTATGATACAAACCTACCCCCCTTCCATAAATGTATATTACTGTGCATAAAATTACTATACTACAGTAGCCCCACGGCTTCTTTGGTGCTGACCTACAGCTCACAGCTGACAGCTAAGAGCTTTGAAAAGTTTCCAGATCAAATGATCTGACCATATGATCTGCAAAAACATGTGTTTAGCAGCTGTCACTTCTGACAGTCAAATTTAGATATATACCTAAATGTTGACTGTCAGAAGTCAGCTGTCAGTCAGCACCAAAGAAGCCATGGGGCTACTGTACGTATTTTTATTTTATTTATTTATTTATTCAGAAGTTGTTTACAAAAAGAGCCAAGATCGGCTTGTATGAATATAAACATCCTAATGTAGGCGTGGTTCATTCACTAACTTGTTACATACATTTAGGAAAGTGAGGGCTATTACAGGGTATACATTATTTGTCCTCATCCGGCCACATTATTTTAGATGCATTCAGCCCAATGATAGTAAATCTGCAATTAAACATAAAAGTATACCACAACAATAACAACAACAACAACAACAAAAAAACCTTTACAAAATATATAAAAAAAGTACAGTATATAATACAATACCCAAACCCAAACAAACTTAACCAAACCTTTTATATAAGCCTATGCTAATAGATTAAAATTTCAAATAATATAGATAAAATAGTCAATTTAATGTATAATAGGAAAATATGACCTCATATAATTTGAAGGATCATGGGTCAACACAAATGTTTGTCATTATTTACAAAGTAGCTTCTATGATTGTTTCTCCAAACAATCCCAAGTATTCGGCGCTGCCCGGTACAATAATTTTCTTTGCTTCAAACAGAAGAAACTTCATTTTAGTTCTTCATATACAGCTTTTAATAAATAAAAGATTAAATCTAATCAAAAATTTAAAATTCTGGATTCTATATGTGATATATATATATATATCACACAATGCTCAGGACAGACAAACTTACAAACTCTTTATTTTATTAATAACAATATTATAAAACTTTATAAGTTTCTGTATAAATCTATTTTCCATCTTCTTAAGTATATTATGATAATAATACACTAAGATAATTTACATATTTTAACAAAAGAAACAGATCTTTTTTATATGATCTATAATTATAAGGTACTATTTCCAAGTTAACTTGAAATTCAATATTTATATTTAAATAATCATATTTTGACTTGTAAATAATATTCAAACATAAGTGAGACTAACACGGATCATTTTTATTAATAAGATTAAAACTACATACGTAGTTGCCATATTAATAACAGCTAATTTTAATCTTTCTTAAAGTATAACCTATACTAGTTTAAAACCCCAATCATAAACACAGTAATATGTTTAATATGTTCAAGGTCACCTTACCTTGGAGGTAAAATTGCTGAAAACATGTGTTAATAGGAATGTTTGTAACAAATTTTAAAAATTAACCTTTAACAATAGCATTCAATTTCATCATTTGTTATTTTCTCCACTAACATGTTGATAATATTGTTGCTAACTTTGTTACCGGTAATAGCAGAAATTTTGCATCCTTTCTGGAGGCAGTCCTGATCTAAGGATGTTGGTAACAAAATGTTACTAGCAAGTTATTTCTGTTTGCAACACTGTTAATAACATTGCACTTGTGGTTCAATTTCCTGAAAACTTCCATTTGTTGTGAATCTTAGTATCTTATTGTTGTGCAATACTATCAATTTATTTTGACGTGCAAGATAGAATGACCCAGCGAAACATTAAACCTAATTGAAGAGTACTGAAAACATGTTTATGGAATCAAACAATCGTGAACCTTAAAGACAAACTTTGAATACTTGTTAAACCATCATCAATTTCAATTTTCTTTAGTAGTTTTTCAAGTCACTTATTGTCTGTCCTTATTTTGATGGTATGGCAGAACCCACATTCCACTCTTGTTTTTTTTTTTTTTTTTTATGCACCAATAAATGATCAGTACTAACTTTGCTATCAACTTTTAATTTTTTATTTTCAAAGTTTTCATGATATGCTACCAACATTTTTTTGGGTCAAATATATAGCTTCCAGTAAACCCTTGTAATACTTGCACATACAACCCCTCCCCCCCTCCCCAAATATTCTTTTGTTGGGTTGATGATATTAAATACTCAGCGAACTGTATATACAAAATAGCAAAGAGATTTTATTTTTGGTAATTGATACAAAATATTGTTAGATTTTTCTTTTAATTTATATTTTAAACAATCATTGTGTTTTAACGTATTTACTGAGTATGCTACATCAGAGGTCGGTAAAAAACCCTATCCACTGATACCTTATTCATCTCCGTAGGCTTTGTATTTGTTGGGAAAAAGGGATGTTGACAACATAAATAATAATATATAGGATTATCATTAACATTCACCATTAAACAGCCATAAAACAGTTAATTAGCATATTTGTTACTAACAGTTTTGTAGTAACAATGTTTATACTATACCTTCGGTGTAGTGGCCTTTATTTACCTCACCTTCCAGAGACGAACTTAAACTCAGAAGATAGTAACGTATTGTTGTGAGAAAGAGAATAACATTTAATTGATTGTTTTCCTCTACAAGATGTTACAAGTAGGAACTGCTACATTGTTGGATGAAAACAGTCCATTTAAATCTGCAGGTTTGAGGCCTTCTTTTATATTTTACAATCATATTCTACAAGCCCTGCCCAAGACAAGTTATTACATTGTTTACTTTAGCCTATCTCTAGTTATTACTGAACACCTTTTATATTCCACATTAAAATGTTTGGTAGTTGTCTAACTTTGAGATCTAAGACCTTTTATATCTACTACTTATTTTACTTTCGAATCGTAAATACAAAGCATCAAATATTAAGCCTATGGGGAATAATACCTTATATCTGACTCTTATACAAATTATTGTCTATGCTTTGTTACAATATAGATGTATTATCATATTATTATTACATATTTAGGAAGATGGCAAATTGAATAGTACCGCTATCAGGTTTTATAAAATCTCATACAGTGGACTTAAGGCCAGTCTACAACCAACATACCCGCTTGTCGGACTCGCAACTACGCAATCGCAAATGCACTCGTAATTACGCTTTTATTAAAAACAAAATAGACTGTCTACAATGAAAAGTCGTAAAACGTAATTTCAACCAATAGGAACAAACATCAATGATGACTATAAAAGTCAAATTCATATTAATGTTTTCAAATAAGAAATAAATATTTAAAAAATATTTATCTGGATAAATACACATGATTTTAATTGGAAATCCTGTATTCATTACTATACATTTCCAATCGTTTTTGTTATAGACCAAATAACTTCCAATTATTTGATTTTAGTAGTCCATCCATATATGTTTTTTGATTGGCTGAACGCAAGCCAACGCAACTACATAAACGCAAGAGATGGACAATGTTCATCTCCTCCCGACAAGCTGGTCCGACAGTTCCGACATACGATTGTGTTTGCGTAAGCTATTGTAGACAGACAAAATTACGTTATTGCGTAGTTGCGAGTCCGACAAGCGGGTGCGTTTGGTTGTAGACGGGCCATTACCACTTCTATGGTTTTCGATGACAGCTAGCAGACGCTAGCAGATGGTATCAGTAACGCCAACATTGTCTAAAATTTAACTTTTGTCACCATATTTGGAAATAATAATTATTTACTAATTACTACTATTATTATTACTAAAAATACTATCAATCACTATTAAAAATACTTCTCCAAAGATTACAGTATAATTTTACTTTCCATAAACAAAATTAAGAAAAAAAAGTCTAGTGATTTCATTTTAGTTTTTCTTTTAATTCTTGTGGTAATAACAGGTTAAATAGAGCCTGAAATTTTACATTTAATGGTATTATATTCAGTTATTAATATTTTTATAGGTGCCTTCGCATATCTTTAACATAAATAAATGGTTTGTGATAATAAATAGGAAAAAACATTCAAAATGTTTGTGAAATAATATAAATTTTGCTGTTTGTAAACATGTGAATTAACACTGCTGCCTCATAACTCTCAAAGGTTCTCTTTTTTCTACGTCATAAACCAGCATATTTTACTCAGTGGCCATATTTGTTTTCACCAGGCCACTTTTAACGTTCTCTTGCTTTTAATAATTAATTTGAATTAAATAGCAAAAGAAAACTTCATTATTAATCAACTAACAAAACGGTTATTCTCATAACCAAAATCTAACAATTTTAAAATAGAGTATAACATTGAATTATCGTTTAAATTAAATTCAATAAAACCACGTGCTGAATCAACAAGTTTAAGAACAAAATATTTTATATTTGAGTACTATTGATTTGTATTTTGGCGTGTCTATGCTACCCGTTAATAATTTTATTACAAATTTGAATAGTACAGTGTCTTTTTTGAATGTTAATACGGCTAGTTAGTAATCTGTGTCTTCTTTTGGAATATTATTTTGGTGTGTGAACGTGTTATCCTCGGAAAATAAACTGTTTTTTGATGATCTTTGAATAATATTTATCTAATATAACATTAAAGCGTGTGATAAAATAAAATAGCGAGTGTTTCTCACTAAATATTCGAAAATTTAAGTCTATCAACACTATAAAATAAATCTTTTAACCCCAAGATTGTGTTGTGTTGCCCTCTAGGCTAAAGATCGTGTTTTAAAATTTTTATGTTCCGAAAAAATATGTGAAGTGAAATAAAAATACTTGCGAGTCTTTCTCCAGTATTGATTAAATAAATACCAGGTAAGACTTCAAGTTATAAGTTATTGTATTTTATTAGAGACTTTGTTACAACTGTTTAAGAGGAGTGAATCTGAATTAGATGTTTGTCAATTAGGATAGCTTTTGATTTGTCATTGTCATTTATTTTATAGGCCTAAACATATTTTCTAGAATATTGATAGATATTTACTTTGTTAACACATTTTAAGAGGAGTGAATCTGAATTAGATGTTTGTTAATTAGGATAGCTTTTGATTTGTCATTGTCATTTATTTTATAGGCCTAAACATATTTTCTAGAATATTGATAGATATTTACTTTGTTAACACATTTTAAGAGGAGTGAATCTGAATTAGATGTTTGTTAATTAGAATAGCTTTTGATTTGTCATTGTCATTTATTTTATAGGCCTAAACATATATTTTCTAGAACATTGATAGATATTGATATTGATTTTGTTACAACTTTTTAAGAGGAGGGAATCTGAATTAGATGTTTGTTAATTAGGATAGCTTTTGATTTGTCATTGTCATTTATTTTATAGGCCTAAACATATTTTCTAGGATATTGATTTTTGTTTATTAAATTATTTAAAGTCATTATAAATAGGCCTACATATTAAAACAATATAATATAGCATATTGTAAAGGCGAGTACAAGCCTGAGGTTGTGTAAAACTTTGGTTAAGTTATTAATCTGTCTTTTTTTCCCCCAGCATGAGTCTGTCCAAACCCAGGGAAACACCTATGGAGGAGGAGGGGCCAAGCTGTTCCAGGAAGAAGAGAGAGACATGCACACATCAGAAACAAGAGGACATCATCAACGTTGCAGCTGTAATTAGACAAGAGATAATGGATGACTTCGATTCATTCAACGTGGCAGAAAAAACAGCAAGATACTTGAAACTGTGTTGACACTGTGAGATGGTGAGGATAATAAAAAGTTTTATTTACATAATTACAAGCTACATATCTATGGAGTCACTTGTTTTAAGGCTTGTAGTTCCTCTCATCCCTCGGTAGAAGTTTGTTCATGCTTTCTGTGTAGTGAAAATTATAAGGATATTGTACACAAACTATCACTTATAAATATATTTTTTTTCATAAACAGAATGTTCCTACTCTCTCAGATTTATTTAAATTATTAAAAAATGTAGGCACATCAATTATTAAAAAGAGAGGGGTTTTTTGCTCGTCTCGCTCTTTTTAAGGCATCTTGATTAGATAGAATGTCATAGTTATTTGCAATTTCCAAACCTGATAAATATCTATTTAATAGGCTGTTATTTGATTCGCCATCAACTTGGGTGAATAATTATAACTATAATATATTTTGAAATAGTGATGTTACAAAGATAAAAGTTTTAAATAAACAATACTTTGTGTCACCTTATCAATATAGGCCCACAAAATGATTTCTTGTTTTTTTTTTTTAGTGGAATTACAATGTTAAACTATTCATTGATCAATGTTTTATCTAAAAAAAATCCCTTATTTGTACAATTTTTGGCACTCCCTCCCTTGTTGACAGGCTACTTTCTAATCCAATCCTTATTCAAGGGGTACGCTACAAAATTACTTAACCGTTAGAAAAATCTGGGAGGAAGCCCTTGCTCAAGTTACCCCTGAGAGGTATAATTTTATAAAAGAATGCAATTTTTATTATTCTACCTAGCTCACTATAATTACATATATGATGCTTAAAATTATCTAGCCATTGGGCCACCTCATTTTTGAAACATATATGATGCTTAGTTACAGACTTATACATATCTAATGTTATCCATGCAAAAAAAAGGTATGAGTGGGTTGTGTATAGAATCTTTACTATGGCTGTACATTCTAATGTTTCAGTTGGAGTAAGAATTTCGACCATTGCGAGAGACTTATCAAGGAAGATTGGGACAGGGAGATGAAAATGGATGCAAGTGAGACCCACCCACCTATCATCATTAACCTGGCTGAAGACAATGAAGAGGACGATGACGAATATGATGATGTAGACGAAGTTCTTGCGAACCCCTTTGGAAAACACTTGACTGAACCAAGATAAGGATTAGATTTTATAAATAACATAATAATTATTAAATTATTTAAAAACGTTGTAACAAGAACATTTTCTTAACTTTATTAACCACTTCTTTGGCAGATGCTAACCCACAAATTCACTTTTATAGCATAATTACAACACTGTAGATCATTAAGCTTTGTTTTTTTTCACTAATTTGTTGTATCAAAGTTTTGTTACTAAATTATAATATGTTTTATGTGAATTTTAGACTTGTCGTAAACCCATATTTTTATTCTATTGACGTTAATATAAATTTATTGAAAATTTTTATATATGACATTTTGTAGCTCATTAAAAGCAAAATAAAATCAATCTTTTGAATATTAAAAGTCAATCAATCCATATACCAAGTTTTAACTTTATTACCACTCCTTACTTTAAATTACTTTAGAATGTTTTCTGATATCTATCATCATCATCATCATCATCATCATTATTATTATTATTAGCACAGCGTCTTACTACCCTTTCGGGCTCTACGCACTTACGCTAATGTTTAAAGGAAGGGTGATTGTGAAATGAAATGGAGGACCTACAGTTTAACATGGGATCCGAACCACGGTGGAGGCCTGGCATTCCACCAATTCACAAGTTTTGATTAATACACATCTTGTCAGAGGTCAAGAAAGGGTTTGGCAATCAAATAAATTTGTGCTACGACCGAGGAATGAACCCCGGACTCCCAGTACAGAAGTCTGACACCTTAACCCTATACCACCAGGTCACCAACATGTTGTAATACTCTTAAAAAATTTTGATTGTTTTTTTTCTATGTGTAGTAATAGATATTCAGATTTTTCACATTTATAATGTTATTAATATTAATACTAACCAAAAAAATTCGATTTTATTTATCATTTTCTAAATAATTTTTTATAAGAAAATTGGATTTTTTTAAATAAAACTTATTTATTTATTACAATAAAAACTTATATGGGATTAAATTCTATTTAGAAAAAAATTATATTCTTGAAAAAATTAATAATTAATATTAGGCCATCTACATATATATATAATATATAGAAAATAAAAGTCATATAAGTTTCTTGTTGAGACCTAAAATTTGACTGTCAGAAGTGACAGCTGCTAAACACATGTTTTTGCAGATCATATGGTTCGGCGGAGGGATACATAATTTGGTCTAGTTACTTTTCAGAGCTGTCAGTATCAGCTGTGAGCTGTCACAGCACCAAATAAGTGCTGTGGGACCTATAGCTTTGAATAGTTATACAAATAAAACAAAACTGGTTATAATCACAAGAGAAATGTAAATATTGACTATTATGTTGAATTTTGTACACTTTGCATTATAATGACATCAAGTGATTGTTTGCAGTGTATGACATGGTTTTGTACAGAAATTAAATTGTTTATTTGATCATTATTATTCCAAGCTTCACTTTATTTTATTAACTTGAAGTTATTTAGGCTTACACATGGAGGATTAGTTTAAATTTTACTGGTAAGAATGGTGATAATAAACATAACTATTAATGCTGCTAAAAGTACATATTCCTTTCGTATATATCCACAAGCCTAGATCATTTTAATATATTCTTTAGTAAGGTTCACTCCCAGCTGGAATCTGTACGTATGTCCTAGTTAACTTCATGAAATATACTGTTGACGTTTCTCCAGAACTTGGAAACAAGATAGAAGAATAGTAGTTATTCACTTGCAAAAGTTGTGTTTGCTATGAAAAAGGGCTGGCAAATCCTGTTTTTTTAAGTAAGTTAATTATAATTGGCTGACATGAAAACTGTTAGTATATTTTCTGTCTAAAAAGTATCTTCCTAGCTAAATCGGACTTTGTACACATTTTCCCTGCAAGTTACTCTTAATGAAATTTTTGAACTTAAGTTTATTAATATTTTCATAGGCCTATGTATTATCTGGGGGGCTGAACAAATTAATGCCAGCAGAATATGGTTTGTTCCCATTTTTTAGAATATTGTATTCTACAGCGCTGTATTGATTTGATTCAAGTTAGGACTTTGTTATTGGATTATGATTATTCACCTCGTAGCCTATTTTTGTTTTGAAGTAATTTAGTCACAGTTAATTTGTATACATTTTTAAAAAGGACTAAATTGGTTCTCTTTTGCATATGACTTTATTATTATTTATCCTCTTTTTTTTTGTGGTGTAAATATTGTATTTGTTTTTAAGGAAGCCCTTCTCCCAATAAAAATAACCCTGTAATAATTGTATTGATCCAAAAATATTACACCTTTTAAAATTTCTAATTTGACTTTATCACTTTTCTGAAAATTGAAAAATGACACCTGTACATGGGAATCAAACTCAGGACCTTTGGCTTATTACATCAATACTCTAACCACTGAGCTATCCAGGAATATTCCCGTGTCCAGAGTCATTCTTCCTCATATTTTAAGGCAAAGTCTATGATGGACGTGTGGAAATCATTGCGAGCTATCAGATAACGCAGCCACCTTCGACTCTGAGTTGGCTTCATGCTGCCACTTGTACAGTTGTTATAACTGGAAGGTATTGCATGTTTAAGAATCAAATAACCGAATCTTTTACTTAGTACATCTATAAATGGCAAACTGAAGTTTTTTTAATGGTACTCGCCTAATTTAGGGTATAAATATGTTCCCACCAGGTCTTTGGAGTCAGTCTGAAAAAATATACTGACTCTGACCTTAAAATCAAATCTTATAACAATATATGGTAAAATATCATTGTCACTGTCAAGTAACATTTATCCCATAATTAATGTTACCTATAGACACGTGGCCCGCTTTGTGTTGACCAACAGTCCACAATAGTATAGTAAATATGTCATCACGTATTATAGTTGGCTGAACTTGTGTATAGTTACACAGCACTATTACTGACTTAGTAAGAACATTGAAACTATAGCAGTGTACGCTTGAGGGGTGTGCTCTTGACTTTAGTTCGAGGCAGAGTTAAATCACCTGTGTAAACAAGTAAGAGGGACTCTTTGCTAAAAAAAAAATGACTAGAATTCATACCATTACGTCTGACATCACATCTTGTACCTACTAAAGTTTATAGTAAAACTACCAAAACTCAGGTCTGGCTATTTTTAACGCTCCTTTCAAATAGCTCATTCTGACAAAATTCCCAAAAGGCGGGAAGCAACATATTTTAATTTTATACCTTTTTATTTGTTTTCTAGGACCAATATTTGTAATTAGGATTGATAAATTTATTTAAATAAACATTCACAATGATTCCCATGAATTGATCTGTACTGTGGTAAATTTGTTATTACTAATTAATATACTAGTTTGGGCATCTGTGAAGGAGCAGTTGAACATTAGAAGAATACAGGGGTCGAGCCTAAGGCTTGGTGTACCTACTTTACAACCATTGTTGTTATTTATGGCTTATTTACTTGAGTAAAATGTTAATTTTACATTTTTGAAATTTGTATGACCAACTAACTCATCAATGGTTGCTCAAGAATAATATTGTGCCTAAGCTGAACCTTTAGAGTACACTAAGTGTGCCTAGTATATTCAAAAGGTGGTTGTAGTTTTACGATGAGATTTATTTTCGAGTTATTTATTGATTTATGAGTTCTGCAGAGTGACCGCATGACTAAGTTAGCATCTGTATCTATGGTAGGCACTAGGGAGGCTTGTGTCAAACCAGAATAAAACAAAATTCAAGATATAAACCTAAACATTGAAATGATATATTTTAGTGCTGATAATACCTGTTTAAGCGCGACCAACTTCTGACACACATCATTTGTTTATTATGGTGGAGATGTGGGGGACGCGAGAAAAGGACATTGTTCTTTGTTTGTTTTTTCAGTTTTTATAGCAAAACTTTTTTTATCCTAAACTAAATAAAATATTGCTATTTTACATCAACATTAATTTTTATTATTCCTAGCTTTTAGGAGTCTGACTGATTCTTCCAGTCAAAACCATGCCCCATAATTCACTGTTTTTTCTCGAACATGTCTCTTGAACTGAATCAAGTGTACCTACCTACCTATTTATTAGTGTATTGGGTTCATTAATCCCACATCTATATGGACTCAAAATTGTCAACCTGATTCGGCCCGTCCTGTATAGAGTCGCCACGCCATCTCTGTGGAGGTGATAACGACACAGCCTTGCTCTGAGCAGGAGTACTGCGCCTTCTTCTCTCGAGCGTTATCTTTAAGATTCGGCCCGTCCTGTATAGACAGTCGCCACGCCATCTCTGTGGAGGTGATAATGACACAGCCTTGCTCTGAGCAGGAGTACTGCGCCTTCTTCTCTCGAGCGTTATCTTTAAGATTCGGCCCGTCCTGTATAGACAGTCGCCACGCCATCTCTGTGGAGGTGATAATGACACAGCCTTGCTCTGAGCAGGAGTACTGCGCCTTCTTCTCTCGAGCGTTATCTTTAAGATTCGGCCCGTCCTGTATAGACAGTCGCCACGCCATCTCTGTGGAGGTGATAATGACACAGCCTTGCTCTGAGCAGGAGTACTGCGCCTTCTTCTCTCGAGCGTTATCTTTAAGATTCGGCCCGTCCTGTATAGACAGTCGCCACGCCATCTCTGTGGAGGTGATAATGACACAGCCTTGCTCTGAGCAGGAGTACTGCGCCTTCTTCTCTCGAGCGTTATCTTTAAGATTCGGCCCGTCCTGTATAGACAGTCGCCATGCCATCTCTGTGGAGGTGATAACGACACAGCCTTGCTCTGAGCAGGAGTACTGCGCCTTCTTCTCTCGAGCGTTATCTTTAAGATTCGGCCCGTCCTGTATAGACAGTCGCCATGCCATCTCTGTGGAGGTGATAACGACACAGCCTTGCTCTGAGCAGGAGTACTGCGCCTTCTTCTCTCGAGCGTTATCTTTAAGATTCGGCCCGTCCTGTATAGACAGTCGCCATGCCATCTCTGTGGAGGTGATAACGACACAGCCTTGCTCTGAGCAGGAGTACTGCGCCTTCTTCTCTCGAGCGTTATCTTTAAGATTCGGCCCGTCCTGTATAGACAGTCGCCACGCCATCTCTGTGGAGGTGATAACGACACAGCCTTGCTCTGAGCAGGAGTACTGCGCCTTCTTCTCTAGAGCGTTATCTTTAAGATTCGGCCCAACTCTCCGATTTTCGAATTTGATTTAATTCTTCGAATGGTTGTTTTTCATAAATCTCACCTGGCTTTCCTTTCCCTGGAAAAGTGGAAGGAGGGGGGGGGGGTTGTTGTATTATGCTTTTAATCAGGATAGCGGGGCATGAATGAGGAAGGAATAACTTAAGAGTAAATATAACATAATTTTCTTTAAGAAAAAGGACGAAACTACCTTCAATCCACCTAACCGGGATTCTGACCCCGATATTCTCGCCTCTAGCGAACCAGACAAGAGGAGTTAGACGCTGAGACCGCGTGCTTACTGAGGCTAACCTCTGGATTAGTTCGTCTCTATGTAAGTTGCGATCTGACTAGAAGGCAATCGAGTGATAAGGAAATGTTGAACAGGGAGGTTTCCTCTAGAGTTTCTCCCACCCCCTTAACCCTGCAGTGAGTCACTGTCGCCGTGAGTCACACCCCTGCGTGCTAGAAATGCTACCCTCACGTTCTAGACTAGTGGATTGGGGGGAAACTGTTTGTTGAACAAGGGGCCGGGCCGCGCTTTTTGTTTGGGGGGAAGGAGCAAACAACCTCTCTTCTGCTGGGAGTGGGACATTGGGAACAAACAACCTCTCTTCTGCTGGGAGTGGGACATTGGGAACAAACAACCTCTCTTCTGCTGGGAGTGGGACATTGGGAACAAACAACCTCTCTTCTGCTTGGAGTGGGACATTGGGAACAAACAACCTCTCTTCTGCTGGGAGTGGGACATTGGTAACAAACAACCTCTCCTCTGCTGGGAGTGGGACATTGGGAACAAACAACCTCTCTTCTGCTGGGAGTGGGACATTGGGAACAAACAACCTCTCTACTGCTGGGAGTGGGACATTGGGAACAAACAACCTCTCTTCTGCTGGGAGTGGGACATTGGGAACAAACAACCTCTCTGTTTGTGGGAATGGAACGTGTGTTAAGCATCTCATTTCATCTGGTTTACTGAAGACGGGGTGTACTGTTGATAGTTTATTTTATAAATGCTGTCTCACTCTCTTTTGACATTAAATTATACCTTATTTATCCCTATCCCTTTAGTGTTATTAAATATGTGAATCCTGTACTGCCAGTAAGATGCGGTATTAAAATAGTGTTATCCAAAGTTAAAGCCGTATAGCTCATGGCCCATGTTGTAACCGAGCCACACCACTCTTTTGAATTATCATGTGCTTCAATATACCTACATTTTAAATCAACGGGCAATCGGAGAGACACCTCTCGCTGAAATGGCTCATAATCGCTGTCCGATAAAAAGAAAGCTAAAAATAATTCATCATAACAACTAAAGTAGGCCTAGTTTAATATCGGTGGAGAAAGCAGGCCACTTATGATTATAATGGACTCACTAACAGAGGTACGTTTCAGATCCTGGGTTAGGACATGCATCCTTTGAAGGACACGAGAAGTTGTAAGACGACCTTTCGAACCATCTCCTTAGTGTTCTCGATCATGACTTGGCACTTGTATTGTCCATAAAATAATATAAAAATACCGATATAAGAGCCATGTCACTTTATCAAAGTCGATAGTGAATCTGGTCGTGTATTTAGATGAGCATATAAAACAGTGTCTTGGAATACAATCGTGAAGAAACAATAGAGCAATGGGGCTCGTGTGACGGATCATGATGTTGACCTCGCAAATAGATCCACACTTCTCCCCTTCATGCCTTTCTCTTCAGTACAACCTGTTGCAAAGAAACAAAGTCCGTTCACGATAGGTTTTTACCTGGATGACAGTTCAAAGATCATATCTTTAGGTTTTGTGTTGCCGACACTTGTGAGAGATCACTGTTTTGTTATAAATGTAAAGATCTTTAATTACCTGTTATATATTACATTTAAAATAACGTAAACTTAAGTTTTCTCACACTATTTTATTACTTTTTATCATTTCTTTTCACCCAATCCCAAACTATATTTTAA